>VYZT01004120.1:0-35437 GCA_013400735.1 Pomatostomus ruficeps | reverse complement strand
TTTTTATAAGCCCCCTTAAGGTAATGAAATATCAAAATGAGGTCTCCCCAAAGTCTTCACTTCTCAAGGCTGAACAGCCCCAGGTTTCTCAGCCTGTCTTCATGGGAGATGTGTTCCATCTCTCTGTTTATCTTTGTGGCTCCTCTGGACCCACTCTAACAAGTCCATGTCTTATGCTGAGGACGCTAGACTTGGATGCATTACTCCAAGTGGTGTCTTATGAAGGCAGAGGTCAGTAGCTCTGGTTTTGCAGT
Organism: Pomatostomus ruficeps; assembly: GCA_013400735.1. NCBI lineage: Eukaryota > Metazoa > Chordata > Aves > Passeriformes > Timaliidae > Pomatostomus > Pomatostomus ruficeps. The sequence continues at coordinate 35,183 of VYZT01004120.1, read as the reverse complement.
AAATGCAGTAAAAGTTAGGACTGCTCATGTCAGCCCCATCAGCAAGAGCCTGGAGCTCTTCCTGGGTGTCTGGTTTCTGACTAGGGGAAGGCAGGTGAGGAAGGAAAGGTTCATACCTCCATGTTCATCTGAGGATAACAGCCTTGCAGGTTTGCCTGGTCCTGCCCTAGCCATGGGTGCTGTGAAAGTGGTGAAGACCCCACTTCTCTGTTATTGGTTCACCGCTCCCCTTAACCCTGTCCTTTTCCTACTCCCAACCAGGGATGGACTGCATCTCTCCAGGCAGCTCAGGGCACTAACCTCCAGGCAGCTCAGGGCACTAAGCCCCTTCTTTCTGCAACTGAACCGTTTTCCCTCAGCCCTTGTTTGGTCTAATTTCTGGTTAAATTGAAGGGTGGTGAAGCAACAAATGCAGTGGGCCACCTGACTGTCCCTTCTTAGGAGGCACGTGGTCCACACTCTGGCAGCTACAGGCCTTTTTCCCTGCAAGTTTTGGCATTTCACAGGTAGAGCTGGCCCCCCATTTCTGCCAGAAATAGCTCTTTCCATTTTAAAGCATTTATCTGTATTCCTGTCAGCTTCACTGGGATTTATGATCTCTGATCTGCATGACTAGAAGTGCTGTTTTCATCACTGTTTCACAAGAAGCCTATTTGTAAACTGTGTTTTTCACTGATTAAAGAGGAAACTTGTTGAAATTGTAGGATATTTCAGTGTAACTCAGAACAATTCCTAAATCACTGAGCATTCATGTGTAAAATAACTCTACTGTCACATTGGGAACTAAGTTTCTTGTCAAAGCTTAGCCTCCCTCAGTTTCCTAAGAGACAATCACTTGGGCACAGATACATTTCTTAAAGAAATCTTACAAAGTCTGAAGATAAGTTACTTGCTATTTATGCCACGACGTGCTTTTGCAACTCTGAGGGGCTGAAATGTGACCTGTTAGTCTCACTGCAATGCACAGCAGCATGCATGAGAAATCAGGCAAGAGAAACTTAAAAGGAAATATTGAGCTTCTCTCTGTCTTTTTAAGCATTCTAATCTCTTAATAAGAGTTGGCAGGTGTTAACGGTTTTGTGCTTGTTTCTTTCTCCCTTTTTAGCTATCTCAGTTCTGTGGAGGTAGATTCATTTTCTGGGTTCAGTAAGTATTCCTTCACCTGTCTTGATATGGAACTGCAGCCCCTTTGATAAATAGATTAGAAGGTTATCAAATTTCACTGTTGTTTCTACAAGTGTATTTGTTTTCTCTGATGAAATGTTCTTTCTTAGTTTTCTAGAGAAGTAACCTCCATGGATCACAATAAATGTCTCTACTCCTTCCAAAGGAAAAAACAAATCAGGGTGGAAAGGAAAGATTTTGCCTTAATTCTTCAGCAAAGATATTCAAAGCAGTGCTGAAAAATAGGACTCCCTTCTGTGCAGATTTCAACAGGTCCCCAATGAAAATTACCATGCCAAATTAACCCCTCACTAATACCATTAACACAGATCCACCAGAAGCAATTTCCTCCTGTTATTGATAAGAGCAGTTTGTATATCATGAAGGAATACAAAGCCACAGGATGATCCTGTGCCTTTACGGTTTACTCACACTAACATATCTGAGGCAATCTCCAGGCAAGTGGAAAGGCGTAGTAAAATTCAGGTATCTAACTAGAATTTCAAGAGGTTTAAGATGGTTTAAACATTGGATGTGGTCTGATTAGAGCACCTCTAAACTAAAACACTTTGGGAAAAAAATTAGCTTTTGACACAGGGACTTACCGAGGGGGACACAGAGGCTGCAGCATGACATGCCTGACAAAGTTCCTTGAAGTGCAGTGAGAAAGAAACAGTGCTGTTGCACCCCCCTCCTTACAGGACACTAAGCTCTGGAGTGCATGAACGGAGAGAGAATTTTGTCATGGCATGAATTGCTCTTGGGAGATACCTCTCATGTACTCACCACAGTCTCTGGGAAAGAGCAAGACCATTGTATCTCTAAGAAATAACCCCTCCTGTGCCATCCCCAAATGCGTTCTGTGCTGTGCTGCTGTTGTTGGGCTGAGACAGCGGTGACTGGTAATGTTTCTGTAGATGCTTGTCTGTTTTTCCCTAGCATAACACCTTCAGATGCTCTGAAAAATCACTTTGTGAAATAACAACCACAGATATTATGCAATGTAAATATAATTACTTCAGAGGGATTCAAGTTAAGCATGTACCTGAGGGCCTTTCCAAATCAAGACTGAAGAACAAGCTGTGAATGGAACAGTCTCACACAACTTTCCTCATGCTATGTATAAAATAATCATATTCCCTGTCAGTTTTTTTGATTTGTCTTTTTTCTTCATTCATGCATTGTCTAAAAAGACTGTTAAGCAAGAAAGCAAGCCTGGTGACAATATAAACAATACCAATATTACAAAAGATAATCACTGCTCTGCTAAGTGAAAGGTGAAGACCAAATCACACCAATTGGTTCACATGCTGCTCAGAGCTTTTAGCCCTTGTGGTAGATGTAGTATTTGTAGCAGTTCAAAGGCAGAGCTGAGGACACAACCATTAAACAGTGTGGGTAATTAGGATCCAGAGCTTTCTCTCTTGCTCTTTTTTCTTCTATGGATTTCTTTTATAAGTATCAGATATTCTGCACATTTCTTACAACTTTTAGGAAACAGCAATGACCCTCATGACTTCCAGGTGTTACATTTTAGGTCTGAGCATACCTTGATAGCATGCATATAGTTCAGTATGTGAGACATTTCATATAACTTGCTGAAATCCTATTGCACTCTAGATTCAGCTCCAGAGTAAAACACAGTAGTCCTTGGCTTCTGCAGTACTCAATGAGTTAAAATATGAGACACTTGGGGAAACAACAAAAAATCAAGGTTATCTTCATTATATTGCTGCAGAAGCTCAGGACAATAAACAGCAGAGCACTTGAAAGCAGTGAAAGCAAGCACTCTAAAGATATATATGTATTCAGAAAAGTACTTTAATAAATAGCCATTAAAAATGTTACAATAGGAAAAGAAAAACAAAGATGCTGTTACCAATTCAGACACATTTGTGGGACAGTCACTTTTTGAGGTCATGAAGGCAAGCAAAGCCTATCACCATGCCAGTAAAGAATTCATACAAGTAGTTTTTACCACATCATTTTTTTTGTGGTGTGAAGGAAAAGCCATTCAAGATCATGAAGTAAAAAACTAAACAAATACCCAAGTTCTACAAGGGCAAGGACAATGACAGTAGGACACACAGTTCTTGTTCTGAATCTGCTTTTCTGTCAATAAAAGAGTGATTCCTCACTATTCCTTAACTTCTGCTATTTAAAAAAACATTTATTTTCCATATCCATTTTAACAAAATAAAACACAATGACCAGAGTCTACAATACAGGTGTGGAGATTTAAGAGGGAGGGAAGGCAGGAGACCTTCCCTCCCCTATACTTGTATATTTGATTATGTCTTACCTCACAGCCTTGGGGCAAACTGAAAGGGAACTTGGAACAATTGCCTATTCCCTTCAAATCCAAAAGCATCTCTAAAACTGTTTAGTCATGGAAATTGCTGGTATTTCCTTCTGAAATAGTCTACAGCTTTGAGAAAGATAAAAATGCAGGAAAATGCAATACTTTTCAAACTACTCTTGTCTATTTTGTAAGTAAGCTTTTGAGTGTATTAGTTTGGTGGAAATTATATGTGTAGGTGAAAATGAAGATGAAAATGAAAACCACTCTCTCACTATGACTGATATGTTATCTAAGTCAACTGTAAATGAAAAATATTATGATTTCTAGAGTTTTGTGAAAGCTAGCAATTTTTATAATCCTAGAAGTGCAATGTTTTCTTCTCCAAATATATGCTTTAAGGAAATTCTGTTGAATGCTCCATAGAGAGAAGGCAAATCATGTGGAAATTTCTTTCTAATTATTTCAACTGTTTCTGTGCACCCTGGAACACCCACTGACTTTCATTAATGTAATACATTGGAAAATATGGATTTTCTCATCACTAGAAGTAGTAGAACTATCTATCAGCTAAGGTTCTGGTATTACAGTCTGTCTAGGCATCTTAAGAAGAAAAGCCTTGTTGATGTTCTATGACTCTGGCATTCAAAAGGAACTAGAATTCAGGCCAGGAAAGACATTACAGAATTGGAATACTACTGTTTCCATAAAATCTGATGTTTCAAAAAGATGCTACATCAGTGGTGGGGTCTACCACAAACAGATCCAGATCCACACTCCTGCCGAAAAATGAAGCTTTCAAGCCACAGATCATTTGGCCTACACTGGGGATTCTAGAAGAAGCAAGAAAATTACTTGTTCACATATTTCTTGGCTTGAGTTTTTTATTTGTTTTCTTGTTTCCAGTGCCTAAGTACTGACATAATCAGCAGGTTACTTCATGTAACTCTGAACAACCAGAAGACTTGGATACTGGTTTTAAAATATTTAAAATATATATTTCCACAAGAATTTCATCTGATGAAATAACTTACATCATGCCATCACACCTCAATATTATTTTTGTCTCCTCTTAAGTCATTATTGTCTTTTTAAATTTAAACATTCAAGTGTCATTACTCATCTTGTCATGTGAGACCTAGTTAACTGAAATTAATAGTAAAAAGCAATACTGAACTTCACAATACAGGCTGTATTAATTTAATTTTAAATAGGTTATAAATAGGCAACAGGCAATACTTACAATCAGTTGAGAATCAGTCGATTTCATATGCGATGTGTAAGAGAAGAAAAAGAGGAAGCTACTATGAAAAAATATCGTGCTTGCATGGATTATAAAATCCAACAGACATTAAAGTATCCAGTAAAAAAGATCAAAGAAATCCAAGAATTTCACATTTGATCTGCAAACTGACTTATATAGAAGAGTCACTGAAGGAAAAAACACTTCTAGAATTTCCAACACATATAATTATTGAAACATTATCCCAATGAAGTGTTATCCTAAATAAGCCAAATATAAGGAAAGTCCCACAATGACAATACAACAAAAATATTTTATATTCTTTGAAATTTGAAAAATATAGCAACAGAAGCTCTGCTCAGTGTATAACATCATATAACTGAGAAACCTGAATCAAATAATTTATTCTTTAAAAAAATACAGAAGACACTGATATGCTCCTATAACAAAACTAAGAAGACAGAAATTATATTTAACCAGGAAATCTCAGCAAATTGATATTGATCAAAATTCTAGGAAAAGGCAAACAAATTATTTTTTTATCTAATAGGGAGAAAAGTAGTTTGGGTAAACACCAGTTAAAGTTTAGTGACTAAATTTGCTAGCATACTAAACTAAAATTCCTCCGTCAATCTAAACACAAATATATAAGCAGGTCATTCTGGTCTTCTAGTTACACCCAAATAAATGAAATACGTATTTGTGAAATTTGATTCATCTGCTATTATATAAGCATAGAAGATGTACATGTCCTTGGAGATGAATTTTTCTAGATGAGTTCCTCGAATTCACAATAATTTTATCATCTGATGTGCACATCCAGCTGAATGAACTTGAAGTTTAAACATATAACAGTGAACCTTCAGGTTGGTCAAACAGAACCTTTGACCTCTTGCATTTGAGGGATAAGATACAACATGACCTACAACACCTGGAGTTACATGCAATGAAAAGTTGTTCCATTATGTCGAAAGTAAAGAATATGTGGTTTTAACCCTATATGGCACTTAGTGTCATGCTCTAGTTGACAAGGTGGTGGTAGGTCAAAGGTTAGACTCAGTGATTTTCCAACCTAAAACGATTCTATGAGTCTGTGATTATTAACATTATATATAATACTTTACATCTTTGCACATAGTTCTTTCTCTGTCTTCAGGGTCTTTTAAAAAAGGGGTTTCCAGTATAGTAATCTCCCTTCTTTTCTAGATAAGAACTATTTCAAATAGTATACCTTCAATCGAAAACTATACCTAAGAAACCCAAACTCAGAAACTTTTCACAACTCTGTACTTTACACACACTGAAATTATGTCCTGACTCAATATTGTAGTAGGATGTGGACATGCTGAAGGAGAAATCTCCATTTTCTCTTCTAAGACATTCTGGTTTCCCACCCCCAAAGACATTTCTACACATAGGGTATGTTAAAGTCTGCCCCTCCTGGTCCCTAACCTCAGTGTGAATGTTGTACTCCTCAGGAGATAAACCTGGAAAGAAATTTCAATTTCCTCTTAAGAAATTTTTCAGAACTTGAGCATGCAACACAGGGGGCTGAAGGAAAGCTGAAGGTTTTGCTTATGAAGATATTTCAAGCAAACTATGCTGTCAATGAAAAATTTTCTTTACACCCGTTTTCTTTGCAGACTCCTTAGAACTATGGAGATCTTTGGAGCATTTATTATTCTGGCTTGTTAAGCAACAAGAATGAAAGTAATTTTATACAAAACTTTTTCAAAATTCAAGAAGAAGTTGAAAATACTATTATTATGCATTTTTTCCCTGAGACATACTAAAAATAAACTATATTTCCTGCAAGAGAAACTTTCAGAATAACCACAACTTCTTACAGCCATAACAAGTTGGATAATTGAGAATATATTATGCCAGAATATCTCTGTTTCTAAAATCAGTTATAATGAAAGAGCAAAAAGAAGATATAATTAAGCATCCCTAATGCTGTTGTGCTTATGAATTATGTGATTTTACAGTTTTCTCCATTAGAGTCTGCATTTCTCAAAGTCAGACCTGTAATTTCATGATTCCCACACACAAAACTTAAGATACTGGATTACATGAATTAATGAAAAAAAGGCAGTAAAGCATTTAGTTGTGTCCAGTCTGTGAGACTACTTGTATGCATAAATTTAAAACAATCTGTGGTTTTGCTGTAGATGTCTTAATAGGGTTTTGTTTCATGGTTATGTTGAGCCAGCATGTGTTACCATTCAACTGTGGAAAAACAGATGTTCTTTATTAATTCTAAATTCAGTAAAATGGATGCATTTTATGGTTTGGAATAAATTTATATGCTGCCTTGGGGGTACGTTTTATGTAATACAGGGCATCTTGTTCACAGTTTGGGCAAGCTAGAATAATTCTGCTTTGGTTTATAGCTTTACCCTAGAGCTAGAATAAAACACTCTAGAACATACAAGATTTTCCTTATAAGCATGATATACAACATTATTGCTATAATTTTCTGTAAAAGATAAGGTTAGCATCCTAGAGAGAGTAATTAATATAATCATTATCAAACCTCTCATCTTAAGCCATCCCTAAAATCTCCACAAAATTTTGCAATCATAGTTTATGACTGGATATGCCAAAACATCAATTACCATAGCCAACCCCAAAGTTTATGTTCCCAGTATAGCTGTCTGCCTTAAGACTTGGATTTTTAGCATTGGCAGAGACAGGCATACTGCTAAGAAGACAGTTCAGTTACTTCAGCTATTTTATGGGCTAAAATTCCTGCTGGAGATATTTTAACCACTTCAATTTGGTAGAAAATTTTTGAAGCTACAGTTTTTTAGAAGATTTTCTTCCATGATTCCAGCCCAAAATTGAAATATGTTGCAAGTATGATGACATGATATGATTTAATAAAACAAGCCTAAGCATAAAATAAACTTTTACATATCTCAGACCAAAATACTTCGCAAAATAGAGAATTTCAAATGTTCTGTTAGAAGTCTTATTTGTAGAAATGTATTTCCTCCTCAGAATTCTTCAATCCAGGCCCAGAACTTGAATTTTTACTCTTACTGAATAAAATATAGGAGCTTAAAAATGGCCTAGTTGACACCTGTAGAGTAGAAGCTGCCAATAGAGTGCAGTATGTCTTCATACACGTGGGCTCCCATATTTCTCTCTAGCAAAACCAGCTGAAAATATCTGCTTCAACTGATAATAAGTAGTTTCTGCTGCTTCTAACAGAGGTTCTGTGGAGACATAAGTACAACAGGCTATCCTAAATGAAAACTGTCTTCATCATTATTAACTATTAATTTTAAATACAGTTGATTTTTTTTGCAAAGCAGATTTAATGATGTTGTCCTTTTGAAAAGATAGTAATGAACTACCTGTCTTCTATAGGAACACAAATCTTAACAAAAGGCAATATTGCAAAAGAGTGCATTTTAAACATATAATCAGAAAATGAAAGAAAAAATCCATGGTCTTCAAGGTCCGGAAGGAAATTCACTGTACTGTAACTTTTACAAAAGATAAAACAATTTTAAGGTTAAACTAAACCTTAAAGCCCCAAAGAGGGATTTACAGAGAAGGATGTTAGCAATTATAGATCCAGGGAGGTTCATTCATTCTGCAATATTACAAGGCAGTCTACTCCCAGTAGAACGACTCTGAAGTCAATACAATCTGTCTGGAGTACTTCAATTCATTGGTTTTATGTGTTAAAAGTTAAAAAAAAGATAGCAGAATTGCTTTCCTAAAGCCGCATTCTACATATGTAAAGCAGTCAAATAATTTGAATAGATTGTTTGCTAGTTAATAAATAATACCTTGCACATTTTTATTGCTTATGTCTCTAATTTCTTTGCCCAAACCTCCTTAAAATATACTTCTTTTCCCCATTCTATGATTTGATTTCCCGTCATTTGCTTACTTAACATTTTCATTGTTATTTTGTAATAACAGATGTTCTGGGGGTCTTATGAGTAAAATTTTTCAATCTCTGCAAAGCACTTTGTAAGACATTCCCATAAAACTTGTGATTTCTGTAGTTGTAAACTGTTTGCTATCTGGTTTTCTATCAGCTCAACATATTTACTGGAAACCATTGCTTTTTTCATGAGCATCTAGGAAAATATCTAGGCTTTGAACAACCAAGTCTAGTGGAAGGTGTCTTTGTCCATGGCAGGGAAACTGGAACTAGAGGATCTTTAAGGTCCCTCCCAACCCAAACCATTCTATGATTCTGTGATTCTGTGATTCCATGAAAATAAATTATATCTTATTTAAATTAAGCATATTAGGTCATTTTAATATTCAATGTGATCTCTGGAGCTGATATGTTGAGATGCATAACATTTTTCAATATATCTTTACTCATTCTTCATCAGCTTCATGTGCTTCGACCCTCAATCAAACACAATCAATTCATGACTGTGCCATAAAAAAAAGCCTGAGGTGGAAATCTGTTTGTGAATTTTCCTGGGCTGGGAGGGCTACTAATGACAGGATACCGAATAAAGCATTATTTGCTGAATCCTTCCTTTCTGAAGTAGATAAAGGGTGCCCAAATGAAACTTTGATTCTCATATCTATAATTTACTGCTGAACAGCAAGAGGTGTTATCCTCTGATAGTGTGGAGCAGCAGGAAAACACCACCATAGTGTAAACATGGAAGCTATTATGGAGGGAATGAAATATTTCCTGTGGGTATTTGAAGTGTATTTCAGTTTTTATAGCTTTGGTCACTTGAACTCTCAGTGTGAATTATAAAATATAATGCGTAGTTCTTAGGCCTGATTAAATGCATAGCATGGCTGTTAGGCCAAAGCAAAAGATAATAACTAAAAATAACATCAAGAGTAAGAGAGAGCCAAAAAAGCAGCAAGAGACAGAGTTAAATAAATATTTGGATGTTTCAATGTGAGAGATCATTTTTACAATTAGAAAGCCATTCTTTACAATAGGCCTTATACTTTTTAACACTACACATATTTAGCCTTCTCTAAGACCCAGTTACTCCAATAGACCAGAATTTTCTCTGTCTACTATTGTATGAGGCTAAAGAGGTCACCTGCTTCAATGAAAACTGCTAAAAGCCATTTGGAAAGATGAAAAAAACGCATGACCAATCTCTCCATAAAACTCTCATCTTCTGACATGATGGAATCATGTTGTGCTGTCACATGTTATTACTGTTTTAAATGTGTACATCGGCTTTCAGTTGTGCTTGTTTCACAAGGGCAAACTTGGACTTAAAAAGCCAAAGTTTACAGCAGGTTGTTTAATGTAGATGAAAGAAAAATTTTAAGATAGAACAACCAGAAAAACAGCTATTCTTAAGAAAAAAAAATGTTTAGTCTTATCGATATGGATATAAAAATGAACATATAAATTTATGCTTCATTTACTTGCAAAAAACTTGAATGTTTTTCTACTTCTAATTACTGGACTTGTTTAAAAAAGCAGCATTTTAGAGATCTTAAAATTAAGTTTTTAAAACAAACAAAAAAATATGATCTATATGGAGTTTTATCTCCATGTTTGAATAATTTTTCCCAGTTTTTGATGCAGTCAATCAGAATATTCGATGCAAATTTATTTGTATATAGCATCTGCTTTGCACTAAATGTATATCACTCTTGAATTTTAAATCTTTTTTTGTTAAATATCTCTGATTTTCCTCCCCAGCACTAAATAATCTTACAATTTTGATGACCTATTTATTACCTGCTAATTTTATCTTTTTATGGTAACAGAGGAATCAGAGGAATGTATAGGATATAGCATATATGAGTGGCAATGTGTGTGCATGTTCTGGCATAAACTTGTGTGTGTTAGAGAGTCCTGTCATGCTGCACTTGTGTCTTTTGTTCCTCCCTTATATATATGCAAACTCTTGCTTTCTACAAAGACATTGGATAATCAAAGCATGAAAAAATAGAACAAACCATACTGTAAAATGTATCTCTCTTTCAAAAACATATCTCTTTTGCAACAAATAATTCTACAGCAGGAAGGAAGGAAGCAACTTGGAAGGAAGTTGCTTTGTGAGTTTTTTGTCATTTTGGTTTCCTTCTCTGTCTAGTAATTAAAACTGCTGTAATCCATTGGGTACTGACAGATAATTTAGAGTATGAAAATATCACTGTAAACATTTTTCAAAGTTATTCCAGGTGAAATCCCTTGTTTTATAAGTTCTAACTCTGATACTTTGCCAGCTTGACAGTCTTGAAATATGTGCATAGGAAAAATAGAGAAAAATTATTTCATAAGGTTATTTATTGCTTCAAGAAGTCATTCAAAATTAGAGGGAAAAAAACTCTATAACACTAGGGAAAGCTCTTAATAATTTAATAATAGAACTTAATCAGGACTGAAAGGGATCACTGGAGTTAATTAGCAAGAAAGAATGCTTGTTATATGCAGCCAGTCTGAGAGGAACATAAATAAAATGAAGCAATGATCTATGCCCAAAAGGTTCATTATGTATAATCACAGTGGCCATATACTGTACCAGCACAAAGATTAATTGTTTCTAGAAAATATTTCCAAATAGTCTGTCTGCTACAAAATACTTTAATACAATTTATTTCTGCATATATATGTGTGTTTCTTCAGAGGGGAAGATAGCAAAATCACTAGTGTATAGGTTGCTTGTCTAAATGCAGAAAAAAAGAGGATCAGATACAGTGATTAGCACCAAAATTATCTTAGATATAAATTACAAAGAAGACTCGTGCAGGAGCTAAGATTTCATGGCTGTATTTAAGTCATGAAAAAAAGAAATTTTCCAAGGAAATAATCCTAGATATATGATAGCAGTACAGTATAATGGTTGTTTTTCCCTCCCATTATGTAGCTTTCCTACAAATGCCCTGAAGCAAGAAGATAAGCTAAAAGGAGGCATCCCCTGCCTACTTCTGCAAAAGCTGCCTTGAGATGGGAAAAAGCATGAGGGCTGAGTGGTGGGAATGGATGGGATATAACATATTGTAAGAACTTCTTTTAAACTGGAAAAGTCTTTCTTCAAAATATTTCCTAAGTATTCCTGATTATTTCCTCAGTATTCTTGAATATTTCCTCAGCATAGATGAATGTGCGTTTAGTGTCTAGATGTACTAATGCATAGAAGAGTATAATGCATAGTTGTAGACACAGAGTTGAAGCAGGGCTGTAAATGACACAGAACTGCTGCATAAGCTGCTAGAAATCTGAATTCCTTTGGAAAAGCATGTAAAACATCAAAACCCTCACCTTCCTGATTAAAAATGTCCACAGTGATATTAATTTATGAGCAATCTAGAAGCATGTTTAAATAGGTGCATAATTAAATACTGTGAATAACTTACACTTCAGTAACACTTAGCATTTTCGTAAATCAGGCTCACATGCAGAAGAGAATGAAAGTACTGTGAATAAGGACAAAAACACAAGGAAGTCCTGAATTTTATAGATAGCTATGTTGGTCTTCAGTGTAATTTCAGTAGGCACATGTAGATATGGCATATGCATGTATGGGTACGTGCACAAAAAGCCCTACTGAAACTCGTCATTATTTACTCATAGAGATGACTTTTATCTTCCAATAAAAGATATGTATGTGTGTATAAGAAAGGATTTTCCATTGATGATAACATGAAACAAGCAATTTTTTATTCTAAATAGTTCAGATGTATAAGAAATATGTATGACATAAATACTCTTACATAAATATATAGAAAATACTAAATAGTATGTTCTGTATCTACAAATAGGAGTTATATGTACTCTCAAAATGTTTGGTTTATTTTTACATAATCTAGCTTTGCATAGGTCTGTGCACACATACAGGTCCAATGCATGTTTTAATCTCTGAGGCCTTAAGGTTATTTTTTTCAAATTTAAGTTTCACAACTAAAAATATTAAGAATATGCTGAATCTAATAATCAGTAATTTAGGCCAGTATTAATGCCTAAGATATAAAAATTATGTCTAAATTAAATAAAACTTTCAGTTACCTACAGAACTGTTAATTAAAAAGTTACTTTATTTTTTTCTACAATGACAATAGGTGTGGCAGTGACCCACCCTGCCTTCTCTATGAAAATTAATGAAATAAATTGGGTAGAGTTTTCCTCTCAAGACAGTGAGTCTGAGGGGGATGGGGAAGGCATGGCTGGAGAATCCCCTGATCCTCCCTAGTTTTAAGTTGTCAGTCAAAGCCTCTGTTCCACCCCTTTTCCCTCAGAGTTATTTTTTAATATTCATAAGGTTATTTTAATATTCAGCAAGTGCTGGAAAGTTCTGTAGTTCTGTTATGTTGATTGGTTAGTTCAAATATGTTCCTCCCCTGTTCAGAACTTATTGGATACCTGTCACTCCTCATCATTCTCTGATTTGTGGATCCTAGACCCTCCCCTCTGTATCCGCCCCTTTTCCTTCCCTTTAAAACTCTGTGTAACCGGTCTACGAGGTGTTTCTCGTAGGCCTGCATTGCAAGAGTGCAGCACCTTGGGTGCTGCTACGGGGCGGGGTCCGCTCCCGGTCTTTGTTCCCGCCGTTGCTCTTTTAACACCAACTGCGACTGCTCCATTCGCAGCGGAGCTGACAGCTCGGCAGAAGGGATAGATAGAGAGCTGAGTCTCTGCAGCAGGTCTATCCGGCCAAGCGCTCTGGTGCCCGCAGGCTCCCGGGCAGCCTCCACGGCCAGCGACAAATAGGAATTCAAATTCAAATCTTATTTCATATGTTACAAATTACTTCTTGACTTGTGAATGAAAATACCAACTTTGATGATCTCTGAAAAAGGAGAAAGTAATATGGATGAGTCAGATGCATTTGTTGAAAACAACTTTTCTTCTGTTATGATTGTTCATCTATATATTTTTCAGCAAACTTTAAGTCTCCAAGCTGAAGTTAAGAAAAGAATTATGTCATCAAACTTAATTTTATTCTAACTAATTTTTTTCTTCTTATTTTATACTTCATCAACCTATTTATGTATTTGCTAAGAAAAGAAAAAAGAAAAAATTTCCCAGTAACCCTATCTGCAAATTAATATGGTTAAACAGAGCAAAGGGTATGGGTCAAGTTAATTCTTCATGTGAAGCAGATTAGGTAACCAGAGAAAAAAATAGTATCTGCATAATCAGTAATAGTAATCATCTTCATAAAAATGAATTACCTTGAAATTTAGTTAGAATGTATTGTGCTTGCTGTACAGCAGACATTATTTCATGTGTTGTTAATTGTTTTTACAATCTCCTATTAAATAAAAATCTTATTTCAGACTTTGGAAATGCTGGGAACTTTCTTTGCAAATAAAATAGCCATCATAACAGAATGGAACACAGCAGCAAAGAAACTGAAAAAAATTAATCAGAAAAGGAAATCCTCTCTGTAAACTTCCTGCTGCCTCACTCCTTTTCTTAATGCAATTTGCTAAAGCAGACTTAGTACACTGGCTCCTAATTTTTCTCCTTTTTACAGTTATTTTAAAAATCCCAAATGGAATTCCCCCTGTAATTTTCAAGCTCTTGAGAAGTGAGATATGAAACACAGAAAATACTTTCTACTTTTTATTCCTGAGATCATACAAGAGCTTGTAGCAACCTAAACGTAACAAAGTTGTGAAATAAAGCATTCACTTCCCATTATCTACTTGGCCAAACCAAGGATGTGAAATGACACATTTACTGCTCAGCTGTCAGGAAGAAAACTTCTGCACACATAGGGCAACCACTGCTGAGCAGCAAGACCAGGAAGCTGCAATCACAGCCTTCAACTTTCCACTTCCTGAAGCAAAACAGGAGTCCCAACCGGTCCTCCAGATTCTTTTTTCTGTATCACCTTTAATTGTCTTTCTTCACTCCAGGAAAAGGGAAGGGGGAAGGTGATGTTGTTTGTAAATCAGTGCTGTGAATTCTGCTGAGAGGTTTGAGTTAACGCTTACAATAAAAATCATAGTTTGGAGACTCTGAATTCTTGGAGACTCATTTTGCCAAGTACTGCAGCAAAACTAATAACTAATACAATACCTTAATAAATACTAAAGCAGTGGTGGTAAATTAAGCAACTCAGACCAACAAGCAGAGCTCCTATACTGCCTTCCTCATCTTACCATCTTAGCAGCTGTCTATATGAGTTTTATAAAATTTGTTGTTTACATTAATTCCATTTCTATTATGTCATTAATCCCCAGATGAGCTGCAGACTTCTCTGAAGGAAAAATTTATTCATAAAATAAATGGGCCATTCTATTGGTATGCTAAAGTCTGATCAGCTTATTTGATTATTAATACAAACTGTGGAAAATTAAAGATAGCTGGGATGTCATTTCCTGAGAACAAACGAAAAGTACCAACTAAAAAGGAGGATGATTTGAGTAGTTTCTTCCATAAGACATAAAATGTAGTGAGAAAACATCTGGTTCTCACTTTGTTGGCCTAATTTTATTTATTAAACTTTTTGGTGTGCCGTGGGAAATTCATGCAGGAATTCTAGATCTAAAATATTCTCGTATTTCCTAGAATCATGCACAAAATCTGGAAATAAAAGATCTATTGTCACAATGATTGAGACTAATGAAAATTGTTAATAGCTTTTAATTTAATTTTCTATTCTTTGATGTATAGTGAAATATTCTTCCGTCAACCAAAGGCATAAAATATTTAAAATTACCTCAAAATGAAAAATTTTATACCTGTACAAGAGTAAGTGACTGAATAAGTGCAAAACAAGATGATAAGTAATGATAAGTGTATCAAAATGTCTTGTAAAGGTATTGAAAGACACTTATCTCTGTAATATGCTGCCCTCAGGATCTGATAAGCAGTAATCTTAATTTTTTTATGGTATGACATAAAGAACATCTGTTTATACACGTGTGTTCATAAAGTAAATTCCTTTCATGTTACATCAGACAGTTCTTTTTTAAAAACTAAAAAGACAATAAATAGAACCAGATAAAAAAAGTAGAAGTTTTTTTATATTTTTATTTCAAAAGTGATAGAGGAGGCTATTATTTTTTATGTATATGTGAAGAAATACAGAATAGTTTTGAAATACTGGCTTTTGTTACTTTATTCTATGCAATCCAAATAATATACCCAAACAGAATCTCTGCCTTCAGGTTCCTGTAAACTCACAAACTGAAATTTCTCCATAGCTATGAAAACTGGAACACATTCATGAAACTTGTGTTGATTCTTGTCAAACTGAGCTTAAGAGGCTCAATACCAGCTACACAGAATCTAATCTGTTCAGGAAAGAAAATAGTTCAAGGGTTTTAAAATGCCTGTGAATCCTCATTGCAGAGACATGAGTACTTTCACCCAAACCAGGGAAGGTGGTTGCCAGCTTCAGTAGTAGGTAAATGTCAGTCTGTGCCAGGCTAATTAAACAAAAGTCTAAAAAGTTCAGGAATGGCGAACTACTCTTCCACTTCAGTAATGCTAAACAGTCTTACCTTAAATGTAAAATTTTACAAGCCCATGTCTGACTTACTTTTTCTATTTTAAGTACCAACCACTTCAGATATAAGAAAAATTAGATTAAAAACACTTCACTGTCATATACTTGTTCTTAACTATACGGATGAGTCCACGAAAAAGAAAAAGACATTTTACAGATAAGAAACAAGCAGAAAGGAATAATAGAAAATCTTGAGTAGAAATATATTATGAGATCCTTATTGCCCATGCTAGGTTCTACTTCATTTCCTTTGCACCGTGGCACTATCTATGTGATTGCGTTCCCACTAATACACACAATGACTAGATCCCTTGCATCCTCTCTGCATAGCAAAGGACTTCGTTGAAAACCTCATACAACTTTGAAATTGTTTCTGGTACTTAAATACACTCTAGTATTTATTTTTTCTCACTCCAAACCCTAAAGAGCATATAATATTTAGCATTTTTTAATTTACATTTTGTATGTATATATATTTGATCCTTCTTTTTTGGTCCTCAGCGGTGACATATATATCTTTGAGGCTTCAGTATTCATTTGTTCTTCCCACTGTTCAACCTGTGTTGTAGTCTCATGTGTCATTCCTAAGAATATTTTAACTTTTCTGTTCTGTGAATATGCAGGATAAGGTTTTTCTCAAAGAATTGACTTCCATATTACAGTCACAAATATCTACTGTGGTATTTAAAAAAAAAAAAACCTGTTTTATTCTGCATTTTCCTCTTTGAATGAATTCAAGTGGAAAAGACATATGTATTAATGAGAATAAATCTTACAAGAAAAAATCTGTTTTGCAGAAGAATGAAAACAAGAGCTCTTCAATGCTGCTTTGGAGACAACTTAAAACCTCAAGTATTTGCTCTCTTCTATATAATTTTATTTACTGAAGTGATGAAATTAGAAGTGTAATCTTTATGTTCCCATTATACTCAATAGAAAGAGAGAACAAGAGAATGTGACAGATGGCATTACAAAACCAAGTTAGGATTTTCCTCTGCAGTACCTCTTTACTTTGATATATGCACCATGTGTGACCAGATTCTGAATCTAGTATTTATTTAATCACCTAAAGTTTGGTGTTCTGAATATTACTGTAAATGTGTACTTTCAGCTCATTTTAGCCTGGATATTATGTTTCTACCTAGCACCAGAATTTCTTCTTTTGTCCAAAGCCATTTGTCTGTTTCCTCTTGCAATCCCTTATGTATATAAAACATATCTTTTATAATACCCTCTTGTATTGGGCCATATTCTTACAGTGATTGGGAACACATCAGTAATTATTTTCTATACTTGTAATTAAATATACTACTTACTATTCCTTTCAAATTATAAAGAAGTAGAATGCCATAGTTATTCTATTTTATTGTTTATTTATATGCATAGTATTATATTAGAGATAATTATATGTGATAACATAGGTTATTGTGTGATGGATCCTTATTCAGGTTGCCTCTGCGACTGACCTAGGAAATCATTTGCAAAATTTCTGACAAATTAAAGAGGGAGTTAAATGTTGCAGCATCTTTGACTTTCTGTGTTCCCTTTCCAGGAATATCAGCTGCTCCTGTGAGAGTCTGATGAATTTCAAGTTGATCCAAGCTTGCTTGTTGACAAAATACAATACTTTTCAGATGGAAATGAAGCTACTTTTTCTACTTTTTCTTNTTTTTGCAAAAGCTCAACATTATCCTATACCAGCAGAAGTGACAGATTGTGGTGATAAAACTACAGTGACAGAGTTTTTACTGTGAGTGTCCTTCATCATGTTTTTTATGGAACTTAAATGTATCTTTGACAGTCCCTGGCCTCTCTTCACTGCTAGCATTTTTATTCTCCTTAGACTTGTGATAATGCTAAGCAGTGGAAGCAGCCCATGATAGAACAAAGGTTAATTAACATGCCAGATGGGGAGAAAGACCTGTTGAAATGTTCTACAGATTCTTGGCCAAAGTCCAGGCACAGAGGTTATTATAAGGTCCAGGCAGAGTCCCAGCCGACACTGGACTCAGGACGCTTACAGCATGAGTGGACATACACACAGTCAGGAACTGTGACACATTGCAGCAAGACATGTCATTGTGCAGAAGCTGAACTGGAAGATGGAGTAGAGGATTTCTTGCTGCATGTTCTAAGGATCTCTCACTGTTTGCAAGATTTAATGAATATTCTCTTTTGTTTCATTTTCTTTTGATGTGCATAGATACGATTATTATTTAGTTCATCCCTTCCAAAACTGTTAAAACAGTGATTGACTGAGATTTATAAGAAAACCCAGTCATCTAGGCTCCCTCTGAAGTCAACAGAGAGATACCTTCCAAGAAAAATTAACTTTTGTTACAGAGACCTGTCAGTTATGTAGAACGACATCCTAGTTGATCTTCCAGGCCCTCTCACTGAGCTATAGAAGAACCACAGTCATAAACATTTGTCTGGAGGAAAGGTTCATTAACCTCCAATAAATTTAGATACTACATTTTTTAAAAAACTGATATGGAAAGTATTTATATGGGCTTCTAACATGAAACAGATTGGTAAGAACTAAATGCTTTTGTTTGCCCAGTTTAGTGCTTCCAGCATTAAAAAGCCTAGAAGGAATTATATGGTTTTGTTTAGATCCTGCAGACACTTGTACAGCAGAGAGCAATACTGGAATCCTTAAGTAAAATTATCTGAGAAAGGAAAATGCTTAGACTCTTACTATAATATGAAAAGTAATTTAAAATTATTAATTATCCTATCTGATATTAAATGTGATTGTCTTAAAACTTCTTTATTCTGCCTTGCCTCTGACTATTCCAGGGAATTTTCCCTTATGTTTCTCTGCTAATTAGAAAAGAAGCCCCTTGGAAAGCAAAGTAACTTTGCCCTCCTGAAAGTAAAGGAACTTATAAAATAATAGGAAAAGAAGCAATACTTTTAAAGAAAAACTCAAAATTCAGAAAAATCTGTCATTTGAAATGCTTGTTTCAGATAACTTCAAGTAAAATAAAATTATGTATAATAAGTGCAAGTAATGAAGTTCAGATGAAATTAAATTTGGTTAACTGCTGGTTATTTTCCACCCTGTGCCACATAAATTTGATCACTGTTCTAATAAATTTCCAACCTGACTATTTTCAATTTATTTATACATATATATTTTTTTAAAGTTTAGAAACACATGTTAAATATCCTTTTGTTTACTTTCTATAGCACCTACTCTTGAATAGGGGAGGTGTGGAAGGAATATAATTTTATTTGGTAGAACATTTGCATCCCTGTCTCTTTGAATTACCCTTACCCATTTACTCTTCTCCATAGTATGCTTTTATCTAATTGTTTTTACAACTTTGTTATGCTAAAAATAGCAAGAGTAATTTATTTTAAATAGTTGTTAATAATTTCAAATCACTCCCAACACAAGGGAAGACACAGTTTATTTTAGAACAGCCTGTTTATTTTATTTCCCATAAAAACCATATTAATTTTAAAGTTATACATGGTCATTGATTAAGACTTGCCAACATTTCTATAAAGACATTTGGATTTATATAATAACTAATAATTACTTGAGATACTGAAAACAGTGTCTAAAAGAAAAAGAAAAATGAAAAGAAATTATTTCATATTTAAGAAAAAAGTTTTTATTTTAAATTTATTTTCTTTGCTATATGTTACTTAAAAATCTGAATCTGACAAATTTGAAATAGATTTTGAAGCTTAATGTTACAATCCCTTTGTTCATGTTATTTCTACTGCAGTTTTGATGGTATGAAAGTTAGGAGACTGATGAAAGTTTAATGTTTCAGTTATAGTGTTTTGTCATTGTTTTTTAAGGCAGTTTTGAGGTGGATTCTGAATAAAAACATTTCCCATTCAAATAGGTCCAGATGTTTTTTGTTCATACCTTGTTTCATAGCAATTTCATATTTTATTTTGTTTTATTATCTCACTGCCTTTCATCTCAGTTATTTCACACAATGGACAGTCTCTGGATATGATAAGAACATATTTTTCAAGTGTTAAATGACATTTATGTTTTTATCATCTCCCACTGCTGTCATGAGATGCATTTCCTGTGTAATCTAGAAAGAACCTACTGAAAGCCACAAGAACTGTGATCATCGATCCTCTCCCAGGTTTGTCATTCCTGCTCAGGAAGTTCCTGAGCTAAATAAAGTAGGAAAGTTTATTTCTAGTATTAGCAAGAACTGTTTTTTCTGCCCATTTCTAGCTTTTTCATGGGCATGTGCTAATCGCCTCCTCTGAATAATAACCTAAGTGCCTATTTAATCCTACTTGACCATTCTTTAATTCCCTAAACATTTATATAGCAAGTCTATTGCCTTTCCCTGTCAACAGCAAATGATACATTTATGTCAAAAAGAGAGAATCCGGATTGCACTATGCAGCATGGAATAGGTCACTAATGAATTAATAAGATTTAAAATTCGTGAAGCACATACTCTTGGCCAGAAGAGGCTCAAGAAATGCATCTCTTAGTGTGCTATTCTGCACCACATTGGATGGAGATACATTTTTTAAAGTATCCCCCAGCTGGCTGTCCTGAATGCTAAAGAGTCCTCTGGAGCGGAAAGTTTGACGGTACTTCCTTTTCCCTGCATTGGTTAGACTTGGGTCTTGTTTTCCTCAGCTCAGGAATGAAGTGGAGGAATTTGATTGGTATAAATGAGGCAGTCTGGGCTCATTTCAACTGTGAATTAAAATATAACAAGACTGAGGTGATGACAGTTCATTTTCTATTATTTCATAACATTATGTAACTTACTAAAATTACTGTCTTTTCTTTCCCTTTCAATTTTACAGTCAGTCCTTAAACAGCTTCATTTATACTATCTGTCTGAGAGTTTTCCTGGGAAGGTGTATGAATTTCCAATTAAGTCAGCCTAGATTAATTTGCTTCTGCCATCATCAAAATGTGAACGTCCAATCAGGTATTCAGCATATTGCAGTCTAGTGGCAATATATAAGCATGAGCTGGTTGGTAGCAGAGTATTTGTTATCAAATAGTCAGTAAAGAAGATTATAGGTAATAATACAGGTGACTAGGCAGGAACTCTCCATTCCTCCCTGCTTCTTTGGTCTGGAACAGCAGTAAAATATACCTTTGAAGTTGGTCTGTAAAGCATTTTTTGAAAATGGTATAACTAAATGAGCTGCCTGCTTTATGCCAGGGCACAGGACCTTCTATTTTTACAGCTCTCAGGGTCTTGAGGAGCTATTGTCATAACGTAAACCTGGATTTCTATTGCTCAGTTCCCATCAGAATTCTATTGACAATGCCTTCAAAAGTCAGACACCTACCAGCAAAACAGCTACCCCAGTTAGCATCAGTGGAATTGATTCACTTCAGGGACAACAGATGCCCTTTCCCTGCTCTTACAGTTTTGATGCACAGGAAATGAGAAACAATCTGGATTTTAGAAGTGGAAACTGAAAGCTTTATTTACCTCCATGAAGTATCATGTAGAGATATATCTGTGCTTGAGAAGCTGACATATAGCAACCAGCTTCCTTTGACCTACTAGCTATTTGTATATTTTATTTCTACTCTTCTTTAGTCTAAGATAGTCAGATTTGCCAATAAGAATGGGTTAAATTCCTTTGTAACTGAATCTGTTTTGACCTGAAGTGATCACACAAGCAGTGTGCTTTTGTGCACAGTTGAGTGGGTGAAAAAAGCTGACACTTCAGCTAGTTTTTGGGATAACAGATAATGGACACAAAAAAGGGTGTGTGCTGTGATCTCACCATGGAAAGGATATGGGTAAAGACAAGAACATCTTCAGGACTGCCTACAATATCTGTTATAAGATGTCAAGGGAATGTCTCCATAACCTCAAATTAATGATTTCTCTGAAGTTCACCTGGAATTCAGAAGAAGGCAGTTACAATTACTCCAATTTAAATGGTGGTTTTGGAGGAGCACCTCCACTTTAGACATTCTCATACAACAGTTTTGGTTATAGAAGAAACCAAATGTATATACCAGAATGTGAATTTAGAGAATTAGATGTAACTTTTACTCATTCCCAGAAATATCTGGACTCAAGCTCACCCTCCCAATTGCATCAAAGAAGGATCTATTTTTTTGTGCCCTTGCTACCTGTGCCCTTACTTAAAAGTTCTCATTACAATTACTTACTAGATCTATGCCACTGAGAGTTTTCCAGAGAAAATTAACTGATGGTATGGCTGAAAGAACATATTTTCATTAAAACCTCATCAATGGACATGCATTTTGGCAGAGAAATTATTGATATTTTGTAATAGGAATACATGAAACAGGAAGAAAAAATTGAGGAGGAAAAGATCTGGAAATTCCAAAAACTTTGGGAGCTATGACAACTTCAGTACATATATTACATGGCCATGCTGGCACCTGTCATTTATGAGTACATATAAGGGCAAAGTATGAACTTAAATTCCCACAGAGAAAGTGTTTTCTTTGGCTGCAGGTCAGAGATTAAAACAGTCTTTAGCTAAGAGTATTTAAGATAATCTCTTAGACCACAGGGTACTCCAGATAACAGTTCGTAAATTTGAAAGACAGTGGTAAAAAACACTTATTAAAAACTGTTAAGAAAGGGAATGAATCAGAGCAAAGCTAAGCCAGGCAAAAAGTTCTGATATGTGTCATTGGAGAAGGGTTTCCTTTGGGATAAGATTTTATTCTAGACAAATATATTGTGGGCCACCATGGAAGATACTGCAGTAGGAAATAGAGATTTCAAGCAGCACCTAGGCAGAGTTTAACCAAAGGCACTCCAATACGAGGACTGACAAGAGAAATGAATGGTCAGTAATTTAAAAGTTACTGAAGTTCATAACAAAGTCATAAACAAATTTTATTTATTGTTTTAACATTCAAGCTCAGACTTGTAAGATAACAATTAAATTGATTTCTCATTCTATTATTTGGTCAAATGATTATATATAGAAAAAAACCCAGAGGACCTATTTTAGGACATAATTTTTGTTAGCTTTGTTGTTCCTTCATACTAACTGGCTATGTAATGGATTACCAGAATATATTAAAAGTGTCAGGCCCATCTATTACACTTTCTAATATATGTTTTACAATGGAAACTATAACATTTTTTAGGAAAAAAAATTCTTATCCGCTTTTTTATGTGGATGTGGAAAGATGTTCCCTTTCCTCAGTGGAGAATAGAATAGAACTGAAATACATTTTCAAGATTATATGTTATTATTGGGCCTCAGCTAATTGGTTTTCTGTCTTCTCCGTCCTTGCTCAAAAAATTTTTATTTCAACTTTCTCTCTGAATTAAATTTGTTTGGTTTATATTGATTTCTTTCATACTTTTCTTCTAAGAAAAAGGACTTTTTTTAAATTACACAAAAATCCACAGTTTTAATAACTAACTGTCTTAACAATAATAACATAGCCATCATAAGACAGTCATTATTAGATGTTTATTATTTTGGATCTGTAGATCTTCAGACATACAGAAAGAGATGACAACCAAACTCTTTCCCTATCTACAAAAAACCCAAACAAAAAAAAAATATTTTTCTCTCGCCTGTAATAGTGAAATGAGTAGCAAAAATATTTGATTCATCTCTCTGTGTGCCTTCAGTTGATTTTTCAGAACCAGGCAAATGTACTCCACAGCCACTAGCAACTTATTTTGCTTGAATTCCTGGAAACTGAGTTTTGGTTTTCAGTGTTCTGATCATAAGTGAAGGACCTGTATGGTAAGTGAAGGACAACGTCTTTTGACAAAAAAAAGTCTTAGAAAAAAAAGAGAGAAATCTGAAGCAAAAGATTCTGTCAAAAATATCTGAACTGAAGTATTCATTTTCCAGACTTTATAAAAATAGACTTGAAACTTTAAAATGCTTTATAAACAATAAACTTATTTTCCTCTACTGAAAAGTGAGTATGTTTGAAGTTAAAAAATTCTAAAATATTTTCAGTAAAGTAAGTTATGTTCTCTGGTTTTAGTCAAAATAAAATGAATAAATACAGCAAATTCTTCATGGAAGTACTCTGTGTTAATAATGGCAATTTTAGAAGTATTTTAGCTGCAGTATCTGGACAGTTTTGGTCTAAAGAACTCACAACATGCTTCAAAACATTTTTCATCCCTGATGCATGAATTTATCAAAGAATTAACAATATTATGTTTTTTTAATAATTTTCAAAGTTGCATGTAAAATTTTACTATCTTTTAGGTTTTCAAATGAAATATGCTTGTTTAATTCTTCAAATTTTATGTAGCTCCAAAAATTTCAATACCTAGTATCCAAAACTCATGTAAACTACAATCCTTTTTTTTTTTTTTAATTTTAAAAATTATTATATGAACTGGGGAAGTATTACAAGTTCTGTTTTCCAGTGGTGAATGAAAACCCATTTCAAAGTAAAAGAAAGCCTTTGATAATCCACAGTAATGCACTCGATTCTTCTGAAACTTTAATTCTTATAATTAATGACACAGTCTTTCCTTATACTTTTTAATATGTTTTGTGTAGTCATCCAAGCAATTAATTTGATACATAAGAAGGACCAGCCTGTCTCTCAAACTTCTGTGGCAATCAAAGGAAAAAGTACACAATCTATACATTACGTAGGGAAAACATCAAGATCAAATGATTTTTATATACATAAATACTGTGATTTTTCTGACTCTGGGTGTTCAACCTAAAAGCTTCTCTAGAGGACTTTTCATTATAAAATAATTTACACAAGACTAGCATGTATTTTGGATGTAGAAGTACTGTTCAACAGTAAAAAGTGGAGGGTTAATGCCTAGAATAAAGTCTGTTCAGAATTACAGGCATTTAAAAATTATTTAAAAAATAAGACCCCAAAACTAAAAAAACCCCAAAGGCCCAAAACTGGACTCTTGTACAGATGACTGTGTCTGTTCACACATATGCAGTTCACTTGTATGTGTTGTCCAGCACTCACAGTTCAGGCATATTTGTTGTGCCTATTTGTTAGAAAATGTATATGCATTACATAAACACACAATTATACAGGCCCTACATCTCCACATCAATCCAATTTATTGATGTAAGTAACAGAGTTTTCATAGAACAGTGACTTTGTACACATGCTTCAGGCTGATCTTTTGCGGCAACAAATCTTTTGTTAGATGGTATTTTTTTAAAACCAAGTTCACAATGAAGATTTAAAATAAACTGGATTTCTGAAGAGTACTTGTGGATCCCATACTTTACCAAAAAAACTGAGAATAAGTGAGACCATGTGAAATACAGCTCTAACACTTTACAGGTTTCTATATGGGATATTTTAATCAATTTTTAGTTGCTTAAGAATTTACCAATTCAAAACTTCTGTTTTTTGACTTTTTTGAATGAAGTCATTTTAAGACAGGCCAACCTACCACAGAGAATTCATCATATTGAGACAGTTGAGACAATTAACTAACAATTATTTCTTCTTCTGTATGAAACGTGGTTTGTGATAGTACTTAGAAATATATTGAACAAATAAAAAGAGAAAAAAGAAGAAAAAAAAAGGTGAAGAAAATCAAGGGGCACAGTAAAAAGTTAGGAAAATTATTTTAGTTTTTCAGTGAACCAACAAAACCCTGATAGCATTGGTTGGGCCCCGTTGCCATAAGTCTGATTCTTTTCTGATTTTAGGCTGCTCTGGGGGCTTTTTCGGTGCAAAGTACAGGAAAATGTAAAGAAATTAAGTTGCCATTTTTCAAACTGATCACAAACAACACTGGAGAATGAAAAGTTTTTATGATTTGCAGTTTCTAAAAGCATAACAGTTGAACATTTGTTAATTTAATGAACTTCATAGTCTATGGCTAGAAATAATCAGAATTTATCTTGATGAAATGTAAGTACTAAATGAGACCATATTTGTGAGAACGTGCTTAATGATAAAAAAGTGAAAGGAAGCAAAATATTGTCACCTTTCTTCCTGTGTCTTTCTGCTTAATTTATTTTCCCAGAAATATTTTATCATCCCACTACACAACAGACTTAAATGTAACTATACAGATCTGAGAATGCATCTGTATTTTCTTTTTTCTAGGACCTAGAAAGGTTTTTGTTATATTAGAAAGCTATTAGAAAGTGTCCAAAAGAGGCCTACGAAGATGGTTAAGGACTTAGAAAGCCATACAAGGAGAGGCTGAGGTCAGTTGGCTTGTTCAGCCTGGAGTAGAAGAGACAGAGAAGAGATCTCGTCACAGTCTCCAACTTCCTCATGAGGGGAAGCAAAGGGGAAGGTGATGATCTCTTCTCTCTGGCAATCAGTGATAAGGACCAAGGGAATGGCCTGAAGTTTTCTCAGGGAAGGTTTAGGTCGGGGATATCAGGAAAAGGTTCTTCACTGAGAGGGTGGTTGGGCACCGGAACAGGCTCCCCAGGGAAGTGGTCACAGCATGAGCCTGACAGTTCAAGAAGTGTTTGGAAAATGCTCTCAGGCATATCTTGGGACTGTCCTGCACAGGGCCAGGAGTTGGACGTGATGATTCTTTCAGATTCCTTCCAAATCAGGATATTCTATTCTATGATTCTATGAAAATATCATCAGTCCAAATGGCAAAATGTACAATTACTCTTTCAATAAAATTGAGACAATTTTGCTGATAAACTTCTTGTACTATTCAATTAATAATTTTGTTTTTTAGATTGTTTTAAATCACTTTTTACCCATAACCTCCAAATAAACTGTGTCTTACCACTGGAGTCAAAGTACTCTAGGAGCAAAAGTAGCAATAAGTGTTACTGAATCCCTTGCCTATTACTTTTAAATACACCAAAGGAACACTTTTTCAAATCTGCAGACAATAATGAAAACACTTCAATTGTAAATAGACAATTTTATCTCTACAAATTAAATGAAAAAATAAAATTACTTTAATAGTGTGTATCAGTAGGAACATGCAGAAGTAGCATCACTGTGAATAACCCTTGAAAAACAATTAACCTTTGAAGCAATATCTTACTGTATTGTGTTTATGTGACAAGGTTTTGGTAGAGAGGGAGTTATGGGGTGGCTTCTGTGAGAAGCTGCTAGAAGCTTCCCCCATTTCCAAAAGAGCCAATATCAGCTGACTCCAGGATGAATCTGCTGCTGGCCAAGGCTGAACCTATCAACGGTGGCAGCACCTATGGGATAACAAATTTAAGAAGAGGTAAAAAACTGCTGTGCAAGAGAAGCCTGGACAGAGGCATGAGAACATGAGTGAAACAGTTCTGCAGCCACCAAGGGTGGTAAAGAAGAAGGCAGAATAGGTGCCCCTGATGCTGGGGTTGAGATTCCCCTACAGCCCATGTTACAGACCACGGTGCAGCGGATTGTTGCTCTGAAGCCCATGGAGGACCATGGGGATGCAGAGATCTGCCTGCAGCCCATGGAGGATCCCACGCTGTATCAGGTCAGTGCCCAAAGGAGGCTGTGAACCCATTGGAAGCCCATGACGGAGCAGGCTCCTGGCGGGACCTGTGGCCGCAGGAGAGAGGAGCCTGCACTGGAGCAGATTTGCTGGCAGCAGTTGTGACCCTGTGGGGGACCCACTCTGGAGCAACCTCTTCCTGAAGGACTGCAGCCTGTAGTAGGGGCCCACACTGGAGCAGTTCATGAAGAACTGCAGCCCATGGGAAGAATTCACACTGGAGAAATTCATGAAGGTTTGTCTCCCATGCAAGGAACCCCACAGTGGAGCAGGGGAATAGTGTGAGGAGTCCTTTCTCTAAGGAGGAAGGAGTGACAGACACAAGGTGTGATGAACTGACCACAGTCCTCATTTCCCACTCCTCTGTGATGCTGAGAGGATGAACTAGGGAAAGTAAGGAGTGGGGTTGAGCCTGGGAAGAAGAGAGGATAGGGGGAAGATTTAATTTTATTTCTCATTTCCTAGTCTGATTTAATTGTTGTTAAATTAATTTTCCCAACTTGAGTCTAACCCATGACAGTAACTGGTGAGTGATCTCTCCCTATCCCAACCCACAAACCTTTCAATGTATTTTTTCTCCCCTGTCTAGCTGAGAAGGGGAGTGATAAACATCTGTGGTGGGCACCTGGAATCTAGAGAGGGTCAACCCGCAACACTTTCAAAGTCTTTTGTTTGAGCACTTGAAGTTATGACACAAATCTCTGAAGAGAGAAAATTCTGATTATTCAGTGTTGACTAATAGATTATCATTGTTTACCATAACATACCTTTGCTTTTCGTGCAGTCTAACACAAATTATCTAGCTTTGCAAAGCCTGTATTTTGATTTTATATTGAGCTTGTTATTAACCACAATCAAATATGCAAAGTCATATTCTAAATTTGTACCTTTTTTCCTGAATGACTGTTATTTTCCAATTAGTCATATTGGTATAATCAAGAATTTGTCAAATTATGTTTTGATTAATGAATTTTTTTCTGCTATACTTAATAAGCACACAATGGCAATCATCACTGAGAGAAACCTTCTCCCATCTGGGCTTTCATATTATAAAGAATGAATGTGTTATTAACTGGCTACAATTTTGTTCAGAAACCAACAGATATTATGAACCACAGTCAGAAAGTATGTATAATGACTGTTTGCATGTTTAAACACAAGTGGGTACTTTGCAGCATCATTTTATGATTGTTAGCCTCACTCTGAAGACAGTCTTCCGGTAGTCTTTGAGCATATGTTTGAGGAACTGGCAGTTACAGTGGCATTTCTTGAAATAGTTTCCTCAAAAAAGAGCAAGTTCAATTTTAAAGATACAGATTCCTTTTATGTTCCTATCAGCATGTTTGCAGGAAATAAAGTGGGAGTGGAAAATGCAATTAGAAAGTTCTTTCACACCCTTAACTACTTCTGCTTAACAAAGAAGAAAATTGCTAATGATTGAATATGGCTGGAATTGCTTCTTCTGAAGGCTTAGTTTCAAATTGCCTTCTGGGATACTGCATATGTTCCTTCGAAGTCATATTGTGGGCCTGGCATTGCTGTTGTCTAGTGTTCCAATTTTCTTCTCTCAAAAGATACAGATAAATGGTTTAGACTGGGTGATTTGTGATCCTGGTGTGGGATTTCTTTGGGTTTTTGTCAGAACAGGAACTGAAGAAATTGTACTGACAAGTGCAAACATCTGTGGATCAAAAGTGAAGACAATTTATATCCAAACCCATAAATATTAAAATACCTGAATTTTTTAATGTTCTGTTCTTTTTCTCCAAACAGAATTAATTCTGTAATTAATGCTTGTTTTAATCGAATTTTGCCTGACCTACTGAAAGCTTTACCAGAACTGATATGCTTCCATGAGAAGTTCAAGTTGTGATACGCTAAATTCAGCAAAAAGACATTTTGCCAGAAAGTCATCTATCAGATGTAGAAGTAAGACCCTTGAATTTCACTGTCATGTCAGAGAGGAAATTCTGGGTAGTTGACATGAAACCATATAGATGTGCCAGATACTGTGTTCTTATGAAGAGCCGGCATGCTCTATACCATTCACCCTTCTGAAACACATACCTTAATATTATATATACTACTACCAGTTCTTAGGGGGCAGTCATTTGTCTGATGTTAAGAAATTCAGACTATCTTCATAGTTTTCTACTTCAATGAAGCATTATAGCTGGACTAGAAGAAAATTAGGGCTTAAATGAGCATTTCACAGCTGCCCAAGTCAACATAATTAAACACCTGAGTCTGCAGCTAGACATTAAGAACAATACCCACAGCAGCACATGAAAATGACGATTCAGTTGCTTTACTACCACTAGAACTAGTTAATAATTGCATAGGAAGTGAATTGAACTCCGTAAATATCTTATAGAAGTCTTCTGGAAATCATAGGATCATAGAAGGGGAAAGGTTGGAAGGGTGGGTCAGAATGTGTCATCTAGTCCAACCTCCCTGCTCAAACAGGGTCATCCCAGAGCACATGGCACACGATTTTGTCTGGATGGTTCTTGAATATCTCCAGTGAGGGAGACTCCACACCCTCTCTGGGCAATGTGTTTCACTGTGTGGTCAACTACACAGTAAATTCTTCATCATATTCAGGTGGAACCTCCTGTGCATCAGTTTCTGCCCGTTGCCTCCTGTCCTGTTGTTTGGCACCACAGAGAAGAGCTTGGCTCCATCCTCTGGACACCCTTCTTTCATAAATGCATGCACATTGATGAGGTCCCCTCCCAGCTCTTGAGGCTGAAGAGGCTGCTCCAACTAGACTCTATAGAAATGAATAATGAGAACAATGTGGCAAGAACATGCTCTGTATAAACAGATGATTTGTATTTGATGTATGAGTGTGTGAGTCACTGAACAGGCTCTTTCTAAACTGCTGCTGTTTGTGTGCTGTTATTAGATTTTACTGATATTTATTTTGTCTCTACAGCTGTTTCTCAGAGTACTACTAAACAACTAATCTAACTGAATACATGCAGTTACTGGTATGGAATGAATTTCCAGTTTCTGAGTATATTTTTGCAACCATATTGTGGGCATTACCACTACCCGGAAAAGGGATTCCTATCACGGTCTTTCAAGATGTTCTGTCATTTCTGTGGTTGTTTGAATGTAAAAGATTGCTTAGATGGCAATATTATTCTGTTCATTGTAATCAAAATCAAAAATGAACTTTCATGAAAATAGAGTTTGGAATTATCACACCATATTGAGAATGACTAACAGAAAAATCTAACTTGATACCTTATTTCTTTTTCTTTGGTTGATAAAGTAAGATATAATCCATTTTATTTTCAAATTCAAGAGTATCTGGTAAAATGAACAGATAGACTTTATGGCTGATGGCTTTTATTCTGATCAACAGATGAATGACATCAAGGATATAAATAGAATATCCATACTGTGGTTGATCATTCTGTGTTAAAATGAGGCAGCTCATATTTGAGTAAGTGAAGGAACTCAATGTTCCATCAGAGAGGAGAAAAAAATTAGATGAATCTTAATACACGTACATCTGAAGCAGATTATGAATTTAGCAAGCAGATTTCATTCCCTCAACATGATATAATTGTAATTAATATGTCTCTGACTGAGAGATGGTCTGAACACTTTTTTCTCTTTGTGAAAGACAGGTTGGGATAGAAAGATTTGTTAGCCTGAAATCAGTAATAGCTTCTCTCAAAGGAAGGAGTGGAAATTTGGGCGGGGTGAAAACTATCAGTTTCAGAGAAGTCAAATGAGCATATAATTGAAATCTTCAACTCCCAAGGATCGCTTGAACATTTAAATAAAATGAGCAAATTTATATAATTTCCTCCTCTTCTTTTACAGGACACCTACATTTTCCCCTTTATTTTCCAGGTGTAAACGTACTAATAGAAAAATTTATGGGAGACCAGGAGTGTTCCTCCTGATTGTTTTACTGATGGTGGTTGCAGTTTTTAACCTTAATGTATATAATGGTATAATGATATAATGATGGATTCAATTTTGCATGCTTTTTGTTTCTCTGACCTTGGGACTAGGGTCCTCTATCAGATGCTACCCAAAACAATTACTTTCATTTAGAACAAAGATTATTGGCTCATGAGCTAGTGAAGCAAAACAGAACGCTGTCCTTCACATCAAGCTAAGCAGTGGGTATAGTGCCCTTTTAAAGTCACACTGTCAGCTCTTGTAAGTTACTGCTTACTTTGAAGTTACAGTCTGAACACATTGAATGCAGCAGGTACAATGAAGAGCTTCCTTGCTTACAGCTGGGCATTAATAAATCACCAAGTAACCAAACAAAGATGCCTCTAATAATACGCGACACTAAAAATCCACGGTGAGGCTTCCTTGTTTCTGTCAGTATGGGAGATGTTTACAGAATAAAACAGAACCCAAGAACTCTGTCTTGGGCAGCTGTGCTATGGCACCATCTGAATTGGTGGGCTAAAGAGAACAATGCCAGAGGCAAGATGATCTTTGTCTGCTAGTTGCCAGTAAAGTCCCTGGTATATATTTGATTTATGCCAACCTCAACTCTTTCAGACAATACCTAGGAATTATTTGAGGTGTTGAGGGATGAAGAACAGTTTCCAGGGTGCAGTACACACAAGACCATTATCTAAGCTGAGTTATTCATCCTCAGAACAAGAAAAGGATGTTTGAATTATTTTAAATACTAGTTTAGGTAAACTGCTACAACTGTAGTCAACGGCTGCAAAAACTTAGGTAAGATTAACAGGTAAATAAATGCTTAATTTATAAGTCTTTGCTCCTCTGAGGGTGTTCTGTTACTGATAAAATAAATTTGCCATTTAGATGGATTTCAAACAACTATACTTTGCATCTCCCAGACAGAAATATGCACATCCAAAATGAAGGCTATGTTTTGTCAGTGAGAGACACCTGGATTCATTCCACGTATTTACAAAGTTACTTGGCTCCAAAGGCTAATTCGACCCTTAGTTGAGTTTAGCCACCCTTTGTGTGTCCCACTATACTTCTACTCTTTTAGTTGTGTTGAGCAGATAAGCTTCAGATGCTCCTTCATTGCATTGCATTTGATTTGGGAACTAACTTAAAGCAGTGTAACAGACAGCCAAAATCTGCTCTGAGATCTCCTTCTCCACACAGTGTTCTGTTATGTAGGAACAAAGAGATGGACAAATGTCTGCATTTTTAAAACTACGTAGGGAAGCAACAGTAATGCTGGGTGTGATGTTTCCTGTCACACTATTCAGAAAACAGTGGTCACCATTTATTTCATAAACACTATTGACTTCAACTGATAATCTAATAGGTCTTCAGGAAACAGTCTCTCAGTAAAAGATACTAACACAAACCATCATTCTGGTGGGTTTCCTTGTTGTTGTTTGGGGTTTTGTTTTGTTGTGGGGATTTTTTGTTTGTTTTCATTTGTGTTTTGCTTGGGTTTTTTGGTTTTGGATTTTATCTTCTTCTTTTTTTTNTTTTTTTTTTTTTTTTTTTTTTTTTTTTTTTTTTTTTTTTTTTTTTAATGTAAGAGGAAGTTTTAAAAAACATCTTGAGATTTGAGTTAGAAGCAGGAGATACCAGAAGGGTATGTTGATATGCAATCATCTGAGACAATTCAAAATTCTGACTCCAAAGGGAGAATGTTCAAACATGGGGATACTATCAGAAAAGTTAGAAAAACTCTATTACAGCCTCTCTCCTTTGGCATTTTGCACTTGTACCCAATACAGTTTCTTCTTTATTCTTTCAATTTATTACTTACACAGATTTGCATTTTTCCTTTAAAACCACTTAAAAAAATCTTTCTAAGTACTACTGGGGAAAATTCAGAGGAATATCCTTTTAATCTGAAACAGTAAAGAATGATATTTTTTCATTTGGTTGTGTGAGCTGCCTTTTTATGAAACAGCTGGAGGCTTGATGTGGGAGGAATGTTTATACCTGTTCACCAAACTTATCACTTTTCTATTTTTATTCAAGATGACTGCACTGTCCTAGACACAAACAATGACAGACCAAGACAGATTCACACAACTGCAATACCTGTGAGCAATCTTCCACCCTCTCTTACTCAGGGCAGAGCATGTTCAAGTTAATCAGCATTAGAAAATAAATAAATAATTTTAAAATTACATTAATTATATGGAAAACTTCTAGAGAAAAGTGACATTAACCTTTTTCAATGTCATTTATTCAGCATGTTCTTAATTGGGAAAATTTTTTGTTAATATTTTCAATTGTACAACAAAAAAAATAAAGCAATACAAGAAGAGAAATACTACCTTAAGAATGACCTTTCTAAATTTCCTCTAATACCTTATATTTAGGGAGAATATATTTATAGGACAAATTTCTGTTGCAATTGAAACCATTTTTATTATTAATTTTAATGCATCCAAATTAAAAGGGAATGAAAACTTCAACCTAGGAATTAGCAGATTTTTTTTTAATAGATAATACGCTAAAATTTTCAGACTTCTATCTAATAAAGCTTCTATAGAGCAGAAATTAATTTAATAATTTGTACAGAGGAAGAAAAAAATTATGTAAACCAAGAAGGAATGTAAACTAGAAATTAATTAACTGAAACTTTGCTTAACTGTAGCGATCAGTAAAAATAAGTTTAGTCAGGGACAGAAATGAGTAAGAAATGTGCTGCAGCACTAGCCTACAAAGCACCAACAAAATAATTTAAATTACTTAACATATATTTAACATATGTAGATGTATTAGTATAGAAGTATTTCTGTGCTTTGTTTTTAATCTAATTTTTAAGTTTATCATCTAGGAAAAATGGCTAAGAGAAAAACCCAAAGAAGTTTAAAAAAATTCATGAAAATCTCTGTGTG
Organism: Pomatostomus ruficeps; assembly: GCA_013400735.1. Taxonomy (NCBI): domain Eukaryota; kingdom Metazoa; phylum Chordata; class Aves; order Passeriformes; family Timaliidae; genus Pomatostomus; species Pomatostomus ruficeps. The sequence continues at coordinate 795 of VYZT01004120.1, read as the reverse complement.
TGTGTGTATGTCTGTGTTTTTATGTGCATGTGTGAGTGTGTGTATGTACACATTTCTTTTTATACAAAAATTAACATATATTTTCCAGCAAATAAGTTGAAAAATCCTACTCCTCATGCAATCAAAATTGAGGAATAGTACTGGTCAAAAAAGATAAATTGCATTCCTGTGATTTTTGAGATATTATTAGTGATAATTGACTTTAAAACTGAAAACAAATTCTAAAATAACAGAATGTGCAATAGTGTCTTGTCTTTAACTGTACCAAGTATTGACATCAAATGTGAAGTCAGATTTACAATTCAAGAACATTTTCTTCCAGTTAATCCATTCCAACAGCAAACATTCACACCTCAGAGCTATTACTGACTCTGAAAATGTTTAAGAGCTAACAAAAACCTGAAACTTCATGAAAACCATTAAGAACCTCACAAAAAATATCTTTTTTTTCCCAGTGAAAATCCCTTGTAATGGTTCTGTTCTAAACCCTAAACTAAATATCTTTGAAATCACTCTGAAGGCAAAGAAAAAGTCAGGATGATTTCATAAAACTTGTGAGCTATCTTGCCTTTTTCTCGGGCTATTGGTGTTCTTGAATTATTGGTAAAAGGACACAGATACTACTTTATTGTTTAGATAGAACTAACATAAAATTTTCAGAGAGTAATCCTGTTTCTTACATAAATACTCTATGTTTCAGATCTTGACCGCATGCAACACACTTCCAAAAGCAATTAACACTCTGTCTTTTATTACTCAAAAGTGTTGGGAGTTTTAAAATTTTTATTAAAATAT
>VYZT01004119.1:23476-45594 GCA_013400735.1 Pomatostomus ruficeps | reverse complement strand
ATGGTCTCGTTTGCACCTTAATTCAGGAAGAGACATCTCTTAATAATCAGAAACCAGCATTATTTCAGTGTATCTAATATTATTTTGCTGTCAAAGTGGGATCCTACCAATGATCCCAATATGAACGTATAAGGGATTGTCATAAAGAATAAACATTACCACACAGTAGCATTTTCAGAGCCTCACCCTTTATCCCCTCCATAGTGTTAGGCTTCCAAATACTGCCTCTTTTTCCTTTCAGACTCAAAATCCCACTATGTTTTAATGCAGTTTCTGAGAACTTTTCTCATGAATCAACACGAAATTTTCTTCCCTGAACACTTTTGCAAACAAAATTTCATTTTTTACTTGTGTTTGTGGATAACAAATAAGAGGGAAAAGATTATGTGATTCAATGTCTTTGGGAGATGTTTGAAGTTTTACTTGTTTGGCACATCTTGATTTTTTTCGGTAGGAAACAGCATTTTTGTTTGTAAACAGATAATACTGACATGTCTTCTGAAGAAGTGTAACATAATTTTGTCATGCTACAGTGGCAAAACATACACTTTCTGAGAGTATAGTCTTTGCATATATTTAGAGTTATCTCTGTGAAATGCTATTATAAATAATTAAGTTACTATTTTTGCTCTTCCTACAAACTGGCACCAATTTATTTGAATAGTAACCTCATCCAACAAAGGGAATTAAACTTATGTCAATGTTTTCTAAAGTGTGATTATTAACCTCTGTACTAATTCATCTGGCAAACCAATAGAGTATATGCTGTACTTCAAATATTAATTTTCTCTGAACTTTTTTTAACCAAGTGCTGCCTTTGGGGCTGTGTTTAAAGTTGTAAGGATTGTGTTTGGCTATTTTAATTAAAAGCATTCAATTAACCCAAACAAAGCTGACTCTGAAGCCTAACAACATTTCTGAAACTGATAAATGATTGCAAAGTAAATAATGACTGAATGAAGAATAATTGATTTTTCTCCTTGAAATCTTAAATCCAATACAATTTATTTATTTTTTATTAAATAATTATGCAATTAAAGAAATATTTAACTGCTAGAGTGACACTTAGTAATTAAATCAAACAAGACTATAGCACCATTGCAATAGAAGGCATGAGTATCTATGAAATCTTTCTGAAAATTTTATCTTTTTAGGATAAGATATTGTACTGCAGGTTTTTTTGTAAAGTCTTAAGTCTCTTAAAGCTTTTGTACTACTACAAGGTCAGATGGTTTATTTGTCACTGGATGGTATTTCCTAGACCCCTGTGTCCTGTGTTAAGTAACGTGCCCTTCAGCACAGCCAATCCTGTTGTCTTCCCTTCAACACTCAAAATCATAGAATATTCCGAGTTGGAAGGGATCCACAAGGATCATGGGTTCCAACTCCTGGCCGTACACAGAAGAGCCCTAAAAATCACACCATGTGCTGAAGAGCGTTGTACAAATGCTCACTCACAGCACGGGCAAGTTCCGGAATGCACTGAAATCTCTTTTCCCACCTTGGAGGCCCAGATTCAAGCATCCCTGACTCTCCTCTTCTACTTCTCACTGTCTTTACGTCAGTTTTCCAATCCTATGTTGTTGTAAGGCTTTAATGTATCCTCATGCAAGTGCATATTCCCGTTTGCAAATTCTTAAGGAATTTTTCCTGAATCAGTAGGAAAGGTAATTGTGCTGAGGAGCAAACTTATTTGGAATAGTTTGTGTGAGGGAAGAACAGGTTCAGTAGACCACAGGAATGAGATATTTCCATAGAAGACGATGAGTATTCCTCAAATTCTTCCTCAACTTCTCAATAGAGCTAGAAAAGCTAGAAAGCTTTATTTGGGAAATGCTTCCATGGAGACATGCTCATCTTCTCCAAAACACAGAAACCCAGTAGACAGATGACAGTGAAGGAAAGAAAGTGCAGAAGAGCAGAAAAAGACTTTTCCTCATTTTTCAAGTCATGTCTTCCCAGTCATAGTTTCACAGGGTCTCATTTTTCTGACTTAAGTTTTAACTGCCCAGCAGTCTACACAAGAGTGCAGCTGGTGACACTTAGCTGTACTGGAGTGAGAAATTAGCTGATGATTTGAGGAAAAGTTGTGGGCTAATTCTTGTGTGGAGAGAACCGAATAGTGAACTGATGAAGAGGATTAACTATGTGAGATTAATTATAGCAAAGAGCCATGAATCTAAGAATGTATTGGGATGTGTATTGGTGCCTAAAGCTTGGAGTTTATGAGATGGGAGTAAACTAGCAATAGGAACTCTGAAAAATAGGAAGGAAAAGAAAGTAGTTGAAGAATCACTTTTAATTTTTCCCTCAGCAAAAGGATGGATTTCACATGAAAATATGTATTTAAAATTCCACAGCCCCCAAGTGCTGAGGGGGGCCAATGCTGTTCAGCACCAGCATGCCGCGGCCCTAGAGAGCACCCTGCAGAGAGCAACTCTTCCAGGGGCTATGACATGTCTCCCCAGGCAGCGGGTGATCACAGTGAGCGATTCAGCTCTTGTGATTTCAGCTCTTTGCGAACCACCCAAGGCCAACTCGGGGACAGAAAGAGACAAGGAGACCCATTTGGCTGTTCCACGGAGATAGCTTTATTGTCCAAGCAGCCCCTGCAACGGGAAAGCCAGGGACAGGAACTCCCTGCCTCCCTGGGCAAAGGCAGTGGCTTTTATGGGGAAAGGTAGGGGTGGGGTAGGAACCAACTAGCCAAGTGGGCACAAGGTATTACCATAAAGGTGCAAGGCATGCTGGAGGTGTTTCAAAGGGTCGCCGTAATCTTTAGGAAGCCTCTCCTCTCCAAGGAAGTGCCAAGGGCTCACAGCTCTCCACACCCAAGAGACTTCCTGAGTCAAATTTGTACTATTTTTCCCTCTTAGCGGGTTAGACTGAGAAACTTAATCTCAAATTCGAACTCAAAGTTCAGATCTCACTGCTGCATTAATTTAAGTCCACATGGCTAAATCACACAACATGGCTAAATCAATACTTAAAAAAGAAAAAAAAAAAAAAAAAGTGAAGTATATATTCAATTAATTTGATTTTCTCCATGGCCTTTTTTAAAAGAACTACTCTTAATTTTCAGAAATGAGACAAATGCCCAAGGTTTAATTGTCATCTATGGGGAAACTGGAATTTAGGTTGCAAAAAGACACCAACTGCAGAAGTGGAAAAAAAAAGAAAGTGTATGACCGTACTGGGCTATTTGCTGACTAACTTGTGTCAGTGTGAGCCAGTAAAGACCCTAATTGTCTTGATGTAAATCCTTTCCAAGGGCACTAAAAGTTATAATGAGAATATACGGTATTGAACTCAGTTCTTTTTCCTTAATATTTTTTAAATTTGCTTTCCAATTGCAATTTTTTTTACAGACAGCTACCTGAAAACTAAATCCCTCTTACTATAACATATTGTCTTCAAAATACTTCTCCACAAAGTACTGATTTATTGACTCTATTTGAACTGATATTTTCTTGCACACACAGTGCCTCAAAAATGGTCATGAGGGCTATCTTTTCATTAGGCCCCATACTCTGAAGGGGTTCAAAAAAGCCCTTGTTAGTCCTGATGTACTGGAAAGCCCTTAGGTTTCTTTCCAGACAAGTAGTCTAAAACAAATAAATTATACCTTTAAAATAACGGTTTATTTAAAGGTCTCCATAATTTGGGGGTGAGAACTTACAGAACTTAGTGCAACTGCAGAAATTGGTTATAAGAAACAATCTAGGAAGCCTGATTCTGCTCTGTGTTTTGAAAAATCATGCCCTTCCATATACTGGGAATTATCTACGTGCTGCTGCAAAGAGCAGAATATATTTAGCTACCTTTCTTCTTGAAGAAAAAAGGTATGTCTTCAATAAAAGCAGGTCAAAAAGAGGTTAGAAGTTACAGCTTTGGGAGGAACATTATGCTAATTCAGACATTAGCCTGGAATTTAGTTCTTTCATATCACAAAAGTGCTCCTTAATTTCTCAGTAATACAGAGCTATCCAGAAAGGAAACAATATTCTCTTCTCTGTTAAAGCTGTTGTCTTAGAGGAAACAGAGGGCTGGTGCTAACATCTTGGAATTATTGCACAGAAAATGTACAGGGTAAAGAATCCACCTTGTACTATATGTAATTTTAACTCTTCCAAGAGAAATTGCTGTACATTTTGAAAACTCTGCCTTCACATATTTCCAGCTATCTGCCAGGTGCTGATAGTGAGGCTCAAAGATTTCTGGTAACAGAAATTGAACACTGTAGGTACCGTGCTGGAGTCTGAAATCAGGTTTAACATAAAAATAAAGTAGCAGATGTGAGTTTAACTAGATTTAATTATGCTTTGTTACATTTCATACTTCAATAATCTTTCATAGGTCACTCCTCAGTAGACTATAAGCCTTAAATCCATGAGACATTGGGATACAATTAGCACTCTTAGAAGGAACTAGAATAGAGAAGATAATACCATTGGGCCTAGAGGATTAAGGATGCACCTAATGCCTTGCCTACTCCATAAATCTTTCTGGAGTGTCATCAAGCTTGCAATTATAGAACATGATTATTTATGCAAAGTTTCATTTCCCATATTACATTCCAGTCATAAGCAATCATACTAAAAATTTTTGCTATTGTGCAATTCATGCTCCGCTACCCTGAAGCACATACAAATTTACTTTCTGTTCTGTTTAGGTAGAAAGACTGAAAAAAAAGTATTAATTGTCTTCTAAGTTGTGTCTTTCTGCCCCACAAATTTAACATATTAGATTGCCATGACTTGGAGCATTTCTGAAACACAAAAATAACTTTATGGTTTTGGTATAGTCTATAGACAATAAAATTGTTAAAAAGAAAATTTGGTCTTGTTGTAGCTCCAGGTTTGCTGAAAACATTTAATATATTATACAGCCTTAATGTTCATTATGAAAACTGTACACATATGTTTAAACTCTACAGAAAAATAACCCTTTGGTATGCATAAAAAAACCAGACTGAAGTCAGGTTCTGATGAATTCTTACACAATATTAATGTAGAATATCCTAAGTACAGAGTTATGGACTCAGAGAGTCAGTGGTTGGGTGTGGCGGTGGCCCAGGCTGCAGTAGCAGAACCATTGGACCTGTCTGGGCAGCCGACCCAGCCCACTTTTTCCATGTGGGTGAAAGAGGATATTAGATGGGAGGATTTCTCCCCTTAGGACAGTGATCCTGAGGGGGATGGGGAAGGCCAGGCTGGGGAATTCCCCGCATTTCCCGCCATTTAGTTTGTCAGTCAAGTTTTGGTTACACCCCCTTTCCCTCAGAGAGATTACCATATGTATGAAGTTGTTTTAATATTCATGTATTGCTAGAAAGTTCTGTGTTCTTTGTATCCCCATTGGTTCAAGTTAATGCATTCCCCCCCTTATTGTTTATCATTGGGTATCCGTGCATTGGTTTGTTCTTGGTTCCTCCCATTGTACCACCCCCTCTTTGTCTGTATAAAACCCCCTCCCCGCAACTGTCACTTTCGGCTCTTGGCTTGGTTATATCTCTGACTGCGTTTCTCTTGCCCCTGCGGAAAGTAATAAACTAACTTGAGTACAGTAGCCTTGAGTCCCTCCTTTGCTCCTTTGCCTCCGTCTCGCTACAGTTACAGCAGCTGTGGCTCGCTCACTCTGCCGTGGAGCTCAGGCAGAAGGGACAGACAGACAGAGAGCTACACTGCTCGCAGCTAGTCTGTTTGGCCGAGCGCTTACCGTTGCCCACAGGCAACCGGGCAGCCTAGCAGTCAGTGACAGTTGGGGTTGGAAGGGACCTCTGGAAATCCTCTAGTCCAACCTACCTGCTCAAGCAGGTTCGCCCTGAGCAAACTGCACAGGATATATCCAAGCAGGTTTTTAGTATCTCCAGAGAAGGAGACTCCACAGCCTCTCTGGGCAGTCTTTCAGTGCTCTGTCACTCTTAAAGTAAGCAAGTTTTTCCTCATATTCAGATGGAACTTCCTGTATTCCAGTGTGTTCTCATTGTCCCTTAATCAGTTCCTGGTTGCTGCTCTTTGCCCATCCTCTTGACATCCACCCTTATATTTTTATGCGTCATTGGGATAAGAAGATAGAAGGTGGATCCAGGTACAGAAGTCCCAGCTAAAGGAAGCTGAGTGCATGATGAAGATAATGCCCCTTTTCAGAGAAGAAACTACTTTTTAGAGAAGTAAAACGAATTTAGATCAAGGACCATTCATTAGATGAAATTAGTCTTTGGTAATTCCAAGAAACAGAGATTCTGACATATATTTCAAGTCTTTACTGAGCCATATTGAAGATATAACATTCAACTCCTCAGCCCCAGATTTATAGAGAAAAATATATAATTAACACATCTCCACTGTCATCCTGTGAGGAAAACTTCACAAAAACTAATGCTGTGTAAATTTTTTTCTTTTTACTTTCCTTCACATTAAAACTTTGCATCACACAGAAGCAATGGAATGGACTGGGTGACCACGTGTCCCAGTTTGGGACAAACTTGGGAGAAAACTTCCCAAAAGGGTGTCTCCTCTAAAAGGCAGAATTTCAGCCCTTCCCCCAGCCAAGGTTCGAAAGGAATTTTCTTGGAGGAAAGTGAAAAAAACCTGTTTATTTAACAAGCAAGGTGCACGCAGGCACAGAAGAAGAAGAAATGAGTAATGTTAGATAATAAACCTTCTCTGTTGTGGAGAAAGATGATGGATTTTTAGAGTCCCTTTCTCTGGCTTGGCTCCTCCTGAAGTTTGGGCCAGGCTGGCTGGGCCAGGGGTCCTGGGGACAGTGGCGTCTGTCTGTCCCCACTGGAATGTCTCCCCTGGACATGGTCTGATTTTCCGATGAGAAAAACCAAACCAAACTGTCCAAAAAGAAGGAAAAAGAAAATAAAAGCACCAGTCCCAGAGAGAAAACCTCCTTTCCTAGCCAACAGGGCAGCCAGCTAGTGAGGAATGTAAACCAACTCCGCACGCTAATACAGTATCTGGAGGAGTTTAAAAACAAATTGTGCCCGAGTTTCCTGGCTGTGTCCCTTCCCAGCTTAAAGTTACAGGACCTATTCCTGGGCATAAGCAGACGATAGGGAAATACATAGCATAAAATCACCCCAGCACACTATGTGAGGTCCAAACTCTGTGTTTCTATGTTTATTAGAGCTATTAGGTAAGCATATTTAGGTTGTGCATTGATGGTTTTGTTACAAGTTAGAAAACAGTTTACCAAAAAAGGAAATTCAACTGCATGTTACTAGATGTCCAGTTGTTAAACAATATGGATTAATGAGTGACATCTATCACAAGTGATAATTTCTTTTCGAAATAAATAATATTGCAGCTTGTAACTAATAATTCATACTGGTTGTTCAGTAAAAACATTTTGCTTCATCTTTAAATCACTGCTTTACCACTGTCTATCTCAATAGCTCAAAGTAATGATGAATAAAGAATTATCTTATTAATTACTGATAGCTAAATCAAGAACAGGAATGGCTGTATAAACACAGATTAAGTATTTATGTTCTTTGGCTGACAATGGCAAGTGGTAGATATCTGAGAAGAGCTTGGTAAATTAGTGATGCTCCCTATGATACCATCCCTGTACTATTATTTAGTTTTTATATTGCTGGTACCTTTGCCGCAATGCCTCCAGTGGGGGCACCGAGTGTCTGCTCGCAGTTCCAGGGGCTGGCTGGCTGCTTCGGGGGTGTGGGAGGGCTGGCGAAGGTCCAGCAGGGTTTCACCTAGTCCACGGATGTTACAGACATGCCGAGGAAGGAGAGACGAACGGAGGGACTTTCCCAGATGTTTTATTTGGGCACCAGGATCGTGTCAGGGAAATGCTGGCATNGCCATAGCACACCACAACATACCTTCTCACATCTGTAGGGACATTTCTTTCATAAAGTGTATTTCCTCAAACCTTAACCAACAGGGGAAAACTTGTTCCTAATAAAGACATTAAATCATGAAGTATTTGCACAGAGGAGTTCTGAAGCTATGCAGTCTTCAAAGGTTTCTTTCTTATGTTAATGATCTTTGGAAAGGAAGACAAGCTAGAACAGAAATCAGTTAGATCCCACACAGGTATCCTTAGTACAGGTATGCTTCTGATCCATGACACAAACTATATTTTTAGTTAGAAATAAACCACATGATCAAAAATGACACAGCCTGTCCTTTATAACCAAGATTAATACCTTATCATAAGTTCTACAGTGAACAGCTCACCAACAATTTATTTTTACATTACTGATGAAAATTGAAAGGACCAAAAGTCACAGGGTTATTAAGCCTTTTGCTATAAAGCTAGGAATTAAAAAAAGCTCCTGGATTTAGTTAGTTAATCTAATTAATGACACAATGCATTGCTACTGATGTTGGCCCAATATCTGCTCTAGGTTTTTACAGTCTCTACAAGTGGAGACTTCTCTGGAAGGAGAAATATTAGGTGGATAAGTCCTTATTACTTGATTGAACTATTTTAGTGTGATCTTTAAAAAAAAAGAAAATTAGTTCTTGTTGAAGCACAGCTACATTTAAAAAGTCTATTAATAATTACAACTTTATAAAGAATTAGTAAGAAATAGTATAGAGAAAATGGGATCAACTCTTTTCTACAGAGGTAAATCTGGTTCAAGACAGACAAGAAACTACTGGAGAGGGCCCAGGGGAGGGTTATAAGCATGGCTAAGGGACTGGACCGTCTCTCCTTTGAGGAATGTCTGAGGGAGCTGAGCCTATTTAGCCTGCATAAAAATGAGAGGGAGTCTTACCAACATGTACAGTATCTTACTGGTGGCTTCCAAGAAGATGGGCCAGAGCCTCTTCAATGGTGCCCAGTGACAAGACAAAGGGAAATAGACACAAAATGGAACACAGGAAGTTCCATCTGAATATGAGGAAAAACTTGTTTACTGTGAGAGTGACAGAGCACTGGAAAAGGCTGTTGAGAGAGGTTTTGGAGTCTCCTCTGGAGATACTGAAAATCTGCTTGGATGCAAACCTGTGCAACCTGCTCTAGGTGAACCTGCTTGAGCAGGTAGATTGAACTAGATGACCTCCAGAGGTCCGTTCCAACCACAGCCACTCTATGATTCTGTGTGGATGACCTTATAAACATGTTTAACGAATGTATAGTGTATTTTCCAGGGTTTTTTTTTAACTGAGATAGATTGAGCAAAGTTTAGATACTGTCTAGTGTTTAGAGTAGTATTATGAGCTTCTGTGATTCCTCTTTCCCACTCCCTCACATCAAACATTAGGTGTATATTCTAATTAACTGGTGTTTATAACTGTAAAAGGAACATTCTTATTCCGTGCAAATCATTTGTTTTAATAGGGAAGTCTTTAGATTTTGGGACTAGGCTATTTTAACACTACACCAAACAGTTCTTAAGCACTGATCATGGGTTCATAAAAGCCAACATTTGTTCCAAGCACGGAGTCTGGAGGTGGCTGCCCTCATGTTGAATATAGGAAAGTTTAATAGCGAAGACAAGATCCATTAAATGTGTTTTGGCAGTTATGTCAGAAAGTGATTGCAGGCTCATTTGATTTGCCAATATAAAGATGGTCTAGAGATGAACAATTTCTCCCTGGAGGTTTCTTGCGTCATGTCAGCATTTTCTTAGGGTTTTTGATCTAGTTGTGCAGAAATATCCTTTTGCATAAAATGTTTCTCTGTAGTTCCTGTTACCATTCAAATTAATGTCCAAATATAGTTACTGATTTGAAGTTCAATTAGAAAGTTTCTTTCCAGCTAATTTTTTTTTCTGTCACTCTCATTTACTCATATACTTTCTAGGGAAGAAACATTTCTCTGATTTTTTTTTCGAAATCATGATATGACACCCTAGAACCATGTTTATTAAAAGTTACTTGATTTTCAGCTTTTGCTGGTGTAATAAGAACTTTTCTGTATTAGGGTAATCCAGAAAACTAAGGCAAATAGCTACAGATGGGAAGTTATTGTGTATGAGTTAGAGCACATGAAACCATGTGAATGATCTCAGTCAGAGTGTTAAAGTAGGCTGCTTTAAGCAAGATGTCTGAGGTCAGCAGGTTAAAAACAATAACTGTCTTATCTGAGAATTTTTTGATGTAGTTTGTATCAGTTACCTTTAGGAAAAGGGGCTACCACAAGTCACAGAGCTGGCATGACCGAGAGGCCCCACGACGTGTAGTCACCAGTTTCACTGACTCCTGTTTTGTGCAGAGCCAGATCTCATACAGAGAGACAAGGCTTTGTGCATACTGTTATGTTAACTCACACCACAGGTCTCTAGTAGAGTTCAAACTCTCTTGGCCTCCAGACCCTGAGCCTCTGCTGTCACAGAATGCATGGAGGGGTTTTTCAGGAAGGGCAACTGGCTCATACCAAAACTCTGACTCTCCAGACAGACATATCTTTCTTCTGGTTGTGAAAATTGAATTTTGAGTTTAAATGTGCTGTCTCTGTCAGTACAATCAGGGCAGAGAGGGTAAGGGACAGGAGGAGGCTTTCCTCCAAAAGAATTGTTCCTAAGAGAAGTGAGTGCAGGAGGGGCATGGTCCAAAGACTCAACCCCTTCATTCGATCTCTGCAGTGTCCCAGGAAAGTGGGGTTATACTTTCATAGGAAATAAGCACAAAGGAAGAAACCCACCCTTCCATCACCAGTTTCTCTTCTTCATGGGAAACCTGAATCTGGCTAACTTGCCAGGTGCAAAAAAAAAGCCAACAAGAATTTTTTCAATAGGAAACCACTGTGTACGGCATTACTTTTGTCTGCTAAATTTATTTTTTGGTTTTTCATATGTTACACAATGCAGAATGCATATTTTGGTATAAAGACAAAAGTACAGACAAATTGCAGATGTTATTGTTAAATGCAGTACACAATACTGTGTTTCTGCTAGCTTAATGATAGTCTAAAAATTTAATTTAACATTTAATCAGTGGGAGTATCACACAAAGAAAATAGTAATTCTTAAAAATATATGAAGACTAGTGCATGAAAGTATATTGAAAAGCTCAGAAAAGGCTAATGGTAAAGAAAATGAACAGGTACACAATAATATTAGTGCTAGGTTTTACAGAGCAGAAGCCTTATGTCTTATAGCAAGCAGAGGAAACACTCAGGGGAAAAATATTGTTTTAATATGAGAACAAGAAGCAGAGAAGAGAAACTTAAAGGCAATTCAAGCTTGTAAGCTAACTGAATTTATCAAGAAGTAAGGAAAAAATAATATCTATTTCAGTTGCTTGCAACTGAAGACGGTTATAAAATGGAAAATGACACTGTCATAAGCCATTGTTTCAAAAATCAGATATATCTGAAGTAAATTGATGTCCCAGATTACAGCATGAGAACTTTGTGCATTAACTTCAAAACTTCTGTCATATTCTCTTTCTCTAGTGTTTCAAACATTTTGTAAAGAACAGTCAGACACAGGAACTAAGTTGATTAAAATATATGTGTGAAAGACATTAAAGGCAAAAAATTTGTGACACTGCTTGCAGAATAATTGTGGAAAAGATCCTTGTATATTACATATGCTAGTTTACTCAACTTGATATGAATACTAAGGCAAATAATTTAAATAGCATTAGTATGCTCTCTCAAACCCCTAACCAACTGAATTAAGTTTACTATCTAATACAATGAAAACTCAATTTTTTTTTCAGACAAATATTATAACCACTATTTATTTTAGCCTAATGTTCTATACATTGGTATATATATTTATTTTTACTCTTTTTGAAATCCTGCCAAATTCAAAGTTCACCTGACATTTATTATTACTGAAGAAGTACCCATGTGTTGTGATGTTTCTTTTTCCGCATAGAGGCACTACTGTACACATATAAAGTTGTGACTAAAAATCTATGTAACAAGCCTTAAAATAAATATTTTGGATAGTAATATCTGTGTATTTTACCAGTTGTTTGCTTGCTTTCTTTTAAAACTATGAAGATGCTGTGGTTACCTTAAAAACTTTACAGTGTTTTGTTCATGTGTCAACTCATTTGAAAATGCCCTTGCAAGGATCTAGGAGACAAACTGTGAATGCTGCAAGTCTGTGAATGGGACTGACGGTATTAAATTTCTTATGTTGCTTGGATTGTTTCTACTTCATATAATATTTTCCCCTTAAATATCAGTTCATTGTTGATGGCTCACATGTCTCAGATGTCTATCCTCTTGCCCTTGACTGAACCTGTAAGCAGATGGTTCAAACAGATCTGAAAATTCTGAGTCATTGGAAAAATTGGCCAGGCCGGTGAGTTCCTTTTTATAGTGCTGAGAAGCATCAATGACTGCTTAGAAATTAGGGATCTGATTGGTGGTTTTGCATAGGTTTCAGAGATGCAACCTGTCTTATTCTTGTCTCTATTGTTTTGGTAGATTGCGTGTATTTCAAGATCAGTCTCTACAATGAATGGGTGTTATTGCTTTCCTTCTTGAAGTAGTGTTGAAGTGAAGGCAGATCTTGAACAGAACAGGTCAGGACAGATGAGATCTTGGACAGACAGATCTGGACTAGGAAGTTTTTGCTTTGCTGGGCTTGACAGTAGAATTTGGAAGAGTAAACCTGCTAAGCCCCTGTTAAAAACCAAATTTAAACACAGAGAACAAAGAAAACTAAGTCTCTATGAATAAAATGGATCTAAATACACCCCAAAACTTGATTAAAACCAAATGAGATTAGATGTCCATGCCAAAAAAATGGATTTATTTTATTTAATAGTAAAAGAGGCAGAAAGAAAGAAAGAAAGAAAGAAAGAAAGAAAGAAAGAAAGAAAGAAAGAAAGAAAGAAAGAAAGAAAGAAAGAAAGAAAGAAAAAGAAAGAAAGAAAGAAGGAATAGAAAAAGAGCTGTGTGGGGAGGGACAGGGAGAGTAATAGAGACTAAGTAGAAACATGTAACCTATCTGTGGGTCCCAATGACATCTTGTTGCTCCCTACCATCTGGTCTTCTTGGTAGTGAGAGTCCTCTGCCACAGAAAAGTATAGAATCCAATGGATTAATATACGCTTTGGGCAGGTGGGAACACCCAGGTGTCCCCCCTGAGGAGGGCAGGTCTGACACTGTCTTTGCAAGACTCTAGATCTGTTGCATCATTTTGCCTCACATGCACTGCTCTGGTGCGGGGTCTGGGGACCCCTTTGGGGAGGGGACCTTTGATGGGCCATGGCACCCCCTCTGCTGTCCCTCAGTGGATGTCCTGTAGATGTGGCTTTCCTGGGGTGGGGGGCTCCCACAGCTGGGCCGGTCTGCACAGTGGAGGATGGGCATTCGCTGCCCCTGATCAGAGGCTTTTTTCACAAACCTCTCCTCCCACCCCATTTGGTGTGAGGGTCTGTGTGAGCCTGACAGCAGACAAGCCTGGTTATGCAGCTTTTGTTATACAGTTTTGCTATAATAGGCAAAGGTCCTTCATAAAAATGTTTAAACCATAATATTTCAGTCTCCATCAGCCCCAGTCATGGAATAGCTTACACTGAAAAACTGACATGGTGGTGTCCATAGTCTGGTCACTAGCACAGGCCTCAGAGAGATAACTGCATTTCTGGTTTGGCTTTGCACTTTTCTGTGGCCTTGGAGTGGGTTGCTTCATTCCTCTGACAATTTCTCTACCTGTAATAATGAGGGACATTAGGGATCATGGATTTTCCTGCTTTGGTGACCTACAGCTCTGGGGCTGCAAGCTGCACAAACCCACAGACCTTGCTGCTACATTTAGCACCCTCAATCTCTTGGGTGCAAGCCTGGCTCCCTGCACTGTCACATGCAGCCTGAAGCTGCCCTGACACCAGAGAACAGCTGGCCCTTCCCTCCTGGGTTCTGCTCCCAGGGGAACTGGTCTAGAGCCAAAGGCACATAACAATTGCAGGTATACAACAATGACTTATTACAATTCTCATGTTCTCATTATTATGACAAGATATAACTGCTGTTATTTGAGGAAGAGATAAGTTTAATTTTACAGATGAAAAGGTATGGGGGTCTGCTTAATTTTTTTGTGGTATATACAGTCTTGCCAAGCACTGGACTTGGTTTTAAATAGTCATCTCATAATAAGCTTGGAAGAGATGGATTTTAGTCCAGTTTTGTTAGAAACCACATCGAAAAATTTCTCCAGTTTTCTTATTTTGGTCACTCCCATCTACCTACTTGTTTATACGGATAAAAGTATCTAGATAGACTCAACATTTACCTTTCTCCTTTTTCTTAAAGTAAGCTTCCATGATCTGCAAGTAAGCTGAGATTTTTTAAGTAGAATTAGACAGACAAACAGGTATTGCAGTTGTTGTCTAAGGCTGTTTCACTGACTGTTATCTTCCTCAATCTTTTTAAGAGCTCTTGACCTCTTAATGACATTCTTTTTCTTAGTAGTGGCGGAAAAGGAAAAAGACAAAGGAGATTGAGCTTTGGTATTATGCAGTACCATAACTGTATCTTGTACCTAGCAGTCAGCAAGTGACATTCCTCAGTTATTTAAAAGAAATGCTTTTTTGATAAATGGTACCGCTATAACGGTGGAGAGAGCTCCAGATGCTGAAGTGATAGTGTACATTTCTAACTAAATTAAGTTGATGAACAGGAAAATCTGTGAAGCCTGTACTTTTGCAATTTTAAGTGCTAGCTGTGACCAGATTTTTCTTTGATATTTTTTCATTTATTTGTACAATTTGTTGCTGAAACTGACCTGCAGCATATGACTGTGTGTCAGGTAGGTGAGTCTTCAGCAGTATTTAGAAAGACTCAACAAAAAGCAAAACTGAAATGATTGGTTTTGGCAGGTGATTAATTTTTTGTTAACTTTTAGTATTTATTAGTGTAGGATTATCTAATCCTAGCAAAAATGACCATGAAAATACCCCAAACAAACCCAATCCGTTTAACCCAAATAATTTATTCTTAAAGGGAATGTTGGGCTTATTCAATTAAATGTATTTTAAAATGAATATTTTGTATTTTTTACTCATAATTAATTTATCTTGATTAATTTATCTGATTATCTTGACAATCTAACTTCTAGAAATGCAATCCTGAGACAATTATAGAATCATAGGATGGTTTGGTTGCAAGAGACCTTAATCATCTGGCTTAAACCTCATTTGCATTTAATAGAAGAAGAACATTTAAACTCCAGTCTCAAATATCTAGATATTATTAGTGTTGATTAACAAACCTGTGTTCATGAATTCATGTACATGTTCCTTGCATAACTAGATTGTCTACTGATGTGTGCAACCAGTTAATAATATGGTTGTAAGATCTGAAATGTATGAGTGAGTCTTTGCATAAAATAGACTCCTTCAGTGTTCAACTGAAAAATTCTTGCTCTTTATCATATATATCAGTCATAAGTTCATGTGAGAAAAAGTGAAATGCATGAAGAGGGTCCCATCAGTGCACACCATATTTCTATAAAACATTCTGCAAAGTCTGAACTAGCCAGCCTAGAACTAGGTGGGTCACCAGAACACTTCACATTGTCCCCACAACAGATTTTAACATATTCTGCAGAAAATTAAGCTGTTTCAAATGAGTGGGAATCATAACAATTTTACTATTTTAACTAGCTCTAAGAACATCTGAGTTGGTTTTGTTGCATTGTGGGCAAATATATACCATATACTAAGAAATTGCTACAATTTTTTATTTCATATTCCCCTTGCTTCTGGCTGATTACTACAAATCATATTTCATGCTAACTTACACAAGCAGTTAGTTCAGCTTTAGGATCTTCGTGACGAGCAGAGATTATGTACTGTGATGTATCATTTTTCTGTTATTTGTACTACTTTTAAAGAGCTCATTTTTCTTAGTCTCAAATATAGTGTGATTTTTCAAAGAACTGTACAGCTTTTGATATAACAAAATTGAATCCATGTTTCTGTGCTGCAGCAGATGGGAGAACTCTCATAAAACAACAAAAAAAAGTAATTCTTTGGTTCTTATTAACTTTTTATTCTGTATATACCATGGATTGACCCAGACAGGTTGTGATACTCTAGTACAATGATCATGAAATGCATGGCAATGGGTCTGATATTTTGCACAGGAAGAGTATGGGGTGATTTGGATTATTTGGGATTTTTTTTCAGTCTTCTCAATAAACATATGAACTGAAATAATGAATTATTTTTATGAATAATGAATAAAAAAAGGAAAACCTTAACCAGAAAAAGTCTTTGTTAAAGTTTATTTCTTCTATGTACAATAAATCATAGATTATCTACTTGCTAAAAGGCCTTTTCAGTGGTGTTCTGGAAAAGAAATTGAGCAAATATGCTAATGTGTTTGCCTACATATTCCATATCTTCCACAATTTTCAAATAGCAGTATCTCAAAATGCACAATAAGAAAATAAACACAATGCTACAGTATCTATTCAGAAAAAGACTTGAGTGAATGTTGAAAATAAAATGTACTTCTGGTAATTTTTTCATGCCAGAGGTAATTTCTTTTACTGGGATTACTGATATCTGGCTTTTTAGTACCTCATTTTTCATTAGATGCCAGAAAGCTGTACAAACATGAACTAAATTCTCATATAGAATAATCTGTGAATAATGTTATGTTAGAAATAGGAAAATAGTAACATTTAAGGTAAAGGAATTGCCTGAGTTCACGTAGTGTTTTAGAAGCAAAAGAAGGAACATTTCCTGGGAACCGTCGCTCCTATTCAACGTTTTTGATATATAATAACTGAATACATTCAAAATTTGATATGGCACCTTTTTTGTGCTTTATGCATAAATAGATGATATTTTGCATAAGTTAGTGTACACTTGGAATCTTTAATGATTACTTATGAAGTCTTAGGCATAAAGAGATTATTTATTCTCACCTGTTTTCTTGAACCAAATCTTTGTAAGCTTCTCTTCCTTCACCTTTAACGTGAGACATTTTCTGTTGTCTTATCTCCTAATAAATCTTGCTTCCACAAGTCTCTTCAAATGTGGAAGAGGGAGGGGTGTAGGGTGGAAAGGTGTGTTAATTCCTGATTTTTGTGTATTGTTTACTTAATGATAAATCAAACCAGACTTTTTAAAAGCCAACATTAAGAGTTCTTGTAGTTTTTACTGTTTGAATCTGCACCAAAGTATCATGGAACATCTCCCTCCTCAGCCCATCTGAGTCAAGTACATTATAGCTAAAAGTATGTAGAGTGCGAGAAGCACCTCCTTAAACCCAGTGGATTCAGTAACAGACAAGAATGAAATATATAAAAAGAAGAAGGTTGCAAAGCTTTGCTTTTAACTATTACTTTACCAATTACTTATTGATTCTGCCCTCTCTTGGATTTGTTGTATGCTAATTGATCATGACAAAAAAGGAAATATTTAATTGATAGAGATACAGATTTGCTGAAAACTCGGAACATTTTAGAGTCTTTTCTATTTATTTCTCCCATTAATTGCTCTCAGTTTCATGTGATGTTGTAAAGTCTATAAAGCTCTTATGATCGTCTGCTCAGGCCCCAGCTCTGTTGGAACCAGAACAAATGGGTAGTTGCCCAGAAGATAATTGAATAGTAAGATCTGTTAGCTAAGATTTCATGTAAATATGTCCATATTTCTAATCCAGTTCAATATCAGAACTACTTCCCCAGCTATAACACCCACTGGTTTTAACTGATGGTATAAGAAGATCTTGTCAATTCCACCTGCCAGAGTACATCCTCTCTTCCCTTACGTTTGGATTATGTGTTCTCTGGGACAGAGAACACATATTTTTTCCTCTGGATTTCTACCATGCTTTGCACAGGGGCATACTTGTTCAGTTTTAGCATTCCTAAACAGAGAAATAAAAGGCATTTTTGTAAATTTACCATAGTTGAGGATAGAAAGCCAAAAAATATTGTTCTGTATGTTCTTATTTCATGGTAAGCTTTCTGCAGACCAAGCACCTAAAGTTAGCTTGACAAAATAGAAAGCAATTTAAACTCCTTGTTTCATAGCAAATATTTTGTGTTTTAAAGTTAGAATGCTCAGTAGAGCAGGATTTGTCTCTTACTATGACATTCAACAGCAAAAGTGTGAAAAGGAAGTAGAATATAACTCAGACACACAGATTAAAGCCAGATTTAGCCACAGTTCAACACTGAAGGGTCAAATTCCTAAACAAAGAAACACAGAATCACAGAAACAATTAGACTGGAAAAGACCTTTGAGAGCATTGAGTCCAGCCTAGACCTAATAGTACTTTGTCAACTAGACCATGGCATTAAGTGCCATGTCCAAGGTTTCCTTAAACACCTCCGGGGATGGTGACTCCACCACCTCCCTGGCCAGCCCATTCCAATGTCCAATCACCCTTTTCGTGAAGAAATTCTTCCTAATGTCCAGCCTAAATCTCTCTTGGCACAATCTTTTGGATCCATGCAGGCCTGAAGGTTTTGCAGGCAGCACCCTTCCTTTGCAGCCCAAGAGTCCTGGAGGTCTCAGGGTGTGTCAGAGCAGTTGATGGTGGTGGTGGGAGGAAGGCAAAGATCAGGCATTCTGCCCCTCACTTTCCTGTCCACACTGTGCACCAGGTTTCACCTTCCTTTTTATGGGCCTTAAAGTGGGTTACTCACACGTCCATCCCTCACATAGTTTTCAGGTGTTCAAGAGTGATTATGATAAGCAGACGTAATGACGAAGCACTTTTGCAAGGTTTTCTCTTATTATCAAGGTCTTACAACTTTATTCCATGTTCTGCCTTGATTCCATGAAAATCCTGAAATGCATACACTCGTGGTAGAATTAGCAAATAACAACAGGGACCACTTAAAACAGGTATGTTTCCTTGTGACATTTCCTTTTGATACAGATCTGCTAGAAAAGTATCCTGATGACTGGAGCACATTCCCAAGAAACTGGAAGTTTCAACTGGAAGCTTGAAGGATTAAGGTATGTTTTCCCCAAGAGCTTCCTGGTGGTGTGAGAACAGGTTAGACAGTAGGTCTAGAGTAAGGAGAGACTTACTTCCTATCTTTTTTTCCCCCACTAATACCAAGTGAATGAAAAATTAATGTATAATCCTGGAACTAGAAACTGAAAGCTTCTTCCCCTCTTTATGGTGTGATGTCAGCCTTTCATTTATTCCCAGATTTTTCTATCTCACAGTCTTTTCTCTGTATGAATCTCGTGCAGTTGTACAGTTTCAACAGAAGTAAGGAAGAAGTGATCATCCTTTCAACTTGCTCTAGACCCTAGCAATTAGGGTGCTTTCCAGATCAGAGAAGTTTTTCATTTAGGTTTAGGGGAAAGTATATTTAAGTTAAAGAACACATTAAATAAAAGTAACTGTTTTCCATGATTGCTGTTCAAAACAAGCAGCAGCTTTTTGTCCCAACCGTGTTCTTAAAAACTAAGAGTCAAAACAGTGATTCCCTTCATTTGAGAATAAGACGTAAAGAATGAAAACTATGGAATTTGCCAGGTGGACCTACCAAATTTCTGGACTTAACTGCAGGAGAGGAGTGGGATTTCACACATCCCAGTGCTCTCAGCTTCTTACTTAGGAACACCAGAGTACTTTCTTTGATCTAGCTCTACTGGAAATTACAAACTGTCTGAAAATTATTGGCATGGAACTGCATGATCTTTTAGACAACTGAAAGCTGATGAAGATGATAAAAAAATGAATTCCTTGTGTCTTGAAAAATACATATTGTATTCCTGACATTGAAATTTTTAAAGCAATTGGTTTAAAATCAATTATATAGTTTCTAATCTGAGCACATACAAGATTTATTTGAAACAAAGATCTGCCAGAAAATCTTACTTATTCACAGAAAATGGTGAAATGTTTATTAACATGGGGATCATGCACAGTTATGGGTATGGATAGTTTTTCACTCCACCAACACCCAAGCTGCCCAGCTATAGGCAAACTTGTCTGATGGCTGGTAAGAGTTAGCACTGCCTGCTGTGAGGGTAGCCCAAGCGTTCCCCAGGAGTAAATATATTAGCTTGGGCTTTGCATTTGACTTAGGACTGTCCATAATATATCTTTTGGAGCATAACTGGCTCATCATGAAGGCAGAGCAAAGCGTGACAGAGTGGGAACCTTGCCTGAGATAGGTTTATCATGAAACTACACCTTGAGTGACTCTATTACAATGTGACATGTCTTTTCATATTCTGGACATTTTTTTATAGTAGCCTGCAAACTGACAAACATAAGTGATTCACATAAATTAGATTAGTTCAAATTGTATTTTAGTGAGTCTTGATTTACGCAAAGCAATGGGAATTAATCATGGTGTGGCAATAATGAGCTACCTGTAAAATCTGTCTTCTATAGATAATGTTACAGTTATTATCTGAACTTAGTGTGTCTTTTCAGAGGGACAAAGCCCAATACCTTGCAATTTCATTTATTTTCTATTTCACAGAGAATACAATAAAGCAATGACATATTAGCTTTGATCTCACAGAAGCCTAAACAATGGAAAAAATCTCTATCAGTTCTGCACTCTCCCCTACTGACCATTTTTATCCATTGTAAATTTGATTTCATTTTGCTAATGCTTTTCTACATCCTACATTGGAGGCATCTAATACTGATTTTTCTTCACTTGAGTTATACTTCATCTTTACTTGAATTATTTGCCTCGATGCATATATTTTTTCCAAATGAAAGGGACATTCTTGCTGTGTTTTAATATTATTATTCCATGAAAGAAGCACATTATATTCCATCCCAACAAAAATCAGACAACCTGAAATATTTACAATATATATTCCTGACATTGCTTCCTGCTGTGAACATTAAAATTTTGTTATATTTCTAGCCTTTTATGCCATCTGAATGAAAATCAATGATGAGGGAAAAGACAATACCTGTTTATAGAGAACTTCAACACTTGAACACAAAATGTTTCTGATCTCTCCCACTGGATGATTAGAGCAGGAAGGGACCAGCAGCAGGTCAAAAGTGCTACATGTGCTCTGATTGATGCAGCTGAGGCGGCTGTTGTGCCCAAGCAGCAAACCCTGCAGGTGACTGGGATATAGCGTCTCATGGAGAGAAGGATAGTGTGAACTACTGAGCAGAGTTCAGTTATGATCAGAGATGATGGCTCCAGTAAATTCTCGGAAGTGGAAGAGGTTAATGAACAGAGACAGAGTGTAAGGAAGAGAGAGATGAGGATTTTTTCTGACCGGTTACAGAAAGCTGCTCTTCTTCCAGTACTTGCTCAAAGTAGGACATAGGCAGTGGCCAGCAGGTATTTTCTAATGTGATCCCTGAACACTGCTGCAAGCATATGATTAAGTGGTTGATTATAGAAAACAGACCAGTAAAATCTAAAGTCTATTAATATTTTGGTTTAAAGTGTGTAATTCTGAGAATCACTGCAGCTTAAACGTGTTCACTCTACAGCTAGAAAAGCAGATGTTTTTTAAATACCTAAAAAGATTGCATCTTGTCCTTCTGCCACATCTTCATGTTAAAAAATTTACAAAACATTGCTGTCCTCAGAAGAAAATCCTGCCAGCACAGTGAAACTTGTAGGATAAACTGAAGTTCATATTAACTGGAGCTATTTATGCAACTATTTCTCAGAAATGCTGATCTGTCCTGGGCTGAGGGGGTGACATGCATATTTTTCAAAAACTCTGTGTCCTTCTCAGAATACTGATGAACAGTGGTGGCCTTTCCCTTGATATGTAATTTGAATGAAGAGCTTTTTGCTGTATGGTGTTATTGACTCCTCAAAGTCAGAGTTCAAGCAACCGCTGAAGGTAACAGTCCAGCAGAGGCAGCAGAATGAGGCATGGTCTGGGTATCAGGTTCACAGACAAGCACAAGAGCTGGCATCACCAATGAAGATGAATATGCATTAGGACAATCTTAGAAGAGTACAGACACACAACCCTTCCACCAGCCCTGCTGCAGAGGCAGGAATCTGTGTCAGCAGGATGATAAGGAAGAGCTGAAAAGGTGATTCAAAGCCCATGTTGGAGTTTGCTTATACTAAAGCTACACAATAATCCTTGTGTTTGTGATTTAGGCAGATGCCTAGTATTAGGAATTTGAATGAGATCTTCAAGAGATCTTTAATGAGCAGCATTTAATACCACATTTAGCTTCTATGAAATCTGGACATTGTTAGGGATTGAGCAACCGACTAGATGAGACATAGTCCT
>VYZT01004119.1:0-23468 GCA_013400735.1 Pomatostomus ruficeps | reverse complement strand
GAGACATAGTCCTGATCCTTTAAAATATTATATTATTGACCCAACTATCATGCTGGAAGTCATTTGAGGCCAAACCACTTTGTGAGTATGCTATGCTTACATAGTTCGGGGGGTTTTGGCTTTTTTGGGGTATATTAGTAACACCACATAAAACAAATTTAAAGATTGAAAATTATACTAGAGGCACACTTCTGATGGGTGTTAAAACTCTTGCAGTGGAAGTACAGTATCATATTTGCACAATACTGCAATATCATTCACAGGGAAACAGCCTGATTTTGTACCTCTTCTGATTTTATAGTTAATGCAATCAGAATTACAGTAATTGGACTTTGCGTGCATGAAGAAGGTTAATATCTTTTTACAAAAACAGATATTAATCAACAGCACTTTTTCTGTCTGATTATAAGGCTTTTGCAAGAACTTAAATTTGACTTAGGATTTCATGTGGGAAAATGAATGGTACCTGCATTTGGCCAGGACAACCATCGTGTGCAACATCTAACTGTGAGACTGTAAATTTATTTGGATCTAAACCTGACATCTCTCAGCTGTGATCAAATCATCAATCACCTTCCATGCAGTAACTGTGAATTATCTTTGGTGTCTTGACAAAGAAGGTTAATATTTCAGTTTGGGCATAAAGGAAATAAGAACGGACCTAGATATCTCTTTCAGAGTGATGAAAAGAGCAATGAATTTAGAAAAGTTTAAACATTTAATCCTAAACATTTTTATTTTATATGATTTCATTTTATTTTTATTTTAATCAAAGGGCCACTTTACAACATTAGTGCAATCCAAATAATAAACTGATGATTTTTTAAGCTGTTTGTTGGTTAAGGCCTCTCTAAAAAGATATTTCAACACCTTTCTAAAAGCAGTTGCATTAGAAATTACATTACCTCAAATAAAGCATTATAACCTTCTGAATTTGCTCCAAAGGAAATATTATTGTATTCATGTCAAAGTAAGAAGAGATCTTTTATAGATGGAAGTCAGTAGACTGCTTTGAAAATTAGAAGTATGAAGTTGAATTACACCTTATAATTTCTTTAAAAACTCTTTAAAATGTTATTTTTTCCATCTTTTTTTTCCATGGCTTCAACTTTGTTCTGCTAATCTGTGTTACTTTGTGGAGGGCAAATAGAAGAACTGTTAGAATATACACTACAGATTTAGAAAGTTAAAATTACTTTCCTATTAGGTACGTATGAAAAGAGTTAACCAGAATGAGAGTTTAGCAAATAAATACAATACAATATATTTACATGTTAGGGGCTTTCTTCATAATAGTTGTAGGATTTTCTTGAAAATACTTTGAAGGAACTTGTATGTTAAGTTCAAAACATGTTTATTTCTAATATTCCCATGCCTCTTGGACCTGGAGACTCAGTAGAACCACCCAGCTTCATAAGACTAAGGAGTGATCGTCTTGTGTCATGCACAAAAAACCATGCAGTAGGTCATTTAAATGCAATTTCCTGTTTCCCCCACATTTCTCCATCAAAAAGAGCCTTCTTTAATAGAGCTATAAATTCTATTTCTGCAATACCAAAGCTCACTTCAAACAGTAAAAGTAATATAAGTAGAATTTCTCTGTAAAAAACCTGTTTGCATTATACATCAAATACACAAAAAACCTCCTTTATATATTGTTGGAATATGGGCTGATGCATACTCTGCAGAGGTGGTGCTATAGCTGTAAAAGATTGATTCTGTGGAAAATCTCTGGCCACTGAGCAGAAAGAGTATTTATTCTGTACTTCATGTTTTACTTCTGTCAAGTTTATTTTTAAGTAAAATAAAAAATAGAAAATTCAGCCAAGTCCAGAGGTCTTAGAGAAAAAAACAAGCAAGGATCCAAACTGTTGTGCCTGAATTAGATTTGCTCTTCCATCTCCTTTGATTTATTTTAAACTTTTGTATGTTGAGCTTTGAGGGTAGTGCATTCTCTGAAACACAGAAATAAAAATATTTTAACATTCTAAAGTCCATACTACAAATGTAAGATGAGTTGGTTTTTTTGCTCCTTTTTTATATCCATTTTGACAGCCACCAGTGTCATCTACTTTTCGGGCAAGGATGAAGTGATTAACTGTACATAGAGCTCTTTGCTGGGTCCCATTACAGAGGAATGAATTTCTGAGGCAAGAAGAGATTTTTACAAAGTTGTTCATTGTATGATTCTTCAAGGACATTTCATTCAGATAGCAAAATATCCTCAACAGGTTATCAACAAATGCCTATTTTAAAAGCAGCAGGAAGTGACCAAAATGGAGCAAGAGAAGGCAAGCAATTTCATGGACTCAGGTTTCCAATTTCTCTGCTCAAATCTTGATTTGCATTCCTATTCTAAGACGGCTAACAAGCACCAATTTGATACGTTCCCCTCAGCAATATTCTCCATTAGTCCTTATATTCCTATTCCAAGTTTCCTGGAACAGGACCACTTCCTTCAACACATACACTTTGATGACACTGTCTGAATTCATATTAGTCCATCTGAATTTTTGTCATACAGATTCTGTTTTCACAAGTCCTGGAGGAATCACTGAGAACATTCAGGACCCACTCATTGTAGGTGCCCCACTATACATGGTTTGTAAACAGCCCAGAGTGACGATTACAGAAAAAGTAATCTCTTGGAGATGTGGGAAGAACAAGGAGGCACAGGACAATATGGAGAATGTAGCTACCAATTTTTAGCAAATCTTCAACGAGTGTGTGTGAAAATTTCTTCTTCAGGGAACTAGAGTTAGATCAGACTTTGCTGGATATTAGCAGAACAGGCAAAAAATATCCTGTTGAAGATTCCTTTCACTACTCTGCCGCTGCCCAAGTTCAACTTCAAACTAGGGCTTCTTGACGAAAATTCTGTTTGAAGGTTTTAACCCAGAGCAACATTTTATTCCCTATCACACTTTTGAATGTGGCTGAAAAAAGTTCAGCTAAGGTAACAATCCTCCACAAATATCTTCTGCATTAGTTTGATGTACGAAAACGTAATCAAATGCATTGAAAAAATAAAACAAGAAGTCAGACAGATAAGGCGAAATCTGCTAAGTTATTGAAAAAAATATGAAAATTGCAATAGCCTGTGTGGGACACACTGGTGACAAACCCCAGAATTTTGGCTGCTAGAGTTGGTTAGCCATCAACATGCTCCTTTATTAATTATATGGAATCATGGAATCATGGAATGGTTTGCGTTGAAAGGGACCTTAAAGGTCATCTAGTTCCAACCCCTGCCATAGGCAGGGACACCTTTCACAGACCAGGTTGTGCAGAGTTCCATCCAGCTTCCAGAATCACCTCCTTCACTCTTCTGGCCTTGAACACTGCCAGGAAAGGGGCATTCACAACCTTCTGATCAACCCGTTCCAGTGTCTCACCACACTCAGAATAAAGAATTTCTTCCTAATATGAAACCTAAACCTACTCTCCCTGGTTTGAAGCCATTCTCTCTTGTCCTGTCACTACATACCCTTGAAAGAAGTTCTCCTTTGTCTTTCTTGCAAACTCTCTTCAGGTACCACTAGAAGGACACAATTAGGTCATCCTTAAGCCTTCACTTTCCAGTCTGCACAGTCTGAGTTCTCTTAGCCTTTCCTTACAGGAAAAGTTCTCCATCCCTCTAATCTATCTGGTCACTCTCTTTTGGACTTGCTCCAACAGGTCCAAGTCCTTACTGTGCTGGGTATCCCAGAGCTGATGCAGCACTGCAGGTGGGGTCTTAGTAGAGTGGAGCAGAGGGGCAGAATCCCCTCCCTTGCCCTGCTGGCCACCCTGCTTTGTATGCAGCCCAGGATACATTTGGCTTTCTGGGCTGCAAGCACATATTGCTGGCCTGTGTCCAGCCTCTCATCCACCAGTACCCCCAAGTCCTTCCCACCAGGGCTGCTCTCGATCTGTTCATCCCCCAGCCTGGATTGATACTGGGGATTGCCCCAACCCAGTTGCAGGACATTAGACTTGGTCTTATTAAACCTCATGAGATTCCCATAGGCCCACTTCTTGAGCCTGTCCACATCCCTCTGTATGACATCCTGTCCTTCTGATCTGAAAACCATACCATTCACCTTGGTGGCATATAAATCAGTCTTATTTACATTCCACCCTGGATCTCCTCATATCATTCTTTTCTAAGACACTTAAGCACATGGAGTTAATTACCATTTCCTTTTCATTAGGCCTTCTCAAGTCTTTTAAACATCTATCAATCTGCCAAAACCAGACACTCTATCTGCAGTTAAAAGTAAGTGGGTGTCTATAGCTCTATGTAAATAAAGAAAAATATTAAAAAAAAATAGATGGTGAAATTTAATTTATTTCTAGGTAATGAAAGCAATGGACCACAAGAGGTGGTTGTATTGAATTTGACACTAGGTAAGATTAGCTAGATTTACATCAGCTACATTCTAACCATATTCTTCTCTAATCTGTTCACAAAGACCTCCAGTATCAGAAACACTTAACCTTCCTCCCTGTTCCAGTGTTTCAATGCTGATATTGTTAAAAGTTTATTCTCAAATTTAATCCCAGCCTCTTTTACTGAAAATTAAGCCTGTTGCACCGCCAGTGTGCAAAAGACAACACTTCCTTCCTCAGTACATCAGTCCTCAAGTACGTGAAAAGATGTGTGTCACATATAGCTTTATGCAAATATAAAAATAATTAAAAATTTGATGGTCACATTTTTCTTAATTTGGTCTAAATAACTCCCATTTGTTCCTTACAGGTTTTATTTTCAAGACCTCTTGTCATACTCAGTGCTCTATTCAAGACTTTTCAAAAGGTCCAGCTCCTTTGAAATACAGCTGGAGCATTTCCGTTTCTAGGTAGAGCAGATTTCAGAGGTCTGACAAGCTGTAGTTCTTTTTATGTTATGCCACACAGTCTGTGTCTTTTTTGCAACAGTGGAAAATATTTCACAACAAGGCAAAAGTTTAAACACTAATGTTCTTCTTTATGACAAGCAGTAATCTTTAGTTCCACCAAACAGCCACTTGCCCACCTTGCTGTGTGTCACTGAAAATTTTTGCCCTTGTTCCTAGGTTCCTATAAGACTGACTCTCAATTTTCCTCGGGCTGCACCAGTCTGAGTACAGCAGAGTAGTGTATAAAAGTACTTTTTCGGAATTCCTTTCAGGTGTCCTAGACTTCTTCCCTCCTTGAGCTCCCATTTTAGGATTTAAATTTATTTCATGTATGAATCCAAATACCTTGGAAAGCTACTTGCTCTTTTGATCTCAATATGTTAATAATCATATCCAAAATTAGTCTAAAATGAAATTTAGACACATAAATTCACTTGATCAATACATAAAACTGCCCAATTGCTTAAGCAAAGGACAGTATACACACCTAAAAGAAGACTATAATCGAACAAAACCTTCTCTAAACTGGGACTTAGATTTCTAGTAGCTACATGTCAATCCAATCTACTTGTTTTCCTAACACCTTAACAAAATTAATTAGGTGTCTCCTTAATTAGCTGACAACAATGTATAAGACTAAATTTAATTACACGTGCTTGTTCAGAATTACTTATGCTGGAAGACATCTCCTGCTTTGAGCTTCTTATTAATCCAGAGTTAGGTGTCCTTAATCCTTAGTTTTTATGAAGGTCTCTGGAGAAGCCTGATTACTGTTAGGAGTAATCTTTTAGTCTGATGGTAAACTAGACTAACTCCTAAACGTACTTAGGAATTAGTGACAGTTTCTGTTTATGAGCCAATAAAAGTCTAATTGGTCTAATTTAAAAAACTGCATTTAATGTGAATAAAAGGCTCAAAGGACCAATACAGCAGTAGTGTATGGATGTCTTCAGACCAGCTCTGTTGCATTGGATTCCACCTTTTCTCACAGTCTCTAATTTTTCAGTTAAAGACCTCTATTTAGGAGAAAATTTAATCTTTAGAAATCTTTTCTTGTCCCCAAGTAGGGACTTTAGGTACTTAGATTAGGAGGGACGAACTATCTGTTATGCCTGTTGGCAAAGAAATGCATAAATTAGGTGGATTGAACTCCATCCTAAATCTTAATCAGTAAAAAATAATAAAAATCCTGCTGGAATACACATCTAGCAAAGATGCCATTTTTGCTTACGCGGATCATCTCAGTGCCTGGTTTATATGGACTCCTATGCTGCAGGACTTTTGTAGATTAGAATTGAAGATCCTGGCCAAATACAGATATTATTGATCAAAGTAGCATTCTTTATTTTCACCACTCTTTACAAATATTGTCTAAGTCAGGCACCTTCCATAGTACACAGAAATCCCAAGTGACAGATGATTATCTTTCAGTGAAAAGTAGTTTAAAAGCATGTGGTCATACAAACCAAAGAAAAGAAAGTGAGAATTTCTAACCATTCATGTCTGGACACATGAGAATATAGTGTTATTGTTAATGATTGTGTCAGCATAGTGAATCTTAAAAATAAAAGTCACTCTTTCTGGTACAATGAATTCCAGACAAGACCTCAAAATTGCTAAAGGAATGGTGCATTTGTCCTATCAGACAGTATATTACTTCTCTTACTAACACCTATCAAAGTGCTTAGAAAATTTCCATCTCACAAACTTTATGAAACAGAGAATTAAATTAATTAACTCTTGCCCTGAGTAAATGGACTTAACTGCCCATACCATCATTTTTTTTGCATCAGAACACACTAAGTATACCAAATTTTTATGTCTCTTCTGTGACCTGAAATCTTCCTTTGGAAATCACTTCAACCTTTCCCCCAGCCTCCAGCTGGTACTTTTGTAATAATAGTATTTGACATTAAGTAACAAGAAGTAAGCTGAAGAGAGGATGTTAGTTCAGCCAATGTCATATCCAGCTACAAGTGAAATCTGATGCAGACAGGTGTATAAGCAATGAGCTATGAACTGAAGCTGCATTTTCTTCAATCAGACGTAGATAGAGACATTGATATGACTTTAGCTCTGCTTCAGGAGACCTAGTTCAGACTCCTACAAAGCTTTGATTAGTTTTTAGAGACAAAAAAAATATGTTGCTAGAAAGAAAAAATCTTAAGCCTAAAACTTAGTGCCAAAGATGTTATTAATTCAGTATATCTAGAGTATGCTGCTTCTTTTTTTGTTTCCCTGCTAGAAAAGAGTATTCTTCATCTGTTGTTTCCTAAGAATTGTGTGGGATATGTGGAATCTACACTTAAATATTGATCAAAAATTTATTTGACAATTGTAAGGGTAATATTGAAAAAGAGGAGGGGAAAAAAGCATTAGCAAAATCAAAAGAACTTCAATAACTATTTGAACATTGCCCATTAAACTCCTGAACATGAAAAGAAATCTACAGAGGGGGAAAATAGATATGGTATTCAACATATTTTTAAATTACCCTGCTCTAGAGGGACCCCTTTGAAATACTGAAGGGATTGCATTGTTTGTTTTCAGCTCTTTAGGAACTATGGCTACTTAGAATCAATTGTCAAAAGGGTCATTTAAAAAGTATTTATAGGTAAAGATGATGTACTGTTCTTAAATTTTTTTGCTCTACTCATTTATTTTCTGGGGTTTTTTTAATGTTTTCATCTTCTCATTATATTTATGTAATATGTAAGAAAGAAAGAGTGTCTGATTATCAAAGAACATAAGAAAACTACAAAGTAGAAACAGCTATGCTGCATAAAATCAGTAACAAGACAAAACTGGGGCCTGTACAGATGTGTAAAGAAAGGTACAAGAAAGAATATAACATGCATATAGTGGGATTTCTTTGGAATCAAACTTCCGAACTGGTGGTTATAACTTTAAGTTGAATATCCTTTATGAGTTTCACTTTTGTGAATTTATACAATTACTTTTTGAATGCTGAAAAATTTGGGCATTTACAACAACTGATAGGAATTACTTCCAAAGGTTATTAATACATGCCATGGAAATGCACCTCCTTCTGATTGTTTTAAACCTGACACTTCATAATTTTTTTTAATTTTCACTAATTCCCATAATATAAGGTTCAAGAACCAACTGCTTTCTATTTGCTTTCTCCAGACTATTCCGCACTCTTAAAGACCCTTTTAATGTCTTTTCCAGGCTCAAGAAGCTTTGACTATTGATTTGTCCCTCTTATAAAAATTCATTCACTCTTCTCTGCATCTTCTACAGGTGAGCCATATCATTTTTGAAATTTTCTAACCAGAACAGTAATCAAGAAATGGGCATGCTGTGGATTGTTTAAAAGTATAATGATGTTCTTTGTTCCATCAGGCATTTATTTCCTAACAATTTATTACATATTACCTGCTTAATTGATAATGACTGAGTAATGAACTGATGTTTGCATAAAAATTATTGATGTCACATCTAAAACCCTTTTCACAGTTTAGATCGTACCCTTGTATATTTGAAATTAGGATAGGTTGTCCTAATAAAAAATTTTCCTTTTAATAAACATGAAATTATATTTGCCATTTTATTTCCCAGATACTTGGCATCTGATGATCAATTTCTCAATTTTATTGGTGAATATTCCTCATTATGACCCCAAATAACTCAATATTGTTAGAAACCCCAGCCATCTCATTCAAATTCATTTAAGAATCATGGATAAATAAATTGAATAGCACACCTTAGCATTAATTCCTATAGGATTCTAATAGTGGCCTCAGCTATTTACATTTATCTACAACTTATTCCTACTTCTTAATTATAAACTTTGAAGTGGTTGTTTACATTTTTGATGAACTTCCCATTTATCCCATGCCAACTGTGATTTTCTTGAGAGTTTTTAGTAAAAGCTTTTTCCAAAGCTTTACGGAGATTGCAATAGCCTGTAGCAACTTGATGACTCTTGTACTTGGGCATGAGTTCTTTAAAGAATTCTAGTAGATTAGCAAGATATGATTCCTTTGTCCAAAAGCCAGTGTTTGGTTCTTCCCCAGAATATCACATTCTATTGTGGTTGTGTATATGTGTATGCACAGTCTGGCTCCTATTAAACTTTTTACCATTTTTTTTCCAGCACAGAAATCAGATTTCTTATTTGCAGTTTCGGGGGATTTATTCTAGACCTTTTTTTAAAAAAGTTGCCTTTATGTTTGTTACTCTCTGGCCCAAATCTGCTGCAGCAATTTTCACAGACAACACACACACCACAGTTAAACAGGTCAGCTATTTCATACTTCGAAGAATACCATCTTGGTCTGTCAAGCTCATTCTTTGTTTCACTTGTTTATTCTAGAATCTTTTCTAATGACACTTCAGGTTGAGGCATATAACAGTACTTTGTTCACAAACAGGGCTTCTGGCCCAGCTACCTCCTTTAGGTCTTCCACTGTGAATATTGAAGAAAACAAAATAGTGATTTAGCTTTTCCGCTACTACCTTATCTTCTATAACATTCATTTTGATCATGTATTGGCTCTGTATATTGTCTGGCAAGCTTCTGCTTTCTGACCTTTTTAAAAGCATTTAATGTTAGTTTTTATGCCTTCCACAAGTTTTTATCCAAAGTCTATTGTGACCTGTTGTATTGTATTTTTACATTTAACTTACAGAACCACAGAATGATTATGTTTGGAAATGGAAAAAGACATCCAAGGTCACCAAATCCAGTGTTTGACTGAACAGCACCACCAAAGTAAACCATGGCACTGAGTGCCACATCCAGTCATTTCTTGAACAGTTCCAGGGATGGCAACTCAACCACTTCCCTGGGCAGCCAGTTCCAATGCTAAACCACTCTCAATAAAGAAATTCTTCCTATGTCCAGCTTGAACTTTTTATGATGCAGCTTGAGGCCATTTTCTCTTGTCCTGGTGCTGGGAGAGGAGGCTGACCTCCACCTGACTACAGCCTCCTTTCAGGCAGTTGTAGAGAGTGATAAGGTCTCCCCTGAGCATCCTCTTCTCCAGGCTAAACGCCCCCAGCTCCCTCAGCCACTCCTCATATGATTTAGTCTCCAGGCCCTTCACCAGCTCCATTGCCCTTCTCTGGACATGCTCCAGCACCAAAATGTCCTTCTTATCGTGAGGGGCCCAGAACTGGACACAGAACTCAATGTGTGGCCTCACCAGTGCTGAATACAGAGGGACAATCACTGCCCTTGTCCTGCTGGTCACTCTATTACTGATACAGGTCAGGATGCCACTGGCGTTCTTGGCCACCTGGGCACACACTGGCTCATGTTCAGCCAGCTGTGAACCAACACCCCCAGGTTCTTTACCACCAGGCAGTTTTCCAGCCACTCTGCCCCCAGCCTGTAGCACTCCATGCAGTTGTTGTGATCCAAAGGTAGGACCCAGAACTTGTCCTTCTTGAACGTCCTACAACTGGCGTTGACCCATTGATTCAGCCTGTCCTGCCATATCTTTCTGCAGATCCTTCCTATCCACCAGCAGATCAACACTCCCATCCAACTTACTGTCATCTGCAACGTGACTGAAGGTGCACTCGATCCACTTGTCTGAGCTATATTTAAATAATCACCTTGCTACTCCTTAGCATTTAGTTGTTTTGGCTACCCCTTTGAATATCCTAAAATAGATCTTAAAAAAGGCTTTGCATCCTAATAAAGTGTGATGTGGCTTATCTTTAAGAGCTGGTTGTGTGAAAGAAGTCAAAACTAGATACCTATACTCTGCACAGTCTTTTCCTATAAACTTGTTATAGTTTTCCTGTAAGAAAAATATCCAGAAAAAGCAGCTCATTGGTCAGGGTGTTGACTAAAGACCCTAGAGATCATTGGGGGAAACACTATACCATCAAGTACATCTCTTCTCATTTGAGACTCTTTAGCCTAGAGGAGAGAAGACTCCAAGGGCATCTTATCAACATATATAAATATGTGATGGAAGGGTGCACAAAAATGGAAGCAGGCTCTTTTCACTGGTGCCTGGTAATATGATAAGAGGCAAGGGGCACAAACAGGTGGTACTGCCTGAACATCAGGAAACACTGTTTTACTGTGAGGATGATTGAACACTGGCACAGATTGCTGGAGAGGAGTCTCTCTCTCCTTAAAGATTTCCAAAACCCATCTGCACAAGTTCCTGGGCTCTAGGCAGCTCTGCTTGAGCAGGCCAGTTGGACCATAGGATCTGCAAAGGTCCCTTCTGAGCTCAAATATTTTGTGATTTCATGACCTCAGGCATTATGCAAAGGTATGGAGAAATATCTTCCTCTACTCAGATTCCAAAACTTTCACTGAAAGTGAAAGAGAGCCCAAAGAATAAAGACAATGGAGAGGTATAGTGTTATGTACCTTAGGCCACCCGTTCACACGTTGAGCAGTAGAGACTTCAGTCTAATGACACCATGCACGGGAGGTTGCAGCAGTGCTCTCCCCAGCAGCCTCTGCCATGAGATGTAGGTAGGGCAGAGGCATTGGTGGAAGTCTGTGTGGTGGAAGATGTTCACCTTTTCTTTCAGGAATTCATAACCCTGTGTCACCATCTTCATGTACAAATTCTAATAAATAGCTTGTGGTTTGTCTACTTCCCTCTTGCCCATTTGCCCACTCAATCTTCAGTCTGTTTTCATCTTTCTGGAACACACTAGCACAGCCTAAATAAGGAGTAGAGGTTTTCAGGTAGTTTTGTTCTTCAGGCAAAAGAAGAGTATGAGCTGTATTTCAGTCCCTTTTACCAGGAGAAAAAAATGAACCTGGCATTCCTTTTTCTTAGATGAGCCTTCTAATAACTGTGTAATTAAACAAATGAGAAGTCATGCCACAAGCCCTCACCAAACTTGTGAAAATAGGAAGTAGGATGTGATCATCACACCTACTGTGGTGACAGAGGGCAGAAATATCCTTCACAAAATATTTCCAGAGCAGCCCTCTGGGAAGCCACAAGCAAATGAGTCCTGTCTAGGAAAGCTTGATTGGTTTTAACTACTATGCTGAAGAAAAATGGTAAAAGAGGAAGTTTGGCCATGAATAGAAAAAATTGCCAGATTAACTGGAGAACTTTAGTGTTTCATTCTGAGATTTTAATAAAATTTATTTTTTTCATACAAAGGCATAGATAAAACTGATTTCAGACTTAGTCACTCTAAGAAATTGCTGGGTTTTGGACACTATATAGCTGAATAATACAAAAATGTAAACATTTCTAAACAAGCTATATATTTAAATCACAAAAATAATTGCAAATTTAGATATTGTTCACAGCTATTTGGTCTAAACTATGTGTTCAGTTTACTCCAGATGAAACCAGTTGAAATATGCAGAGTTGAGAACTCCTGTGCCACACATTAAGCATAGCAATCAAGTGATAGAAGCAATTGTGTCAATGGTGTAAGTGGTGTCTCTTACCTATTTTCAGCTTTTGAGCAGTTAGTACGTCAGCTGAACTCCAAGTAAAGAGTTATTATACCTCAGCATTTTTCTATAATGTGTAAGGGGAAATAAAATTTCAATGCATACTGCTAGGTCAGAGCAGGAGAATGACTTTATTTTCTTTTTACAAGTTAACGTATGTTTTCACAACAAAACTTACAAATGGCAGTACTTCTAAGAGGCACAGCACATTCTGCAGCTATTCCCCTCATGCTCATCGCACTTGCACTGTGCAGGCCACCAAGTTATTTTCACATCTAAGTGTTTGTTTTTAACAGCTATGTCTGTGGTGAATTAAGCCTCTGTTGTGGCTCCTTAAATAAACACTTAGGTCACAGTATGGTATCTACATACTGAGAAATGGTGAGATAGGCTCCGGGGCAGAAGAACATACTCTTAATCCAACATGTGGAAAACACATGCAACCACTGTGTATGTGTACAGAGCTCCACACTTTGGGTATAGATTTAGAATGCAGTGGTCAAAAATATGCCTCCAGTGTAGCTCACAGCCTGTAACTGTAAAATGAACTTATAATATAACCTAAGTATTTTTGAAACCAGATTTCTTCCTATATTTCACCTAGTTACCCTAAGAACTCTGCCCTCTTCAGAGCAACCCCCAGTATCAGTCCAGGTTGGGGGATGAACAGATGGAGAGCAGCCCTGCCAAGAAGGGCTTGCAGGTGCTGGTGGATGGGAGGCTGGACATGCCCCAGCAGTGTGTGCACACAGCCCAGAAAGCCAAATGTATTCTGGGCTTCATCAAAAGCAGCGTGGCCAGCAGGGCAAGGGAGAGGGTTTTGTGCCTCTACTCTGCTCTGGTGACACCCCACCTGCAGTGCGCACTCAGCTCTGGGATCCTCAGCACAGGAAGGACATGGACCTGTTGGAGCAAGTTCAGAGGAGGCCACCAAGATGATCACAGAGATGGAGCACCTCTCCTAAGAGTAAAGGCTGAGCCTGGAAGAGAGAAGGCTTAGGGGTGACCTAATTGCAGCCTTCCAGTACCTGAAAGGAGCCTACAAGGAAGGCTGTAGGCTTGTACAGGACAAGAGGGAATATAGTGAAAGAACAAGAGAGAATGACTTTGAGCTGAAAGAGACTAGGTTTAGGTTACATGTTTGGAAGAAATTCTTTAATAAATTCTTTACTGTGAGGGTGGTGTGGCACTGGCACAGGTTGTCCAGAGAAGTTGTGCATGCCCCATCCCTGAAAATATTCAAGACCAGGCTGGATGGCTCTCTGCATAACCTGGTTTGTGAAAGGTGCCCCTGCCCAGGGCAGGTGGGTGGTACTAGGTGACCTTTAAGGTCCCTTCCAACTAAAAGCATTCTATGATTCTGTGATTCTATGATTAGATTTTGCTTTACCTGACCTCCTAAAACAAAGCAAAAAGTATCAAGCATCCTGAAGCAACAAATTATTTCATTATACTCTTACCTGCTTAACTTTAGAAATGTTAACTGACTTGGAGAAGTCAGTCTTTCATTGAATGGATCTTAGATACACAGAACTTATAACTATCAACTTTATATTTTCCCAGGATTTCAACTGTTGATAAAATGTTGATGTAATAGTCACAGTATGAGTAGGATACACCTCACTCGTCTTCACCTCTGAAAGGTTAAGCATCTGTTACAAGCTAGATACTATTTTTTCTCTAGATAATGCAGATGGTACCTACAGGGACACATATGGTATGGTTTGCATTGTCCACTGACACAGATTTATTCCTCTTCATTGACAGAAGGAATCCATCTGCTTTTCTCAGATCAAAAACCTAAGTGTTAGCTGGGCAAGGTTATATGAGTATGTCTTTGAACAGCAAGTACACATATTATAGGCTTACAGGAGTATTATTTGCAAAGAAGTCCCATAGCTATGAACACGTTGTAATAGTGATGTCTCAGTTATTCTGCTTCTCTCAGCAGCAGATGTTCTTTATCTTGAATCTTTCCTTTCTCTTTGTAATTATTTTACTATTGAAAGTTGTAAGAGTATCATACAAGCTGCACAGAAGAACAGAACTGAAAAGAAATGGTGTAGTGGTGATTGCTTCTTACTTGGGGAGTCATCTCCTCTTCTGCTTTTCCTTTGTTCTTCATCTCCCTGAACTTTAAAGTAGCTGGAGGGTGCACTTGATGATTTGGCTGTAAGTGTAGCCAATTTGGGTTCATCGTCATAGAATTATCATTACTGATACTAATACAGGTTTAATTCAGTTCATATTCCAGTTTGATGTAAGCCTTTATTGGCACAGTAAGAGAGGAATGGTCACCATATTCATGCTTGTAAAATGCACTGTATCACTCTACGCCATAGAGACACTTTTCTTTCATGCATGTTTTTAATATTATTCTTATCCAGATTACGTAATATCATTTCCTTTATGTAGCTTCCATACTGAAAATTGTATTTTGAAAAAAAACCCCAAAAATACCCTTTAAATTTCAAATGTCAACTTTACTTTAACCTCATTTCAACCTGGCTTGTAAGCCTACAAATTTTAATATAAAGGTTAGGTGTTCTTCCCTCTTTATTTTTCCCCTTTACCAATGAACAAGAAAGATTAAAAAAGGAAGACAGAGAAGGAACTACACTTAAACTTCTAATTAGAAGTAAATAATTGAAAGATGAGTTTTCCCCATTTCCCATATTATGTTACTGTAATCTGAATGAGAAACATTAGAAACAGTTGCAAAGCATGGAAAAGCAGAAGAGAATATAAAATTGATTTTTCATGCTGAAGGCAGACCAAGGGTAAAAATCAAAATAATATAAACTAGAAATATTCAATCCAATATGTGTGCATTAGCTAAAAATATTTTCAAAGGAATTTGGAAAAATTGCAATTTAATATTAATCCATGTGGCATAATTACAGTTAGTAAATGGAAAACATTCACTAGGAAATTAGAAGCCAACATAAGGTTTGGAATCTAGGCGCAAACTCGTTAGAATCCAATAATTATTTCAGTTAGTATTTTATCTGAAGTTCTGGAAATACTACTACATAAAGCTCTGACACAACTTTTGGGGTCTTTTGTAATTGTATTCAGAGACAGAAATGCGGAACACTTTTTGTGAAACTTTAGAGCTAAACTACTCAAAATAGATACCTTATGCCTGATAAAACAGATGTACTTGGCTGTTTGGGGTTTTTTGTCCTTGTCAAGGGATTAAATATTTTATCATCAATATGGAAACTTGCAGGACTATTTTTTCCTTAGAAAATGTAACAGAAATTAAACATGATAATGATTCTTTTTGTGCTGTTGTGTTCTTTGAAGTCATTGGAATTTATTCATGTGCTTCAAGTTAAGCTCATGATAACTTGCAGCTATGTGATAATGGCCTTTTAAACTCAATAATCTTATTAATGATGATATCGATGAGCCATATATGCAGAATGTTCAGCTTCTGTCAGGTTTCATTGAACAGAAATCTGAATGAAGTTCGATTTCTGTTTTCTGGAGTAGTCCCTCACCTTGTATATTTTGTATAGCAATCTGCACCAGAGTGGTAATAGACTTATGGTTCTAGACAAAAGACCTCACTTTTCATGTAGAAGGAATGAATACCAATCAAATGCTTTAAAATATGTTAGGATGGGTCTTTTGGTAAGAAAAATTAATGGGGCCACTTGTGATAGGTTATTGCAGCATAATAGGTGTCCTGAAGAATGTGCAGTACAGATCCCAGCTTTGTACAAAAAGTAGGAGCAAGTCATGTTTTGCTGCTGACTTTAAAACATAGAACCGACAGATATCAAGGATTACTGTAATTCAATGATGGTTAATTTTTTTAAATACTTCAGTATAAGTGCTATGAAAACTTTATATAATACATTGCGCATTATGCAAATAACTAAAATTTGTTATCTTAAAACTACATAGTTCAACATTTTATTTTATGTAAGAAAAGTGATTGGCTGCTTCTGGCAATGCAAAGTAATTACCACTGGCTTAATTTGTACCATGAAGATCTGCAAGGCTCTGTCCTGTGATAGCTGCCATGTTGTTTTAGCACTGTTAAATTGTAATTATTGCTTTGGAAAACCACATGTTTGGGAACATTAAGAGTGACAGTAGAATCTTGTCAAAATGCTTGTTTCCTAGCTACAACTAGATGGAACAAACCACTAGTAGAACTATAAAAACATTTGTTTTTCAAAGAGTATATTTAAATGACATAACAACAGTGTTGTGACTGTTACTGCTGGTTTTTCTGTAGTTACTAACAGGCTGTCAAGAGAAGTGTTACAAAACTCAATTGGAGTTGTAAGAAGTCACTGTCAGGGAAAACAGACTTCCAGGAAGTCTTTGATCTTAATCTGACTTTGTGGTAGTAGTTACTCAAATTTCTCTTTTTCCAGAGAATAAAAATTCTGCAGATAATAGGAACTTGTTTTCAGGTCAGAAAATCTGGAAGATGTTATCAATTTACAGCAAGAGATTTTTCTTTAAGTTTTATTTGAAATTGAAATACTGAGCAGTAATGTTATAATCCCTTTCAAAATTAGGTCATCTCGTATTTGAAAATTTTCCCTGTTTTGTTCTTTTAATATTGAAAAACCCAAACAAATCTTACCTAAGTATTTTTTTAATTAAGTAAATCTTACCAGTCAATAGAAAGGTATTTTTCCCTCTTATATGGCTCACCTAACACTCAAGAAGTTTGCATGGCAAACTGAACTTTAATCTTTAGATTTAAATTGCCTACAAATAACTTTTTTTCATTACATGTCAATGCACAAATATGAAAGAAGTGTCACTGACAGACCGACTTAGAGATTCTGTAAGTCGTGATCCACGACATTCTCCCTGGGAGTGACTTTGAATCTCACACTGGATTTTAGCAAAAGGCCAATAACTATTGAATTAATGGAAGAAGATTGAATTGATGCTTACAGCCTCAATTCTTTTAGCATAAAGAATATGCAAATGTTTGATTTCTCAAGCTTTGTTGTTTCTATTGTCAATGAATTGTTCAAGCCAAATATCCAGCTTCAAATCTTAGTTTTAGTGATCTCTTCTTTGTAATATTATTATTAAATTGTAATGAAAATTAAACTGAGACAAGGCAATATTTTAAATGAGGCCAATTAATAAAACCTATAGTCTGCCATTATAAAGCCTTATAGAGCTTGCTTATACCTTGAACACCAGCAGTTCATTCCTTCTTTATGTATAACTGAGTGCTAATTTCTTTCATCAGACCAATTTCAAGGTGTGAAAACAATTTAATATTGATGTCTTATTATACAATTAGTCTCAAATTCTACAGCTGTACACCAGTGAAATTCTAGGAAATTAAGATACAGGAGTATTCAAATATTTATCAGTATAATAACAATTTCATGATCATGCACCTTTTTTCTTTAGCCATTTAATTTTAAATGTAATTTGTGGGCCATTTCTCAGAAGTGTTTCTTCCCCTCTCTTCTGCAAAGCTCCAAATATGATTTGCTCAATGTCTTCTGCTATGTTAGGTGTACAGCATAGCCTAATATTAGGAATAGTATTTCTAGTATTCTGATGTTTCCCTCTTGGTAATGATTATAGCACTTGAGTTTTGGAGTAGAGAATGACACCATGTTCCTTACAAGGATCATGCACATATTTCTGCTTTAATTCAGCATATTTTGTTTTCAAGTTCAAAATGTCAGAGACTTGTCTCAGGGTCCAATAGCTCCAATATAACTAATCTTTGCTTGTATTATATCTTATGAGATTTTACGAATTAAGGATGCCTTTTATGAGCAAATCCTTCTGTATTAAGCAGCAGGCTTGAATCTTTTCCATAGCTGGAATAGCATAGTCCCTTAAAAAAGAAATCAAAACTGTACACATAAACAAAAGAGGAAGCAGTGGTAAATTTTTCTCACTTCTTCTCACATGAATGTCCTTATCAAAGCTTCATTCTCTTAAATGTACCTTCGAGAAATACTCTTCAGAACCAATGGAAGTTTGTATGCCTTTTGTTGTGAAAACAGAAATACTACAAAAACCACTTTGATGTACAGACCTCTGTGGAAGAAAGAGTAGCTGAAAAAAGCTGATAACAGAAGTACTGTCATTTCCATTTATAGTTTGACAGTTGTCCCTCAGATCATTGACTAGTAAAGAGCCTGGGTTGTCAAGGAGTCTATTTAACTTCTTCCGTGCTGCCAAGTGATAGAATCTTATATTAGTCTGAGCTTAATAATGACATTGATCAAAATGTAAATATATGTAGATTTAGCAGGACATGATGATTACGCTGATAAAGACCTGACAATTGGAACTTCCAGAGTAAATGTTCTGAAATGATAAATGTTTATTTCTCAGTCTAAGGAAATGGATTCAAAATTGCAGTTAATGTTTCATACAGCCCAACTTCATTAAGCACAACTCAGCTAATGGCATCATGAATTTGTTCATTTTATCAAATTACATTAATTAGGGAAAGGTATCAAAAGCTGTGAATAAATTTGCTTTTCCTTAGAATAACAAAAAAGGGGGTAATTGAATTAATTTGTCCCTTTTACCCCCTATTAAGCTGAAGCGTGATGATGCTTTCTCAACTTCATGGCATTTGTGTTGAACATGATTCTCACTAACCATTTTAACTATAGGTGTTTAAAGCAGGAACACTTACAGGATGTACCAATGCCAGCTCATTCATTTCCAATCATAATAAATGTCATCTCTCTAGGGATGCAGGCTTTTAACAAAAGCCTACGTAACCATTATTCTTTAAAATGTTATGAGAAGCAATCAACAAGGTCTTGCCATGGTTCCTTAAATTATTCATGCCTGAGCCATTGAATCAAATGACGTTGTTTACTGCAAAATTGTTGTCCTCTGAGTTCTGATTATGATGATATGACTCTGCAGGTGTATTGGATTTGCATGGCCAGGTTTTGGTAGCAGGGATCCTACGAGGGTGGCCTCTATGAGATGCTGCTGGAAGCTTCCCCCATGTCCAACAGAGCCAATGCCAGGCAGGACCTGCCACTGGCCAGAGCCGGGCAATCAGTGACTGTAGTAGAGCCTCTGGGAGAACGTGGTTAAGAAGGGGGGAAAAACCTTGTGCAACTGCAGCCAGAGAGACGAGTGAGACTATGTGAGAGGAACAATTCTGCAAGCACCAAATGAAGGAGGGGAGGAAGGTGCTCCAGGCATCAGAGCAGGGATTCCTCATGGTGAAGACCATGGTGAGGACACACCATGCAGAGGCTGTCCCTCTGCAGCCCATGGAGGTCCATGGGGGAGCAAAGATCCACCTGCAGACAGTGAAGGACCCCATGCTTGAGCAGGCTGCTGGCAGAACCTGTGACCCCCATGGAGAGAGGAGCCCATGATGGATCAGATTTGCTGGCAGGACTTGTGACCCTGTGGGGAACCCACAATGCTGTTCCTGAAGGACTGCACCTTGTGGAAGTGACCTGCACTGGAGAAGTTTATATAGAACTGTAGCCCATGGGAAGGGTGCATGCTGGAGAACTTCATGAAGGACTGTCTCCCATGGGAGGGACTCCACACTGTAGCAGGAAATGAATATAAAGATTACTGCACCTGAGGAGGAAGGAGAGGTAGGTAGAAACAACATGTGAGGAATTGACCACAGCCCCCACTCCCTGTCCCTCTGTGTCACTGGGGGAAAAAACGTAGAAAACTCAAGAGTAACTTTAAGCATGGGAAGAAGAGAGGGATGGGGGAAAGGTGTTTTAAGATTTGGGTTTGTTTCTCATTATCCTAGTCTGCTAAAAACTGATAATATATTAATTTTTCTTTCTCTCTCCTGTCCAGCTGAGGAGGGGGAGGGATAGACCAGCTTTGTTGGGCACCTGGCATGATATGTATGTTCCACAGTGATGTCTTTGAGGTCTTAAAAATATTGTTGTGATGTTTTTAATTATAGTAACATATTCTACAAACAGCTGAAAATCACATAATTTGCATGTAGTTATGGATATTAGGTAGACTGGAAAGGGGCAAGTGGCTTTAATTACACAGAATGACTAGGTCTTTCTAGTTTTAACCTTATGTTGTCCAGGATTCCTAGAAATTATAAATTTAAATTCATATTAAAAATTAGCTTTAAAATAATGCTAAGAAACAGCTGTTATTTTGATTTTCTATGTTTTCTCTTTTGGGGGAATGGCTTCCAGTGGGTTAATGGTAAAGATATTGCACTGAAGATGCAAAAAAATGAATACTATGTATTATATGATAATCCCTGCCATTGAATGATCACTTGCATTTCATTAAAAATAAAGTAGCGGTACCTTCTTCAAGTCTGAGCATTTTCAAGAAATATTAATCTTTACCTAACTGAAGTAGTGGTTAATATCTGAATCAGAAAACAAAACTTTTCAATGGTGTGTTCTCCAAGTGG
Source organism: Pomatostomus ruficeps (assembly GCA_013400735.1). NCBI lineage: Eukaryota > Metazoa > Chordata > Aves > Passeriformes > Timaliidae > Pomatostomus > Pomatostomus ruficeps. The sequence goes on along the minus strand of VYZT01004119.1, from coordinate 2,767 downwards.
GCTTCTAAATAGGCATATAAATCTGTGTACAGCACAGACACAAAGGCATCTGAGCCAGGGCTGATAATGATAACCAGAACCAGAAGCAGCGGGTTCATGGTGCCAAGCTCCATGAGCTGTCTGGATTTGGGTCAGTTTGGGTCTGACTGCAGGCTAAGACACATTTGTGCAGCAGTGCATTCAAGCTAATAAAGATAGCTGCAAAGCAGGGCTTGTTAGGTCACCCATGGAGCTGATCTGCACCATGTGGTTTACTGAGTTGCATCTCTGCTAGCTTAGGGATCTATACACCGCACTCCATGCATGGCAGACGCAGGCTGATAAATAGGCTATTCCATATGGAGACACTGGGTGAACATGTAGAATTAACTTAGTTTTGTAAATTCTTCAGCTGATGAGAGCAAACACACACTCCAGTGATCTGGGAAAAAGCCTGTGCCACGGTAAATGTGAAAGGATTGCTGACAGCCAAAAGGAATCCACAGTGACAGTCTCTTCTGGAAATTTCTGTTGTTTCTGGAGCGTTAGATAGGTCACAGATTAAGCATTGCTGCAAGGAGGGTTATATATATCCAGGACACTTCTTGTATGCCCAGGAAACTCTTCCAGCAACATGGTGGTAACCACTGTTAAACCAGCTGTACTGGTACAGACGAGTGGAGGCTCCTATTCTGAAACAAGTGAGCCTTAATTCTAGAGTAGGAAGTTTTAAAAGTACAGACAGAAGAAGAAGGCTTAGATTTACATGTTTCTGAATAATGTGTAGAAGACCTAAAAATCAGAACTTTCCTTTTGTTACAGTGGTGATCACAGGAACAGCTTAATTCCTAGGAAAAATTGTCATTAATGAAAAAATTGCTTCAGGGTTTCAAAAACTCCTTTAGAGAAAACAAGCAAACAACTCCCCTCCCCTTCTGCCCCCATGCTCTTTGTAAGATTTTTTCTTTAGCCAGAGCTAATCAGTGAAGTTAGTTACTAATAGCTTTAGAAGTTACTGAGTTGTAACAGGCGATTATCAGTATGAAAAACTTGTCAAATTCTGACCTTTCTTAAGGCACACATAGCACATACGACATCTGATACACTGTAATATCAGCCTATTTCTCCAAACTGCTTAAAAGCAGAAGGAGAACTAAATTTTTTAGGACATGCATATGGTGCATGTACTGCTAGGGATTTTTCTTTAATGTTATTTGTATTTTTATGGTTTTAATATAAAGTGTTCAAATTCCCACAACCACTGTAATATTTGTAAAAGGTGTATTTTCTGGAAGCTTCTGATTCTTCTTCCAAAATAGACAATGTATCACCCACCAACTTGTCTGTCAAACCAAGATTAGCCAAAAGCTAGTGCCTACGACCTTTTTTAGCAGCTGCACTAATTTGTCAATAAAATAGAGCATATTTTCTACATAGTCATTCTACTTATATCACCTTCAGACAATTTCTTTCAGTGTTAATTATCCTTACTGTAAAAAAGCTGCATTTTAGTTTCATTTTTACTTCATATGACTGTTATGACACATCCCAAAGGGCAAGGGTAACTCAGGTTCTTGTTTAAGAGATCCCTTGGGGAAGATTAAAGTGAAATGACACTGAATAATCAGTCTTTGTAAATATACACATGTAGAGTTTATTTTAGAAGAAGTTGAGTGCTACGTAAAGCAGGTATGTAGCCCTTTCAGTTATTATCTATAGGAAAATAACAATATAAAAGCATAAATATATCAGTCAGGAAAATGTATAAGGAAAAGAAAGGAAGACAGAGAAAGGGTAAGAGAAGGAAAGATACATAATCACAACACACAGGTCTACAAGTCTTGATTGTTGCAGGTTTGATGTCTGTTGGCGGAAATCATGATCCTCTCTTGATCCATCGGGGTGGAGGAAAAAGCCTACTAAATGCAAAGTTCGTGGTTTAATATATGCTTAGGTTCAGGTGAGAATGCCCAAGTACCTTTGCTGGGGGCAGGGGGAGTTTTACACTGTCTTTGACCGTATGCAGCAGGAAGGCCTTAGAAATGAGTGTGGGGGTACATTGGAGGTCTTTGTTTATGACACCTTCTAAAACATGATAGCTGTCTCTCAAGTCCACACAGGTGAGACATTTATGCCCCATCAGAGAGGATGAATTACTCTCAAGACCTTCCATGGGGGAAGGGGAGTTTTCAGCTGAGCAAACTTACCCTGAGATTAGTTCAGCTGCTCAGAGCATGGTGCTAAAAACACCAAGGTTTCAATCCCTGTGTGGGACACTCAGGGCTGGACTTAATGATCCCTTCCAGCTCAGAATATTCTGTGATTCTGAGTTGTGTATCATGTCATTATATTGTATTGGCATGACACAAAGCACCATCCCGTCTCTACAGGTTTGCCTCTTGTCAGCCTCAAAGCCAGTCTTGCATCCTCCTCCTCTGTATTATGAAGACCAGAGTTTTGCCATTACACACCCAAAACCTCACCTCCTCCCCTCAAGGGGTGACAATTTAGCCTCATCAAATCACTCTGGTGCCTCTACAAATTTTGAGTCATTAATCATTAATAGTCCAGTCCCTCACAATGACTTCTGTGAAATTTAATTAAACAAAGATGCATAAAAATAGCAGCAATCATTTCTAACCCTGTTACAGCACGTGTGGCTGTGGTCAACATGGCCTCAGAGGGCCAGACAACATTGGATTCCTGGTGGTCCGACACCACAGTCTAAAGGGGCTCCCTCTGGGTTAGGGTGAGAACCTAGGATTCTTTGTTTCCCCTGTTTGCATAT
>VYZT01004117.1:11127-33127 GCA_013400735.1 Pomatostomus ruficeps | reverse complement strand
TAAGAGTAAGGAGCAGCAAGTAATGAAGGAATGAAGGGTCAGGAACACAGATGTCCAGTGAAAGCATTTGAATGATTAGACTTTGAAAGTTTATCAAAGCAGGAAGTTACTGACCACTCAGCTCATCAGTTTTGCTGAATTTTCAGAGAAAAAGAAATAAAAAGTACCTCTTGATGGAAGTATTAAGGATCCAGTTACTAACATTGAAGGGAATAACATCCATATGCAGACTTAGATCTATATAAAAAAAACTTAATCTAGTTTTAAGCAGACAGCAGCATTACATGTCAGCTGAAATTTAGAAATGTGCTTTTTGTCCTTTATTGGGACAAAAGCAGCGCATCTCAAATATTATTGCATATGTTCCAGGGTCCGTATTCCAAATATAAGAGTTTAAATTTGGGGCTGTTTTAGTTTTAACTAGTATTTCTCTTTCCTCCCAATCCTTTTTTTTTTTGTGTGTGTGGTCAAAAGTAAAAAAAGAACTTTGAAATCCCAAAAATACTCAAATGTTATCAGAATTAACCCATATCCTTGAAGCAGCATATTTTTAAGATAATATATATAATTAAAATCTTTTTAGCTGGTATCCCGATATCTTATTTTTTTACTACCACCTGTCTGTTAATGTGCATTTAAGTGTGTACAAGGAAAAGTCAAAAATAGCTAAGTGCAATCTTTCATTAAAGCAGCATTGACAAACATTCCATCAACTTGGCTGACAATCCCACTGAGTGGAAAGGGATTTCTGACATGGTTCTCATTTAAATCCTTCTCACAAGACAATTTAAACGTACAGGAGATCTTTTTTCTTCTTTCAAATCAGTTCACCAATCCTTAAAGAAGCATATAATAAATGAGTAACAGTTGCTAGAGTCATTTTTTACCACTTACTAAGACAGCAGACAGCACTGACAAGGTTTAAACTCATGAGCACACATGATATTGAACAGGTTGGGCACAGACACAGGATAAAGTCACATTTATAAAACACCTATGAGTGTGAGCTAATGAAGAGTTTTAGGTGACTTTAGACTCTTTTTAGATGTATTTCCACAAGGAAACGTTGGCTTCGGCCTGTAACTGAGCCCTGTGTAGGGACACTTGCAGGACAGTGTCTCCTATGATCACCAGATGACAGTGCTCACAGAGCTTCCCTGGGAAGTTCACAAAGCCACTGCTATCCTAACTCTGAAAATCGTCCACACAGCAAACAAGCAGTATACTCACACCTTGAGACAAATATGTAACTTACTGAGAACAGTGCAAAATAATCCAATACTAATCAAAACAAGAAGGTTTTACACAAATTTATTTAATCACTTTGGAATTTGATCATAAAATCATACCTATCTCAGTGTGATGCCCTTCCCAGCAAAATGTGGAACATCTTCAAAACACAGTGCATTTACAATGGAACTCAGTTTACAACCTGAATGTTTCTGAAACTATTATTATTTTCTACATCACCTTTGGTAAGAAAATTCTGTGCCAAATCCTACTTTTTGCAATTAGTATCAGAAGCAATAATCATGACAACTATGCAACTATTTAATAAATCTGCCTCTGAAAACTGGTCCTTGTGTGAGACTGTCAGAGTCTACCAAGGTTCATATTTGTGATGCAGTGTGATAGTGCTGGGCTGAGAGCAGAAGACAAAGACATATTGCATAATATACATTTATTCCCAGTACATACTTTTAAATGTATAGCTGGATGATTTAACACTATGATAATCTCATTCTTATTAATGCAGAGATCACAGTTGCAGTCTCAATTTATGAGACTCATTCATTCACATCCATCACACTGCTAAGTCTTTGATAGCCACAGTGTTTTCTAAAAGAAATGTATTCAGAGTAATTTTAAATGTTAATGCCAAAGTATATTGCATTAGAGACCTCTTCCAAATACATCATTTTATTCTCAGTCAGTTTAAAACTGCTTACTCATTCTACATTTTCCTTTGGTTGGCACAATCCACAAAACATTTCTACTGACACATTCAGCTTTCAAGCAATTGAGACCCACCATGTTTCTAATGCCATGCTTTTCCTGATGAGATATTAGAGGTATACGTTAGTCCTAGCCATGCAAAAGATAGAGTTAAAAAGTGGTGCTTGTTTAAATAAAAAACTCATTTGTATTTTTATCCAGAATAGGACATTAATGATATTCGAAAGGACATGTGTTTTGATCCCAATCAAAACAGTTTTTTCAACATTTTTCTGTTGATCATTGTGGAACCCATCCAGCTCAAAATTGTGCTTCTTACTCTTAACCCACAGTATCAAAGCCGGCAAAGTATATCTCAATTTGTAAAGTATTTAAGAACATGCTTTTCTTTGTGTATGCACAAAAAGCCCTTTCTTAGGTTGAAAATAAGGACATTCATAAAAGTGAAAGCATTCCCCAGATGAGATGTAAGAAAGTTTGTTGCTACACTGCTAAAATGCAGTCAACACAAGCACATGCTAAAAGTAATTGATTTAAACACATTGTTAAATCATAGCCTGAATTACAATTGCAGAGCCAATTTCCATCTCCTCAGCATTACAATTAATACTGTCAGGCAGCAAGGACTTACTAAAGGGTCTCTGATCCCTTTATTAGCAGCATTTAGTGTGGTCCATTGCTCATGCTCAAGTGCTAAAAGCAGTCATTGATCTGAACAGAATATCACATGTACCATCACTGCACTGAGCCCAAATAAAGAATTTAAAACCATAGAATAATTTTTGTTGGAAGTGGCCTTAAAGATCAATTAGTTCCAACACTGCTACCGTGGGCAGGGATGTCCTTCACTCGACCAGGTTCTGTACAAACACCTTGAAAATAATGTGTGCTAGAAGGCAGTCACATCAGCACACAATAGATGTAAAAATGCAAAGAAGCCATTTGAAGCCACTGGTTTCTGAAAAAAGGAAGATCTACTGGGGATCCCCACTGTTCCCAGTGACCACAGTCACATGAAAGCCTGGATCAGAGACCTGCTGATTCACAGCACACATCACATAGTACTTTTGTCTGCGTTTCCAGGATTTCTGATTTGCAACCATGTATATTTCATTGCAATACGGAGTTTAGGATTTCAAGATCTATCCAAAATGGTCAGAAAACAGAACATTTCTAAGCAACCCTTTCTTTGCAGAGACAGCAAAACAGGCAGTTCAGTGGATGTCAAGAAATAATGCCTCGCTGCCACCTAGAGGCAATCCAGATATTAACTTTCTTACCTTCAGATAAAACCTTTCCTTGTTCTGCTCAAAATGCAGATATTCTCTATTGAATTACAAGGATAAAGCAGATTAATCTCAAGTTTGTTAAGCAGGCAATGAAGTAAATCAATGCTCTGTGGAAAATGGGTATCAGTTAACAATCAGTCAAATATCCAGGTTCTTCTATTACCAACAATGTTGTAACTAAGCCCAAAGACTTACATCCTGCAATACAGGGATCTCCTTCAGAGGCAACAAAAATCTGCAGTAAATGTAAGCACGTATATTTTATTACATATAAGTAAAAACTTGATTTAAAAGTATCAAAGATTCAAAACTACAGTTAAGAGGTATTGTTGGACAGTCCAAAACCAGTAATATAGATCCCATCTTTTAGTCTTTAATAAAAGGACAAGAAATACTTCAAAAAAATCTCCAGAATTTTATTTTCACTACTGCTACATTAAAATGCTTTCTGGCTTCTTGAGTGTTGAAATGCTGATTGAGAAAACAATTTAAACACACAGGTAAGAAGAAACTCTAGACATGTTTAAGTAAAAGTCTCTGTCTTCATTTATTTCTATAACTTTTATGAACATTATCATTTTAGCTGAAATTTTCCATGCTGGGTGTCTGCACAGGCTGATGGATTTGGGGAAGTTTTGTTTTTAATATTCAGCCTTTCTGTTTTGATATAGTTAAGTAAACAATTTGTAAAGAAACTTGAGATAGTTTGGAGGGGATGGTGGTGGGAAGGCCCTAAAAAACTATTAGTTTAGTTGTTGCACTAATAAATTCTAGTGCTTCCTAAACTTCAAAAGGGAGCTTTAAATTTGCTGGGGAGTAATCACTCACCCTGTCTACCTTTTGAGAGACTTGAGTTCACCTACATCTGGCCAGGTTCTACAGCCATGAAATAAGTTGTCACTTGCATGTGCCCAGCAGAAATTTTCAAAGAGCTTAGTAGTTCAGTTCTCCAGAGTCTGCCTAGAATGAGTGTCAAAGCTCCTAGAAACCAAAAAGAAAGGACTGCATTCATAGACCATTGTCATTATGCATGTTTCAGCCAACTTATGCAAGATTTTCCCTAAAACTATCAAAGAGGTTATTCAGAGGATACTGGAAACCAATCAAGAATAGAATTACTAGGAAGCATGTTCTGAAGTGTCTCAGCTACTCAATTTTTTTTTCTCACATTTTTTGTATTCCTTTTTTTTTTTACTCCCAGTTTTTTCCTTCTGTTTTTCTTCAACATTTTAATCCCTGTTTGAAACTGACAAGAACCCGCAGCAAATTTCAGAGACCAAGTTGATTTATCCAGGACGCAATGATTATACTGGGACAAGTACAAGGAAGCTCAGTACAGTCATTACATAGGAGCTGCATCCATTCTGCATGTAACATTAAGCTTATTTATTAGTTACTCAGTTTGGCTCTCTTTAGTGCCCATGAAAAATGGAAGATATGGATGCAACTCAGCTTAAATTCTGTCCTAGAGAGAAGGAGAAATACAAAGCAGACTGAATGGGAGGACAGCCTCCATGAGAAGAGGGCTAAATGCCAGACAGAAATGATGGTTGTGACTGAACTGCAGCCTCTTCATGACAGTATGCTTTGAATACTAAGTTTATTACTGGCTAGGAATACCCAATCTCATAAGAAATATCCTTCTCATGAAATCTATGTTTTTCACCGCACTGAAAATACCCAAGAAACTGTCATTTTTGCCCGGGGACCTTGAAATAACAGCCACCTCACTGCTGTCAGGAGAACTGTAGCTGCATTGACTCTACCTTCAGGCAAGCTGCTGAGGCCTTTAGGTCTCTGCTTTCCTTATGAGGTATTTTTAATCCTATGTGCCTAAGCAACCAGCAAGACTGAGACTAGCACTTTGTTCACGTCCTTAGCCTCCCCAAAAGTGAACTGTGACTGCATTTACTGCCTGGTTGTTCAGCTACTCATGTGAAAGGCCTTTGACTTTCTGTCTGCAGGAGACAATTCAGTTGACCATAACTTTCTGGATGAGCAGTCTAGAAAAAAAGGTGTGCTCTCTGGCACCTCTTAAAACATGAGACACAGAAAGTAGACCAGATAGCTACAAAAAGAAAATTTAAAAAAACCCAAAAAACAAAAGGCAACCAAAAAAGTGTCATTGCATTCAAACACCAAACAGCCAGAAAAAGACTGGATAATGTACCAGCCAGAAAAATGCTCTGAACTGTGAAAAAGGAAATTATTTTTCACTGTTTGTTTCACACTCTGTTCAGGATAACAGAATTTTACTTCTTTGAAATTATCAGGATTAGGTTAAAGAAATATGATTCCATTATCTGTTTATTCCCCTCTTGAGAAGAACTCATAAACCTCTCTAAAATTGACTGCTTGGGTCAGAAATATGAGGTCATTCTATTCTCTGACATATACCATATTGGTTCACAAAGAAGAATTCCAACAGCAGGATTATCTGTTTATCAATATACGTTAATACTTGGCATTATCATTGACTTTTCCTCCTGGGGCTTACCTACTAGAACAAATTTAACAGACTTAATTGTTCACCCCCATATTTTACATTATTTTAAGGACTGAACTCAACTGAAACTGCCTCAGCTGTAGTTTCCAATACTTAAGACAGTCATTGGAAAACTTATTCTGTTTTGTCAGAGCTTTTCTCAAATTCCTTGAGTGGTACCCTGACTTGGCAGTAGTTCAGTGACTCTAGGGCTGAGAAGTGAGAGGTAGCAAAAAATCCTATCGTAAAGTATTTATCTATTATTCTCTGACTTTGGAGGAATGGAGCTGCTGCCAGCTATTAATAGTGTTTAGCTCTTTTTGGGTTACTGGAAGCACCTAAGAAAACTGTTTCTCACTCTTGATTCTAAAAAAAACCTGATGGAGTTGCATGATAGGAACATCCAGAAGCTCACAGTCTCTAGCTGGCAGCGATACCACTGCTTCCTCCCTCTGCACCACACTAGCTGCTGTGTACTTGTATCACTTGAACCAACCACAGCATTTGTTGGGCTTCCCATGTAAGATGTTATGCATGGAAATTAAAAAGTTGGCTTTTGCATGTTAATGGTTATTATAATTATTAATAAAATGAATATTAATTGTTAAATGTTTTTTCCCAAGTTAAAAAACTTATTTACTGTTAGTTTCTTACTGTTACAACTATGTTTACCAGTTCAATTAATATTTTAAAAGCTGTTTGAAATCCTTTAACTCTTGTTCAAGCTCAGTCTCTTATAGAGAAAGTAGAGCCTCACAGGTGGCCCATGGACTAAATTTAGCACCCTAAATTCCACGTTGTCCTTTCACTGAGCTCCATGGCAACGTGGAATTTCAATGAGGACTTTTCCCGCCCTTGAAGCCCATGACATAACCTAAAGACTCTTCCCCTAGACAACAGCGAGCCATTGGCTGAAGGACATTACCTCATTTCTAAATCTACCAATCACCCTGCACCTCAGGGGCCGGCCAGTGGGCGCTCAGAGGAGGGGCCGGGGGCTATAAAATCTCCTGCACAACGGGGAGAGGGGCTTTTTGCCTCGGGTTAACGGGTAGCAAAGCGAGGCGGTGTGGTCCTCAGGCCTACCTCTCTATCTAGAGACTTAATTAAAAACTTTGCTTCAGATTAGCTGAGGCAAAACCCAGCGCTGCAGATCTCTGGTTTGGGTAAATAGCCAGTCCGGCTTTCAGAGTCGCTTATCACTGTGATCCCGGGTTTTATTTATTTTTTTACTCAGCTGTTTTCCAAATTTTTTTTGTTAATAAATAATTTTCTAATTAAAATCAAGAGTTGCCTTTATTTATGACATAAGAGAAGCTGGAGCATTAATCTAGCAGAAAATTAGCTCCAAAAAAACAGGGCAGGGGGTGTTTTATCTTGGCTTATGGAACTCAGTTGGCTCCCATAAATGTCTGACAAGCACCAAAGCTGGCATGAGGGAAGGGCAGAACTGTGGAGCCAAGAAGTGGTGAAAAGGCAGAAGCAAATAAATTGAGTGAAAACCATCTTTCAAATACAACAAAGGTTAAGATTTCCTAGGTCTAGACCCTAAATCTATAGGGCTCACATGACCCTTTTCCTACAACAGCTTTTCCTAATCCAGCAGGCATGTCACTACTGTGTCCACTGACATCATCCTTCCATATCTGACAACCAAATAAAGTTACTTGGCATGAAAAATTTTAGTTATATTTCTGGCATTCACTCCAAAGACATGCCAATATTTCAGAATGACACTTTTCTCTGCAATTCAGTGCACTTCAGAGAAGCAGGAAGTGATGTGAATTTCGTTTATTATCAATGTGGATCATGAAATTGGTTCCATTTCCATTCCTGCAGAAAAATCAGTCAAGCTAACCTTCATACCATGAAGCTATTACATCAAAAGAAAATTTCCCAATAAGCCTGCACAGAAAAGAATAGTATTTAGTAATGGTAATTGCAAATGCTAATGAAATTATTTGCTTTCAGACACCATATGAATGTGTGAAAGTTAATAGTGACACCACTGAGATACAACTGCTAATCATTGTAAGGTCCTTTTCATTGTAGTCAATCAGCCATTTGCTATCAACTGTTTCCCTTGTTATTTCAGGTCCAATATTATTTTCAAAATAACTCTCATACTCTTTTTCTTATTCAAACAAATTCTGCTTAGATTCCTGCTACATTGAAAGGTAATTTTGGACTAAAAGACAATATATGAAGCTTCAAGAGTGATTTGCAAAGAGAAATGAAATCCTGGTCATTGCTCAGGATAGCTGTGACAGCAACATGTAGGCAATAAAAACTGATGTATAAAATATAACTAATCATTAGACACTAATGTGCTATCAAGTTTAATAGTCTATTGTTTTTTCTTCGGAGTATTTTCTTTGTGACAAGGTACAGCTGTCAGAGTTTCAACAGATCTTGATTTTTTTGGCAGAAAAAACCAACAATCTGTAGTTCGCAGAATATTTTCCAAGCATATTCCCAGTTGCCATAGAGGTAGTCGACATTCTGGAGAAACTCCAGCTGAAGCTAAAACCAAGCAATTCTTGGCATTGCAAAAATTATTTTGATACTGTCAGAGATGCCAGTAGGATCCAATAGTGAATTACAAAAATTCTGCTTCAGAGGTTTCACAAATCCTTCTTTGGAGTTGATCTGAAACCTCCAAAATACCCAAGTGTTGCAATATGGGAATACAGTAACTTCAGAGCTATGAATGTCTGAGATCTGCCACCATCTGCATCATACTACCTGTGGAGCGGTATCATATCAGGTCAGAAAGCTGAGCTATCTTCTAGAAGTCAAGTACAAGAAAGTTTAGGATATTCCTGCACTTTGCAAAATGCTTTCTGAGTAATTCTTACAGAACAGTCTGCTCAATGATCCTGACAGAGTGAGTGCTCAGGACAAGCTGCCAGGAGGCTGCCATTTGTGTGAATTTAATGCTCAGATTTGATTCATATATTGATCTTGTTATTTAACTGAAATAGTCAGATTCCAAGAAGTGTTTAGCTGCAGCTGGTCAGCTATGTTGCAGGATATTTGCATACTCTCCCAACTGGATGCCCTTGCAGGCTTATCCAACAAGTGTTGTGCAACTCAAAGGAAAATGCAGCTGCTTCCCACAGCGCATGAAACCTTGGGGTTTGCATTCTGTGAACTTTTAGGACTGACAGACTATCTGGACAGCAAGGAAAGGTGAAAAGAAGGAGAAAGCTTGTTTGAAACAAATTCATTTAACAATTCTAAACACTTCACACTATTTACCCCAGCCTTAATTATAATTGACTCTGAAGGACACATTTTGCATATAAGCATGCTGAAGAGATTTAATCTCTTTTAACACTCACAGGCATAAAGCTCTTACCATGGGATATCTAGGGAGAGATAACAGTTGCTAAAATAAAAAACAGAATATATACAAATGCTATAAAAGCCTTATTCTCTCCTCCCAAAAATAAATTCAAGAGAGTTTAAAGGTCTTTTTCAATCTAAATAATTCTATGATGGTAAGACACATAAGCCCTCATTAACATATTTCAAATTTATATAAGGGCCTATAAAACTCCTCATATTATCTGCAGTACTCCTTCTGACACTGTATAAAGATAGTTACTAGCATCTGGAATGATGATTCTATTTCTGACTACTTCTGACACTTGAACTGAACCTTATCCTGGTCCTTAAAACATTTTCTTTAGATGATATGCCTTTACAAGGATGTTGTTCTCATCCAGATACAGTTGTACCAACCATGTTCATGCATATCAGAACATAGTCTTGGATATAAAAAATAAAATAAAACTAAAAAGCAAAAACCTACAGCACCTTATTAGCATGCGGTCTTGCCATAGTTTAACATAGCAGGCAGTTAAATACCACACAGCTGCTCACTATTCAATTCCCCTACATCATCCCATAGGGATGGGAGACAGAACTGGGGAAGAAAACATCAAATCTGTTGGTTGGGATAAAGAGACAGTTTAATAGGACAGAAAAGAAAGAGGAAATAATAATAGTAATACCAATACAACCAATAATAGGATCAGAATAGACAGAGCAAGTGATTCACTGTTGCCCTGACTTTGCAGTGTTCAGTGTTTTCTTGTTAGACTTTCTCTCTCATGGCCATGACTTGTTTTCTCTCTATTATCTATGTTTTCCTAAATTGTATCTGTGTTTACGAATTCCGGTATACCGGATGGAGAAATATGATTGACAAATACTTTGACCAAGTGGATTATAGGAGGTGGTGATTTCTACCTCCAATCCACGGTGATGTGTGAAAACATATAAAATAAAGTCGGAGAGCTCTGCCCTCTCTCTTCCTGCTCTCTCTCCTGCTGCATCTGTGTGTGTTCTTGTGTGGCTCTCCTTCAGGCCCTCGGCCTAGCAGGCCTGCCTGGGGAGTGCCATAATTCACCACTTGCTGAATGATGCAAGGTAAGCAATTCCAGACTAAATCCTTCATATTGATTAGCATCTTGTAGCTAGTAGCTATCCTTAATAACGAATACAGTAATAGTTAATAGCTAATATTATTTTCAATGGGAAAAATCATACTGCACTTTTGAAAATTTCATCCAGATATTTCAAACTTTTCTTTGGAGTCAGTCATTCACTGTAGTTTTAAAGGAAGTTTTTTAAGCTGGTCCTGTTACCAGACATTCACATTCTGATAAAAAAACATAGCATTATTTTACATACAAAACATCCTTTTTACAGCTCTTACACTAGATCTTATAAAAATGGCACCCCAAAATGTTAGTCAGGACAAATACAGAGTACCATCTCATTCACAAAAGCAGAATAGGGCATTGAATTTTTAAGTAGGACTCAAATGTATTATTTGCCAATTTATAAATTTTTACACATCCTTTTCCCACCTGCAAATGAGAAATGTTATTTTCAGTTTTGCAAACACCTAAATAAACATATCTCTTTCAAGCTTTGTCTCTTTAGACTAGAAAGAACTCATAAAGCCAAAGTATTAGCCCTGTGCATTAATACTTCTGCTGATCTGGCACCTAAGACTAATGTTCAAGTTATACATAAAACCAAGACTGAAATCTGTAAGGAAAAAAAGACGGAATAAGTCACTCATGGCCATTAATCTTCCATTTCTTGAGCAAATCTTTTGCAAAATACACTTGAGTCAATTATGGTTTCAGATAGAAAAAGAACAAATATAGAAAGTTACCATCAGTTAAGATATGAAAGTGAAACAGATAGGATCCTATAACAAAAAGCAAGCACTGATCATAAGTAGTTAATTCAATGTTTTCAAATAGTAATGCATTTCATATTAGCTTTAAAACAACACTAGTGGAGTCAGTTGCCCAATCGGAGTATTCATAAATACTGACAATAATTTTAATATTGTGATGAATATTGACTTTTAGAAATCTGTTTCCTGAGAATCCTGTTGATTATTTTATGTCTAGGAATCTACTTGCATCAGACAGTAGAAAAATTTCTTTTCCACCCTGTTGCATTTATTGGTTTATTTGGGGGTGAAATTATTTCTTTCTCCTTATGAAGAGTCACAAGGTGCCTTTGGAACACCATGAGCAATTCTGAGAACAAGGTGCACATAGGGTAGCAACTCATACGGAAGAAAATATCCAGTGGAACAAGCAGTTCTCTTTTCTCAGCTTTTCATACTTGGATGCTGCCAGTAATTGCTGACCAGCGTACTCAGAGTTATTACAGTCCTGCCTGATGGCTCTGGAGCAATATACTCCTGATAATCCTTATAAAGTACAACAGGTAAATTTTCTATCTTCTTGTGGGGAAAGGAAGTGATATTTATTCTAAATCAACCTCTTTAATAAGAGGATTTTAAAATGTCGTCACTAATTAGTTCTAGTTGCTTGAAGGATTGTTTGGGGCTTTTTTTCTGTTAATTATGACTAATTTTCTAACCTCATCTAGCTCTGCTATTGTTTGCTAAAATTTAAAAGCACAGCTGTCACAGAGAAAACTTTGATGCTTGGCAGCCTTTTGTATTTTTGTTTAGTTTCTTCTCAAGAAGGACTTACATTAATGTCTGAAGCATTTAATGTCAGTTTACTAGTTAGTGTTCAAGTAATGAAGCAAAGCACAAACTTCTGATGGAGCTCTTGGTCAGGAGCTACTTCAGAAATGTATTGACGAACACAAAAATATTTAAATTAGAACCACTCTCATTTTAACTAGAATATTTTATGCTTCTGAGTGAAAAAATATTTCAAAGTATTCAAGTTTCAGATAATAATAACAACAATAATAATAATAATGACGATGATAGTGTTGGTTCTAACCTGTATTTTGGAAGATTGGACAAACTGCTGAAAACTTACAAAAAACCCAAGTATTTCCTGATTTGTTTTCAAAAGAAAAAGGTGTTCATTCTCCGTTTAATTACTTTATTATTAAAACATATTCAACATGCTATTGCAAGCCTAACATCAAGTATAAAATGTAACTGCATACTGCAGAAATGAAAACGGGCAGAAAAATTACTTCTGATTTGGGTAAAAGAGCTGAACCCCTTTCGATTATTCAAGGACAGAAATAAGATTGGAGGTGATTGGGCAGCTCTGCATTGTTACAGAAACGTGTGAGAACAGCAAGAAGCTGTTCAGTGAGAATTTAGGTATTTAAGCCTATTGACGCTAAACTTGCCTTTCTAAATACCCTCTACTCATCCTAAAGACATAGATGCTGGCATTCCCTGTGCCTGTAGACCACGGGTTGAAAACTAATCCTGCAGGGAAAAAACACAATCTCTTTAGGATAAAATCTGAAAAGCACCAGAAGAGACAGCTTTAGAGTACTGTCACAGAAATACTCAGCTTGGGATGGAATATGAGGAGAAACCTCTATAAGATTAAGCAATAAAGAGTAGTGATTGCGAGAGCTTGGGAAACTAATCACCCAAACTTGGATGCAATATAAATGCCATCAAGAACTGAAGGCTTAGGTAGTCTTGAACCTGCTGTAAGACAGATTTCTTTAATAAATACCCAGTGAACCAATGAAAATGAATGCTGCTTTGGACACGGGTTTAGCAAGAATCAAGGTCTTACAGAACAGCTTTTCATAGAAAATAATATGGCCTATAGTGATGATAAACTGAATCAATCTTTATCAAACTGCAAGACGCACAACAGGCCTGCCTATGACTAATGTTTGGGATTTTAGAAAAGAACTAATGAAAACATATACAGTGAATTGGGAATGCAAAGCTTTTAAAACATAGAAAGTAAGGAATTACTTTAAATCAAAGGGTAGACACGATTTAGTGTTTAAATTGCAAGAAAGAAAAAACACAAGAAGCTAATAGAAAAAGCTTATGAGGCTTCCTTCAGTGAATTAGCTGCTTTTGTACACATGCAAATCTACCAAGAACAAAGGGAGAACACTGTTTCTCAGAAGTTACAGGTTATAGATATGAGGAAAATAGCTAAATTTTTTTGAGCAAGACTTCGTCTACCATTAAAACAATCAGCACAAATTCTTCACAACCAATAAAGGAGCATGGGGAACAAAAAATATTACAGTGTGCAAATATAGAATTTATTATTAAACAGTTTTATCAGATATTAACATTACTCTGATCTGATTACAGTTCTGATCCACATATTAAATGCATATATTGTCTCCATTTTCTATAAAGTTAATGATGAGAACATTAGTGGAGTAAGGAGCAAAAATGAAGGTAGTGCGTAAGAAATTGTGACTCCTGAGGGAGAAATAAATGTTAACATCCTTAATACCTCATAAAGCAAAAATAAGGCACACTGGGTAGTCCATGTTGGAATATAGAAATATGAAACTGTCAAATGAAATTGACACTCCAATCACTAGAATTTTTGGGGGCAGTATCTTATGACTGGAGAACAGCAAAGGTAGAACTAAATTCAAAAGAACACAAACAAAGACAATTTCTGGAACCACTAGACTCAACAGACTTAATAAACTGACTTACAAAAAATACCAAGAATCACATTAGAAGGAAGAGTTAAAGGCATAGAGATAAATGAAAGGCAGTACAAATTGTAATGTGGCTTTATCAAGAATATATCATCTCAAACCAATCCAATATTTCTTTTCAAGAGTTATCTGACAGAAGAATATTATTTATCAGATATTTAAATAAGGCATTTCATTCATTCTCCCTGCACAGAAACTTTGCTAACGGTGAAGAAGCCAGGGTGCTAATAATCAATTTCTGAAGCATCCAAGGATGTGGCTAAAGGGATCAACAACAGTTTATACTGACTAGGTAGACAAGGAGTGAGGAGAGTTTACTAGGTGTCTTATCAGTCCTGTGTAATAAGTTACTAAAAGATCTTCAGGAAAAGTATAGATTAAATTAGCAGACAATATAAAGTTGTACAGGATTGTCATTATTACAAGGACTAGAACATCTTAAAAAAGCATTAAATTACTTATGATTTAACTGATAGAATGGGATATAAATTAATAGCATAAGAAGCAGATTCATATGAATAGTGATTACTGAAGTTATGAGTGGGGTAATGAATTCACAAATGCATAGGGAAAGACATTTGTTGTGAGAGGAAACAAAAGACCTTATCAGAAATATTGTGTATGGTTCTGGACAACTAGTTTCAGTGAAGCTTAATTGGAATATCTGCTAAAAGGATTAAAATTATTACAGATAAGTGGGGCAATATCAGCATAGGATTAAATGGTAATAAATCAGCTATAAATGCATCTTTACAAAAAATTCAGGAAAAGGCTTCCAAATAGAGTAATGACAGCAGCAAGAAAATTCTATTATTTCAAGAAGAAGACTTATGAGTTTATATATTACATTGTATAAGTAGACAGAAGAGTTCTTTGTGATAAGAACGCTTGTTCCTCTTACAAGCTTTCCTAGATGGCTACATATGTCTAAGTTACATACACCCATGGGACTGATCCAAATCAAGTATCCAGGAGGGCAGGTAATCATCCCCAGACAGATTATACAGAAAGGAATTCTTTCCTTATGGTGGGTCTGCAGTATTCAGTGTTTGACGTGTGGGTGTTTTTTCACGTTCACCATCACAGCATGCAGCGTGGACTAAACTCAGGTGGGGGTTTCATTTCTCTAAATAGAATGTTAGTGCAGTGGACAGGACATAAATGAGCATTCACATCATCTTTCTGAGACTCGATACATTTGTGCCTGCGCCCTTGTACTACAAACCTTAATGTTATATGGTAATGGGAAACATTTCAGTGCAAGTGGAACACAATAGCATTTTAGCAGACATTTTCAAATCCCACTGAACTGGCTGTATGCATGATTGCACACAGCTCTTTCAGACTGGACATATCACTGAATGTTTCCTTCCTGTGAAATGGGGGAGTGTGAGAGAGAACACCATCCAACTCACCAACATCAGACAGATGCTCAAAAGCAGTAAGTGTCCAGATCACATTGAATTTCAAATCTGGATACAACTGAAGCAATCCATATATATACACATATATATGTACATATATATATATGTGTGTGTGTGTATATATATATGTATGTATGTATATATTCCACATCAAATTAAGGCAAAAGGGGGTAACTGTCAAAGGAAAAAATTGTCTGGAAATTGAGAAGAAAATGAGCAACACTCAATCAATTGAAAATTCACCATTAATAAACGGGGAAAAGCTGCATTAATTTCCATTATTGCCTTTACGAATGGCAACAGAGAAAAAAATATACTGAATTATACCATTCTTTTGCCATGTTAAGTTACCATTTGTGACATTTTCAGCTTAATGTTATTTCTGATGCCCTTCCCTTACATTTCTCACTGTATTAAAAAAAGTATAGTACATGAGGAAACAGTTCTCATTTAATTTGTCTGTCATGTAAACAAACATGGGATCCACTGACACATTTGCAAGGGAGATAAAGCAGAATTCTTGGTGAAACAAACTGAATACTTGCAGCAAGTATGTCTAAGTGATAGTGATAGATCATGTTGAAAGCAAATGGCTATTGGGACCCAGGAGTTTTCTTAAATTTAGGAGCCAATGCAACAAACTCCCCCATTATATCACCAGACAAGCAGCTTATTGGGCTGGAGGGTTAGATACCATGGAGCAAGGTGAACCCTCCATAATCCCCATTAAGGCCCTAAGTGACCTCTCTAGAGCTGTCACAAAAGCCGTGTGCACACGACTATGCACAAATGAGGACCCCATGATGTCCCACTATCTGCTACAGTAGATTTCACAATGTTAAAACCACTGATTAGAGGAGCCATGACAATGCTTAAACCTTAGCTAGCTGCAAAATTGGACGAGATAAAAAGAGATAATGAATATAATAAAAACAACTCCCTAAATGTGTGGAATTAATGTGAAGCAATGCTAAGTATAGCTGTGAAATGGGCTGGGACAGCCAGCACCAGCTGAAAAACAAAGCCCCCAAGGGAGGAGATCACAAAGACAGACCAGTGAAAGAGGGAAGAAAAACCAGACTAAAGATTAAAAAGGTAAGAACCCTTGAACGGAATCTCAAGAACAGAGAAATTAACTATGGTTGGATCCTCAGAACATTCCCAGGCGTTCCTATAGCCTCAATTCAAGGTCAGCCTACTGGCATTACATTGAGTCTGAATTAAGCATTCCAGATAAAAGATAACAGTGAAAGGAAGAAGCATATTTCAACTCCATAAAAAGGGAGGCAACCCCTTCCTCCCACTTAGGGAGAAATTGCAGGCCGTTAAGTGAGAAAATGAGTAATTGGGTCTGATTGTCCGGGATGTGGAGACTGATAAGTGGATAGGCGATAATAGCCCATACCTTTTAACTCCAGTTAGTCCTCAGGGACAATTGGCGATATTTTTAATAAATACAGGAGCACAGATTTCAATGGTAACACAAGATGCCAAGAAGCAGGACATAAGATCCATATGGTGAGCAGCATGAACTGCGCAAGTGTGGTGTGTTAAATTGCCAAGGGCAGTTTATGGCTCCCTAATGAGAGGCACATGGCAATTGCTCACTTAAAAATAAAGGCCGTCATGAAAATATTTTAGGTTTTGATGATCTAAATGGACAAACCTGGCATGTGGTGACAGACAGATCATATTCCTTCGACTCAGACAGAGACAGGGAAGCTGCTCTATGGCTACTACACACCGCCCCTGCACAACCTGACACAAAAATTACTGACACATTGTAGTATCCAGTCTCTGTTGTGGCACGAAATAGAATTTCTGAAATCACAGCTGGTGTGGAGAAAAGACTATCTCCAGAAACACTCCTCATTATCTCACCTGTCTGGCCAGTTTGGTCACAAGAAGTGGCACTGAGCAATTGACAATACAGCCACGCTAACCGCTGCTGTACCAAATATTGCAAACTCAACATCTATCTTGCAAGCAGCTGCACACCCTTGGATGGGCAGGGTTCAGTACAAAAGTTTTGTTCTTTATGGATCCCATGAAGGAGTAGGATAATGAGAAGTTTACTTGGGAAGGAATACAATATGCCTTAAGAGATTCTCATAAGGGTGTAATCATTGACCCACCACCACTCACACTTCACTTGCTGAACTGTTACAGAGAGTCTCACTCCCCCAAGATACGAAACCGTACCAATATATTAGTGATATTTGGATTGGAGAAACTTCCCCCGAGAAGGTGGGGAAAGCAGAAGGAGTAGCATGGCAAGTGCTCAATAAAGCAGAAATTGAGATTCCATCCAGAAAATGTCACAGACCAAGTAAAGCAATATTTTTAGGTACTTGGTGGATAGCAGACAGTGCAGTGATTCCTTCAGATACTTCACAAAAAAATCAAAGATATGTAAATGCCCCAATCAAGAAAGGAGTTACAATAATTAATGGAAAGAGAGAGAATCAGCCTTTGCTCATAACCAAATATGAATAAATCCAAACTAGAACAAAACCCAGAACTTCAATAAATAAAATCACTATGTCCCATGACTCCTTCTCTGCACAAAGATAAATGAAGAAGCTCTAAAAGGACTTGCATCTTTCTTTCCTGTTTTTTTTTCCTTTAATCTCTGTTATATTGAAGTTCTTTTACAAAGTCACTAGAAGGGTGGGTCTTTACAAGACTTCTGCTTCATTTTTACTGACAAAGCTGTACAGACAGCATATTAGAACAGACTGGGTGCAATGAAAGTCCCAAGTTCTCTAAGTGTTTATTTGCTGTATGACCGAATCTGGTCAATATTTCATGAAACTAAAAAAGGGAATGACTAATAACACTATCAGCTGCTCACAGTGTATTAAGGATATAGTGCAATAATGGCTCCTTTAAACTATTCTGTTTGCCCCTCCTTTATTCAACCAGGACTATGATTATCTGACAGCTGGTTAATATCTTCCACAAAATAGGCACCTCTGTGACTGAAGGCAGGCAAAGGAACAGGACACTTAGCAACGTGCAGAAATGTTAGAGTGCAAGCTCTATACTCCTGCTCTTTGCATGCTTTAAGCAGAGTTTCTCATGATTACAAGGGAGACTGAAACTGTTATATTGCAAAGCATGCCTAACGTCACTACCATTTTTACTGCTGTAAATTCTCTGTTGATCTCTATGTAGCTGCAATTTCTTTTTCTTTTTTTTTTAAATGCAGGCCTATTTTGAAGAAATTTGGACATTTGGCAATAATAATCTTACGTAGTGACCATGCCCATGATGGCAGACAACACGCATATCTGAATCTGATCTTCAGAGTATCACTGTCAACATTCCAGCAAATTAAGTCTTCCTCTTCCCAAAGACATCCTTGGTCTGCTTTTTCATAAAAGTCATCTGGTAAATACCCTATAACCTAGTTGAGATTTTTAATTGTTGTAAATATTTCACTGTAGTAATATGTATTACAAATATTAGCATCATACTGATAGTTATACCATTTAAGATTAGAGAATCTCATTTTTAATTTTAAAAAATGAACAGCATTACCTTAAAACACCTGAAATACAGCAGGTACATCCAAAATAAGCAGACTGAAACCAAAGTTCCTATCATCTCCTTTATGCATTTGGATTTTCCCTATTTCATCGGTGAGTGTACCTCAACAATTTAGATTGCAAATGCCTTTCCTTATTATTTCATCCCCATCTTTTTAATCAAACCAACAAACAAGGAAGTAAAAGACCCATTAAAATTCACTGGATTGACTTAATCTATGTTGAAAGACTAGGAAGAACAGGACTGAGAAACCACTAATAACTGAGATGTATGCTTTTTACTTCAAAGATTTCAGTACTTGGCTCAAACATAATATTCTCCTTGAGCATTCTGGAAAAAGATCTAAAAAGAGGAAAAATGATCCCTAAATTTCAGATATCAAGATACAATCAAATAGGGTATGGGTACAGTGATTTGTCCAAAATTTCACAGCAGGTCAGTGAAAGCAGCTTTGTTAAAGGGAAGTATTAAGTAAAACATGTGTGTTCAGAGTTGCATTCATACTTTCACTCATCTTCGATCACATAAATTGAAACTAGACAGCAAAACCACTGCAGTTCCTGATAATAATTTACAAATTTAACAGAATCACAGAATCTGCTGAGTGGGAATGGACCCACAAGGATCATCAAGTCCAACTCTTAGCCCTCCACGGGACAGCCCTGAGAGTCACACCATAAGCCTGAGAGCTTTGCACAAATGCTTCTTGAACTCGGGCTTGGTGCTGTGACTACGTCCCTGGGGAAGTTTATTATTAGTTTTTTATTATCTTTAAGATTAAATAATTTATTTCTAATAAATACAGTCCACAACTTGTAATGAGTTGTTGAAAAATAAAAATAGTGTTCTATTCTTTCTTTGTTCAAGGAAGCTCTACTTCCTTGCTTTTTTGTTAACTACTGTGTTAGGGCACTGCCGAATACAAAAGGTCAATAATTTCGTAGTCAGCAGCAAATGAAGTGAGAAGCTGAAGTGAAGAAGGGAAGTTTTTCAGACATCCTTTGTTAATCATCATAAAGTGCCAAAAAGAGGGTAACTGTTTTTCATAGCTAAACTGACATGTTTGAGAGAAAAAGGACAGCTTTCACACACACAGTCATTAGACAAGGAGATTATTTAGAATTTTTAGTTTTTGAGTAAGAGAGTTTTGCTGTGTAGGAAAGAGTAAAACTGCAGAGATGTCATTCAGAAATAGGCACTGTACAAGAGTAAAGCACTGCAGCATGGAAAAAAATCATGGAAAAAACCAACTTGATGCAACCCATCATCATACATGGGAAAAGCTTGAATGAATTGATGTTTAAATACACTGGCAAAAGCATTTGTTTTAATAGCAACGTGTCCTTGACCTGGAGCATAAGCATGTTCTAAATGTAGTCAGCACAACACCAGATTTAAGATTTTAACAGTTTAAATACTATCTGTATAAGAATTTAATCTGACAGATATAATGTATGTTACAAACACAAAGTTAGGCTACAAAACTCCAGATGCCAAAATTTGTCTTACCTGTTCAACATTTCTATCTCTCATTATAAAAATCACCCTCCATTCATCTCCAAAGGAACCCTGGAGATTTATCTTTCCTAGAAGGTAGAATGAGTAATCTTTGTTGACTATGCAGCACACTCTGTTTAAGTTTCTTGAATTAAAAGGGCAAAGGATGCTGCCCTGTTGATGTGCACTAGTAACCCTACCTGCCTTTCTAGCCCAAGGTATCAAGCATTTCTTCTCCTCTATTATGTTTAGGAGAGTGGGGTTTTCCCCACATTATGGTGGCTTCCTTTGCCCCAAGTTATATCTGTGCCTTTTTTTATGATTTGTTAGTCTTCTTTCTGCATCAGACTTTAGCTGCCAATGTTAAAAGTTATGACCAGCTGCTGTACTTCTCATATATCTGCAATCAGATGATACTGACAGCCCTCAGAATTTTTAAGCAAAATTTTCCTTGTTACCATCCTCACCTCTGAGGCCACAGCCACAATCTGAGCCAAATTATCAAGGATCAACTCTTTAAAAGGTGTACACAAGCACAGCTTATTTCAGTTGAAACAGGTACACAAGTACTGATACTAACTGTTCAACCAGAAGCACAGAATAACCTCTGACAGACAGGCACATTCATCAAAGTGTTGCCTATAACCAAAAGAAGAAATAAACTCTTGCAGCAGTGTTAAAATAGTAAAGTAAAAAAGCAGGCCTTTATTTGGAAGCTTCCAGGTATCCTGGTAGTGATGGGGAACACCCAGCACCTGATTTCCACAATTTTATAAGGTTAACTAATTAGGAAATATAACAGGTACATCCAATAGGAGATTCAGTTGCCCCAGTAACCCACCCCTGGGTCAGCACTCTTGGAGTCACTCCAACAGTTTCTTTGCCGCACTTTTTGTTATGACTTCTCAGATTCTGATTGGAAAACAAAATGTTTGTAGGTCCTCTTCCTGACAATAAGACTATACAATATTTCAGGAATGTGTTTAGAAGATCAGGTTATTGTTCTAAAATCTAAGAGAAAGCATAGGAAACGTACTAGAGTTAATTAAGAAGATATGCAACTATATAATAGTAGTTTACAGAGCTACAATTATATGAAAAATGCATAAAAAGCAAATATCTTTTGAGCCTCAAAAGTAATTCTTTTTCTTGGCACAGCTGACGTAGTTACTACTCATTGATCCCAGAAAACAAATTAACTCCTCCAGTAGATCACTATACAAAACTAAGCCAATAACAAGAGATACACATATTTCTAATAAAAATTTAATTATTATTTATTTCCTCTGCAGTAATATGACTTTCTGCATTCTGACTAGTCACATTCCAAGGTCAATAATTCAGGACTTCTGCAGCAGCCCTGAGAAAGGAATTCAACTACTTAGTCTCTGTTCCACGATTCTTACCCACTGTTAGCATTTTTGCATATTTGAGACAAATTTTGGGAGGAGACTCCAAAAGGGTGTCTCCTCTAAAAGGCAGAATTACAGCCCCTCCCCGCAGCCAAGGTTCGGAATTAAAGCCTTCTTGGAGGGACGTGAAAAAGAACTGTTTATTTAACAAGCAAGGTGCACACAGGCACAAAGAAAACAAAACAAAAAAACCAAAAGTTGAATAATATTAGACAGTAAACCTTCTCTACTGTGGAGAAAGATGGTGGAATTTTTCAGAGTCTCTCCTTTCTCTAGTTCAACTCCTCCTGAAAGCTCGGCCTGGCTGGGGCTGGGGGTCCGGCAGCTCCTGGCGAGGGTCCCGCCGACTGTCTCCCCGGAGATGGTCTGATTGTTCAGATAGAAAAAAACAGGCCGAACAGTCAAAAAAAAAAA
>VYZT01004116.1:7874-29101 GCA_013400735.1 Pomatostomus ruficeps | reverse complement strand
GCTGTCGCCGTGAATCAATCCGGCGCCGGGCCCGTTCGCCACCTAATATTTCTCAATAATTTATGATCAGCGGTTGAATCCTCCCGGGAGCTCCCTCCACATTAAAGCCTCTTGCTCAGTCAGGTCATGTCGCAGCCTGGAAGCGCTTCCAGCCCTTTGATTTGTTTGTGTTTTATGTTTTTGTTGGGAGAGCGGCAAAAAGACGTGAATTTCTCGCCCCTCTCGGAATTCATTCATCATCTCAGTCGCTCCCTTTATTCTCCTCAATTGAAGCGTCGCTTGCTGGTGGCTCTCATCTCCCTGGCTCAGGCCCTGTTCCATATGGATGCTGTGGGATGGGAGTGCAGAGCAGGAATCGGCTCCCCCTTATCCCGGAGAGATTCCGTGGTATAACAGCAGCTGGAAGAACCTCCTGCTCTGATCTGACATCCCCCAGTCCAACCAAACCCCAAAACTGGGTTCAGAAAGTTTAAAAACGGCTCAAAAGCTGGAGAAAGTGAGGGTTTGGGGTAAAAAAGAGATTTTTTTTTTTGAGTGTTTCAGCTCTTAAAATTAAAATGTTCGCAACTTTCGGCCTGAGAAGGGAGATGGCTCAGCCGCTCTGCTCCCTCTGGAGCAGCCACGGCAGCAGGGGAGGCTCTGGGATGGTTTGCAGGGCAGAAATCAGCTCATCCCAGCTCCCCTCGGTGTCTCCATCCCAAAGTCTGGGTGGATTCAGGGCAGCTCATCCCAGCCCCCTCGGTGTCCCCATCCCATTTTTCCTCCCAAACTTTGGGTGGATTCAGGGCAGCTCATCTCTGGAAACGCAGCCAAGCTGCTGCCAAGGCTGATGAAAACCATTCACGGAGAATAATCTTGATTTAATGGAGGATAATATTAATTAACACTTTTACCCTCTCCCTTGGAGGAGCCAGGCTGGACGCGGTTCAGTTTTCAATCCTGAAACTTCAGGGATGCAGAAGTTTTGGCACCTCCCAAGTCCCAGGCACGAAGCAAATCCTTGCAGGAAAAGACAAAACTCATCCCTTGCACCTGCTCTGGAGGGAATTTCTTTCCCCAGGCACTGAATGAAAGGGTCCCAACAGGGAAATCCCAGTGAATTCCAGGCTTGTGGATGAACCAGAGGCACAGCCAGGGCTGGTGCCACCCCGGGTTTGTCACATGCTCTGTCACCCTGCTGGACAGAGGAGGGAGAGGCTCAGCAGCATCCAGGAAACTCCGGAAAAACTTTGGAGCGCTGCACCCGCCCCGCCGTGGAACCACGGAGAGGAGCAGCAGCTCCAGGCAGAAACAGGGCCAGCGAGCTGGAGATTTCCATATGAAATATTGAGAATTTTGCTCGCTGGAGTGGAAGGCAGAGCTGCTGTGGCTGCTGAATAAATCATCGGCGCCGACACATGTGCGGTGACGTCTGCGAGGGGAGAGCGTGGGACTCGGGGAGAGGGAAAAGAGAAAGTGGAATAAAACGAAATATAGGGCACTTCCCCCCCTAAGAGCTTAATTAGCTCGTCTCAGTCTCCTCCAGCATGGCAGCCCAAAGCTGCTCCCTTTTCTGCCGCTCGTCAGCCCATCCACCGTGCCCTCCTCCTGCTCTGGTGAGCCTCAGAAAACACAGAGCTCCGTTAAAATTTCATGGTCTCTGCGTACCCAGCGGCCCGCCAGGAGAAATTCCAGAGTCTGGGGAATGTGGAGCCGCCCCTGAGCTGGGGAAGAGAACCCCGCGCCTCGCAAAGCTCAACTCGAGAAATGCTCTAAAAACCTCGTTGGGGCCTTTCAGATCTCGCCCAAAGCTGATTAAAAAAGATGGAGAGAGGTTTTTAGCACGGGCAGGTGATGCCAGGACAAGCGGGGAAGCGGAGCTGTCTGCTGCAGGGTGATACGGAACCTGAGGAGCCCAAGGGCTGCTAATCCCAGCGAAAGGGAGCTGTGCCCTTGTTAGCAATCCAGCGTCTCCCAGGGTGTTAATTCTGGTCTAATTAAGAGCTTCAGAGATCCACAGAGGGCTGGTTTCAGCTGGTTCTCAGCCCTCCCTGGAAATGATGTTTTCCAACATCTTCAGCATCATCCTCGGAAAAAGTCTCTGGAGTTAAAACCTCCAGACAGACGAAAGTTTTTAAAAAATGCATTGCGAGTGCATCAGCAGCAGCGTCGGATGAGCAGGAAAGTAGGACAGGCTCGGGGGGTGCCAGCGCCTCCTTCCCGCTGTCCCCGGGCACCCGGGGCTGTGGGGACACCCTGGATCCCCTGAGCCACCCGTGTCCCACCTCAGAGCCCAGCCTGGGGAAAGATCCTTTCTCCGGAACCTTTCTGTGATTATTGGGATCTTTTAGTTCAGTTTGGGGGATCAGTGACGGGGGTTTGGATGTTAAAGGGATAAAAAAAGGGCTGCAGGAGGGAGCTGGCAGTGAGTGTCCCCAGCATTCCCGGGATTGACAGGTATCAATGCAAACCCAAATCCTAAGGGAAAGACGTGTTGTCACCTGTCTCGTTTTGGTTTTTTGCCTGTGCTTCTGTCCCTAATGAATCCTGGGGTGTCCCTGATCTGTCACAGGACACGGCTGTGGCTCCTGAACCATCCCAGGACCTGTTCCCGGCATTCCTGGGATTGTCAGGCATCAATCCAAACCCAAATCCAAAGGGAAAGCAGAGTTGTCACCTGCCTGTGCTCCTGTCCCTAATGAATCCTGGGGTGTCCCTGCTCTGCCACAGGACACAGCACCGGCTCCTGAGCCATCCCAGGACCTGTCCCTGGCATTCCCGAGATTCACAGGTATCAATCCAAACCCAAATCCAAACAGAAAGCCGTGTTGTCACCGGCCTAAATTTTCTTCTTTTTTGCCTGTGCTCCTGTCCCTAATGAAGCCTGGGGTGTCCCCGCTCTGCCACAGGACACAGCACCGGCTCCTGAGCCATCCCAGGACCTGTCCCCGGCATTCCCGGCTCCTCCGCCAGCCAGGATTAGGCGGCTCTGGAAGGAGCGCTGTGACAGGGAGCAATTATACGCAAATCAGAAGCTGCGCGAGTGTGAGTAAACACCAGGGGTTGTTTTCTCCTCCCGTCGAACCTCCGTGATTTAAAAGCCATCAAGGGCGCAGCTCTGTCAGCAGCTCCCCGGCGCTCTGGCAGCTCTCGCCTCCTTCCCTCCCTTCCCACGGCTGCAGCGGGAACTTCCAGAGGTGCAGGGGACAGCTAGGTGCCCCAAACCCTCGGGAATGTGCACCCTGGGCATCCTGGGGTGGGTTTGTCCCGTGTTTTCCCTGTTGGGGTCATACTGAGCATCCCAGTGTCTGTTGGAGCACCCCGGGTTTGGCTCCCATGACAGGATCGGGTATTTTTCCATCCTGCCCTTCCCTGCCAAGTTCTGCTCCAGCCCAGAGTGTGGGGCTTTGCTGGGCACTCTCAGAAATTCAGCGAAGTCTCTGCTGCTCAAAATCTCTGCTGGGAAAGCGGCGGCTCCGAGGGGCAGGGTGGAGGTGTGGGGTTGCTGTTTTTGGTGTTTCCAAATGGGAAATGGGGGCTCTGCTCCTGCCTGTGAGGCTTTTGGGATCTCTGATGGGGTTCCCTGGGGGTTTCACGGCTCTGGTTGAGGAATGAGGGTTTTGGGAAGGGTCAGGCAGGAGCTGGCTCGCTCCTGCACTGGGGGAGTGGTGGGATGGGGTCTCCATGGGGGACAGAGCTCAGGCGAGCAGCAAAACCCCGCAGGAAATGCCCGTGGCTTCAATCCCCCAAAAGTCCTGTGGGGAAGAAATTGTCCAGTGGG
This sequence comes from Pomatostomus ruficeps, assembly GCA_013400735.1. Lineage (NCBI taxonomy): Eukaryota > Metazoa > Chordata > Aves > Passeriformes > Timaliidae > Pomatostomus > Pomatostomus ruficeps. The sequence goes on along the minus strand of VYZT01004116.1, from coordinate 25,341 downwards.
ATTTTTGGGATGAGGCACAGCGGGGAGAGGGAAAATTGTGGCTCCAGAGCCGGACAGGGAATGCGAATCGCTGCCCCATGGAACCCTGCACCCTCCATGTGCCTCAGGGGAGCAAACCCCGAGTCCCCCAAAACCGATCCTTGCCCAGGCATTCCCCCTCGCTGTATTTATAATTCCGCCTCCCCTGCAGCTCCCTCGGAGCGCAGATCCAGGATTGATTCCCGCATCCTGCCCTGAGCAGTTGGTCAAACATTTGTCTCCGGCACCTTGGGGACGCGTGTGAGCAAAGCTCGGCAATTGAGGCCCAGGAAATCACAGAGAAAACAAATCCTGAGCCCCCATCCAGCCATTCCGAACGCGTCACGCTCCTGACAGGTCTGCCAGAGAGCCGGGGGAAAAAAAAATGCTCCAGCCTTGAAATTTTTCTAGCGCGAAGATAAATGAAGGAGATTCATGTCTCTGTTGGTGCTACATTGTTTTGCTCAGCTGGCTGCAGAGCAAATAAGATGCGCTGCTGCATTGATTTGTAGCCCGGCAGCTGTCCTGGCAAATGGATGGGCTGGGAAAAACTTCATTTTGGGGTTTAAATTGGAGGGAGCAGCAGGGAAAGGGTGCCCGGAGCCTCGGGGTCCTGCTGCGCGTCCCCCCTGGGCGCGGGGCACAAGGGGCCCAAGCTCTGTCCTTTTTTTGGGATGATTTTCCCTTTGGATTTGCTGTCCTTCTGCACCCCCATCAGCGCTTGCTGCCCTGGTGTTTGGACTGGAGGCCAAGAGAAGTGAAAACCAAACTCATTTCCAGTAATTTCCAGTAATTTCCAGTAATTTCCAGTAATTTCCAGCAATTTCCAGTCATTTCCAGTCATTTCCGTGGGTTTGGGCGGAGGGAATGGGAACTGCTCCTTTTCCAGGCTGTGCCCTGCCAGCCGCGGGCTCACCCCACAGGGAGGTGCCAGGAGGGGGTGACACCACGAGGTGTCCCCCACAGCAGCCTCAGTGGGCACAAATCCCGGGAAATCTGGGGATCCATCCCCGTGGGCTGTGCCCAGGGAGCCTCTGGAGGGAGCACAGGAGTCCCTGCGGGGGAAACGCTGCTCATTAGCATTAATAAATGTAAAACAAATATACAAACAAATAAATATACAAACAAACAAATAAATATTAATAATAATTAATAAATATGAAAATATCAAATTAATGCCGAGGAAAAATGCATCACAAGGCTGAAACATTCCCTGGGCCGTTCTGAGGTGAATTTTGTCCACCAGGTCTTGCTGTGATGAGGTTGGAGTGTCCAACCTGAGGTCAACCGAGGTTTCTCCGTTCCAGGGCACCCAGGGCAGAGCGCAGAGGGAGGATGAGGAAGCACAGGGTGCTCATCACCCCCACAGCTGCTCCCTTTCCTCCCCTTCAGCCCCGATCGCTCGGATCCATCCATCCCCTGAGAAAAATCCCCCGCCGCTCCCGGCAGACAGGAGGCAATTTCCGAGTCCCAGCGATTCCCGGGAAAAAGCGACGCTGCCCTAATGGAGCGACGGGCGGTTTTCTAGCGGCATGCAAATGAAAAGGTATAAATAAACAATCGCTCACAAATAAGTGCTCGCCTTTAATGAATATTTCATACACAAAAGGAGTCATTGACATTTTGCTGGATTGCTTCAATTAGCTCTCGAGCCTCGTGTTCATGCAAATAATAAGCTTGCTTTTCATAATGCTTTGTTAATCTGCTTCATAGTGCGAATTTATACAGTAATATATCACCCAGACCTCCTGCTGCAGCCTTTATTGGATATAAATGACTTAGTAATTGCTATTGATCATTAAAGAAGTGCGGTGTTATTTCGGAATTACAATGCGGGGGATCTCTGCGAGGCTGAAGGATCTGGCTGCTGGGGCTGGTTTATATTCAGGGCGGTGACGGATGGGTCCTTGGGAGGAAAAACCAAAGTGTGCCAAGATTGAGGCTGGGGAAAAACACTGCTGGAGTGTTTTTCCTTCCTGCGGTGAAATGCTCCCAGCAAAATATTCAGGATATATTCAATGTATTCCCTTTTGTCCATTGATCTCTATTCCAGCCCAGGAATTTTGCCAGGATTAGCCAGGAAAATATTATGTCTGGGCTGGGGAAAAACCAAAGTGTGCCAAGATTGAGGCTGGGGAAAAACAGTGCTGGAGTCACCGCTGCCTTCCCATGGTGAAACGCTCCCGGTGAAATATTCAGGATATATCTCAACATATTCCCTTGCACACATTGATCTCTATTCCGCCCAAATTTTGCCAGGATTAGGCAGGAAAATATTATGGTTGGGCTGGGGAAAAGCCAAAGTGTGCCAAGATTGAGGCTGGGGAAAAACAGTGCTGGAGTCACCGCTGCCTTCCCATGGTGAAACGCTCCCGGTGAAATATTCAGGATATATCTCAACACGTTCCCTTGCACACATTGATCTCTATTCCGGCCCAAATTTTGCCAAGATAAACCAGGAAAATATTATGGCTGGGATGGGGAAAAGCCAAGGTGTGCAGAGGTTGAGTTTGGGGAAAAACACTGCTGGAGTCACCGCTGCCTTCCCGCGGTGAAACGCTCCAGCAAAATATTCAGGATACCTCTCAAGGTATTTCCTTTCGCGCATCGATCTCTATTCTGACCCAAACTGTGCCAAGATTCCCATGAAAATATTGTGTCTGGGGAAAAGGCAAAGCGTGCCGAGATTGAGGCGGGGGGAAAACAGTGCTGGAGTCACCGCTGCCTTTCTGTGGTGAGATGCTCTCAGGGAAATATTCAGGATACATCTCAATATATTCCCTTGCGTGCATGAATCTCTATTCTGGCCCCAACTTTGCCAGGATTAGCCAGGAAAATATCATGGCTGGGCTGGGTGTGCAGTGAAAGCAGGGCCACGCTCCTGTGACAGCTGGGGTGGCCCGGGCAGGACCCTGTGCGTGGTGGCCCTGTCAGGGTGGGCAGGGACGAAGCCACCAGGGCCATCCCAAGGCTCCCAAAACAGCCCCAAAGGGTTTTTAATCCGGGTTTGCTGCTCTGCTCTGGCTGTGAGTAATTAAAGGAAGATTTTACAACCCCCTGGCTGCGGTGTCGGGGGTATCGATCCCAGCTCTGCGTCCTGACGTCACGGCAGCGGGAAGGGCTCTGCTCTCCCAACGGGGAATTCAGGCTGAGCCTCCTCCTCTCCGGCACTTCCAGCTCCCACATTAAAACCTCATCGCTCTGAAGTGCAGAAGGCTGAGGCTGCACTTTAGATTTGTATTTTTCATTTAGAAAACCCCTCCTTTTCTGCCAGTTGTTTTTGGCTTTTCATCCAAACTGTTTTCCCTCTGATCCTGTTTCCTTCACCTGGAAGAGCCACCCTTGGCTTGGCACTCATTACCACCTTGGAAGGACTGGGAGCTCCCTCCCTGGCACTGTTGTTATTAAAAACCTCTCTGTGCGTTTTCCCCCTTCCAATTTACCGCGTTTTTAGAACGTGCTTTGATTTTTCAGCGATTTTGGAGTCCTCGGGCTTTGCTGGGAGGTGATTGATCCCCGTTTGGGGTTTTGTGGGTGTGTGCATGAGCTGTGGAGCACTGGGGAGAAACCCAGAGAGTGATTGACTCTTCAGGGGCTGGATTGATGGTGGAGTGGTGCTGGAGGAGGCATTTCTAGGAGCTCAGGTGGATCCCGCCAGGACAAACTGCAAATCCCAGCAGATCCAGAGGGAGCTGGGCTGGAACCAGCTGGGGAAGGGATTCTGGATGTGTCCCCAGGCTGACAGGCCGGGAATGGACACTTGGAGATGTCACCAAAGGGATCTCTGGATGCCTTTCTGGGCTGACAGACCAGGAATGGACACTTGGAGAGGCCACCAAAGGGATCTCTGGATGCCTCCCTGGGCTGACAGGCCGGGAATGGACACTTGGAGATGTCACCAAAGGGATCTCTGGATGCCTTTCTGGGCTGACAGACCAGGAATGGACACTTGGAGAGGCCACCAAAGTTTTTGCTGCCCCAAAAGGCCAAGGCAGGTGGAGAAATCCCCGCTTTGCTGCCTTTGGTGTGAGCCCCATGGCAAATCCCGCTTTTCCAGCAGCCTGGGCTCGCAGGAGAGGCTGTTCCCATTCCCATCTCTGCTCCTGCCTCATCCCTGGGAACACTGGAGCGTGGCTGAAACCTTCTCCGAGTCACCCCCGCACCCCTCGAGCAGTTCTGACGCGAACTTTTGCCCCAGCGGAGTCGTTTATCTCAGGGAATTGTACAAATGCAGATCTCCGGTGCCTTTTCATGCCGCGCACATCTCCCGGGGCCGCGGTTAATAAAGGCTGGAGCCAGAGGGGGCGAGCGGGTCAGCGCTGCGGGACCCGGGAGCTGCCTGGGGTTTAATGGCACCACGTCAATTTATATCTCCCGGCAAATGTGACCCCTCCAGCCCCGTCTGCAGCTCCAAAAATGCTCCTCGGAGCAACCTCTTCTCCTCTGAGCTGTGATTTAGCGCCGGGATTGCTGGCAGATGCTGCTGCAATTCCAGCCCCGGGGATTTAGGGTTTTTTTTTTTCCCGGTTTCTGCCTCTCCTGTTGCTGTGAGCTGTGTCCTCCAGCAGCTCGGGCAGGTGTGTGGGGCCGAGCACCCGAGGGGATGTTCCAGCGCCTTAATTCTGCTCCTTCTCCGCCTTTTCTCTGCCCTGAAATGGGAAAAGCAAGGGCAGAAAGGACCTCTCCACCCTCCATAGATAATACAGCTGTCACTTCCCCAAAATCGGGAGTGATGGGGAGAGACGGGGCTGATCTGCATTTAAAAGAGGGAAAACCAGCAAAAGGAATAAGAGAGGGGAGGGGGAGATAAAAGGGAGAGGGACCCAGATTTGAATATTGCGTTTCCTCGCGGCAACAATCATTTGAAAGCTGATTCACTGCCAAGAGAAACCAAAAAGAGACCCCCCTGGCATTGCCCCGAACTCCTCATTTACTCTTCTAGAGCAAGGAACGCTCATAAAAACCGAATAAAACACCTGACAAAGAGGGTTAGGATTCTTGGAAAGACATCTCCATCAAAGCAGCGGGGACAGCCCCGCTCTCCCTGCCTCTCCTGGTGCCAAACTCCCCTTCCCAGGAGGATGTGGGTGCAGGGGGAGACCCCCGGGGCTTTTCCTTTCCCCGTGTTCCCTCTGGGATGTGTCCCCAAACTCGAGGGGAGCCCTCAGGCTTTGGGAAAATCCAGCTCATTGAGTGGGGGGCTGAAATCAGGGAGCAGGATGGGGAGGTGGGTGCTGAGGGGAGCAGTGCCTGTGGTCACCCCTCTCCCCCAGGGACACCCCAAGTCTCCCCAATGCTTCGTTTTGTGCTCTGCATTAAATTTGGGAGTTGCTGCAGCACTCACGGGCCTGGAAATACCCACCAGAAAAAATAACCTGGCTGTAAATTTCCAATTTGTTGATTATTTCACTGTTTGTGAAGGATCCACACAAATATCCCTGCTGTGCTCCGTCCCCCCTCGCTCTCAAATGGGGAGAGGGGCTGGGGAGGGAGAGCACTTAGCAGAGATAAATATTTTACCTTTTTTAATTAAATATGAGAACCCTGCTGGGGCTGGGAGCAGGACCATGCTGGAATATGAATTATCAGGAACCCTTCTTCCCAGCTGTTCATCCTCCCCACCCCAGCCCCCAGCCATTTCAGGCAAATAAAATGGAAAATAAATCCTGCAAATCAGCAATAAGCTGATGATTTTGGGGCAGCTGGTTCGGTTTCCCACTGGATGCCCATCCCAGATCCCAGCTGGACGGAGCTGCTCCTTGGCTGGGGCTCAGGCACTCCGAGAGGGGTTTTTACTGTGGTGCTTTTGGGAAGAGGTTTGGAGAGGGCACTGGAGCTCTGCACATCGATTGAGCTGCGCTTCCGAGAGGAGATTAAGTGGACACAATTGGCCAGGATTGACCTCGATGGATCTCTCGTGATTGATTCCAGCTGGGCAGCCCATCCAGTGCTGGCTGCGGTGGCTGTTACGCAATTCCTTGTCCTCAAGAACCTGGGCCAGGCACACGGAGCAAGTGCAGGTCATGAAAAGGCGAAAATTCAGCCTGGAAATCATTTCTGCCCTTTGCTGTTCGCTCTGAGGACGGCGTGTGAGTCAAACTGATCTCTGCCACCAGCTCAGCTTCACCCTGGGGCTTCCTCGTGTGAGGAACTCAGCCAAAGCTCTTGATCTCTCCTGCTTTTCCAGGCTGGAGCCGTCTCAGTGTCTGGCAGTGATCCATTTCCCCACAGGATCAAGGAATTTTGGCAAAAACTGCGTTTAATCCAAACCGAGGCTGCTACAGAGTCAGGAAGCACAGGCAGAGCTTTAAAAGAAGCAAAACCCCAAACGTGGCTGAATGAATCCAGGAGGGGCTGGTTGTGCTGAGGCAGTGGGAAGCTCTCACCCCTCAGGATTCTGGAAGCCAATCTCAGGTTACAGACGACACAGGATGGACACAACCGGACCCAGGGATGCTGCAGGAACATCTGCACCTTCTCCAAGGAAATGTGTCACCTCCAGCAAGGAGCTGCAGGCCCCAGCAGGGAGTAGCCACCATGCGATGCTCATAATTAGCCAGCGTGGCAGCCTCCCATCCATTATCAGCCTCTTCCCTAATAGACTTCCCTAATGAGAGCGCCCCGAGGTGACCTGGCTGGGCAGTGCTCTCCTTTTAGCTCCTTTGATAATGGTGATTGATCTCCGGTGGTTCGCAGGGACTTTGCTCCCTGCAGCCCCGGCTTCAGAGCTGAGCTTCCCCCGGAGCGCTCGCAGGTACCAATTAATGACACATCCCTGGCTCAGGAGCAGGACCCCGCAGCCTGAAAGGAGTGGAAATTCCCCAGGTGGGCCCAAGGCACAGCTCCGTGCTCCAGTTGGGGAAATAAGAGGTTCTGGAGCATGGCCAGCTCTGCCTGGGTGATGCCCATGGAGGTTTTGGGCCCTGCTTTGATCTGGTCCTTCCTGGGCAGCGCTGAGGTTGTGGGTGACCCTCCAAAGCACAGTGGTGATGAGCCAAAGGTTGTCACAGAATCATGGAATGGTTTGGGTTGGAAGGGATTTAAAGCCAATCCAATTCCACCCCCCGCCATGGGCAGGGCCACCTCCCACTGTCCCAGGCTGCTCCAAGCTTTGTTCAACCTTAGACACTTCCAGAGATCCAAGGGGACCCTGTGCCAGGGCCTCCCACCCTCACAGGGAACAATTCCTTCCCAATACCCCACCCAACCCTGCCCATGGCAGTTTAAAGCCATTCCCTGCATTATTCCTGCTCATTTTCCCTATATTGCTCCTCTTCCATAAGTCATGAGCTCCTCACTCCCCTCACACGCAGCTGCTCACTATAAAATGATGAAAGCAGCTCAGACCCCTTTGGGTCCACCTCTGAATGAGTCACAGAGAGGAATTAAGCATCATTCCAAATGTTTTTTCCTCTCCTGCCCAGTAGAGCACTTTTGGGGAGAAGCTGAGCATTCCTGCCCTCCGCATGCTCCGGAGCCAGCGATGGAGGCTTTGCCTCTCTCCCATTCCTCCTCTCCCACATCTGATCCCTGAGCTGCAGCCTCCCTGCTGGAGCTGGGATGGGAGGTGGGAAGAGAATTCCCTCCAGGTGGGTTTTTGCGAAGAGCTGCGAACTAATAAATGAAAACAGAGTGAAAAAAACACAAAAGGGGGTCACAGCTAAAGGAGCGGTGAAGCAGCACATTCCCTTTGTGTAGCTGTGCTGTTGATGTGCAGCATCTTTCACAGCCAAACATTCCCTTCAGCGCTGATTTTGCCATGAGTGTGAATTTTGTGAAAGTTGAGCAGGGGAGAGCGGCTCACGGGAGCTTTTGGGGAGAGAACCTGAGCTCATCCCCACAGCAGCAGCTGGTGGTGCTGGAACTCTCCCTACTCCCAAAATAACCATCTAAAAGGAAAATCTGGGCTTTATTTCCAAATAAAACAGCAGGGTGGTTTTTCCTGAGTGCGTTTGCTCTGCTCGGCCTTGAAGGCCTCGGCCTTGGCCCTGCTGGGAGAGGCTGCAGCCGAGCGAGGCCTTTGATGCCTTCAGGGACATTTTATTCTTCCCAAACTCATTCCTGCTTGCCCCTGGCCCTGTCCCTTTTATTTCATGACAAAACAGTGAATTTCAGGAGGTGGTTTTGGTCCGTGGCTGACCCGGCTGTGCCACGGCAGCGCCCGGCTCGTTCCCGGCCCCGGCGATCGCGCGTTCCGAAGGTCTGGGAGCTGTGGCAGGAATTTTAATTGGATGTCAGAGCCAAGCCCTGCGGGAATGGTTTTATTTCTGGAGTATTGGCTGCTAGGTCGATACCTTTCTCATCCTGAGGAAGTCAGTGCAGGCGTGCAGCCGGACTTGTGAACGGGAGTGATTTTCCATCAGCCTCTGGATGGGAATCGGCCCCGAGCTGGGTGGGAATCCTTGATGGACTGAATTTCCCGATGAATCTTCAGGATGGATCAGTCCTGAAGTTGTCTCACTCGTTCACTTCCATGAGACAGAAGGAAGAGGAGGAAAAGTGAAGGAATTGGGAAATTAATCTGGCGTTCTCAACCCTTTCCTGTGTATCTGCTTGTAAATAAAAACGTGGGGGGGTTTTCTTGGATCACTGGAATTCCAGAAGTTTGGGAAATTCATCTTCCCTGTGGCCTGGAGCAGAGTTTGAAGGATCTGGTGGCTCCAGATCCCTCAGTGGAAGATACTGAGCAACGAAAAAGAAAAATCTCCGTGGCTGCTCCAGGCGTCCTGGAGCATTAGCACAGCTCATTGCCTGCACAGCACCCCCCAGTTAAAAAATCACTTTCTTTTCCATGGAAATCTGTGCTGGCTGCTGCGAAATAATCCCAGATGAAGCATCTACAGTGAGCACATTGTTATTAGCCCAGATGATTTGGCTCGCTCTCTCTCGCTTTCTGGTTTTTTATTCATGCTGGCGGCAAGCAAACCCATCCAGCTCCATTATGTATAATTTATTCTGGATTAGATCAAAGGAACAGTTTACGGGGCTGGTTTGGGCATTATTTTAAATTTTTTTTTCCAGCTTTTTCCATATTTTATAAATATATATTTATTCTCCCTCCCTTTCCCCACGCTCCCCATTGCCTTTGCTCATAAGCAAATTATAAATTATTCACCAGCCCGTACAAGACAAGTGTTCCTCAGGCCTGGAAATCAAACCAGCACCAGCAGCGATGTGGGATGGGAGCTCTGTGGTTTTTGGGGAGTTTGTGGGATGCAGGGATGCAGCTGGAACGAAGAAATCCTTTTTTATAAGTGTTGAGGGAGCTTTTGGGAACACAGGCGGGCTGCAGAGGTGCCACCTGCATGGGGACAGGTGGCATCAATCCTACACCAATCCTACACCAATCCCACATGAGTTTTTGGTAAAAGTAAGGACTTCAAGCTTAGCCAGAGGGATTTAACATGATATTTCCCTAAAAAACAGTGAAATATCCACACGTCTCCTGGATTTGCTGTTGGAGTTGGAGGAGGGACGCAAGAATCCACCCCGTGCCCAGGCTCTGCCTTGCTGGGCATCACCCAGGTTGGCAGCACCGCTGAGCACAAATCCCAGCACCTCTGGGGCCTCAAAACCCCGAAATATTTGTTCCTGGAGTCTGTACAGGGTGTTTAGTGCACGACAAAGTCACTTTTTGGGCTGGGCAGAAGACAGAGCTGCAGGTGCTGGGGGACATCCAGGAGCCACTGGGGGCCATGGCTGGAGCGTGGGGTGATCTCTGCCACTCCTCCCCTGCTCCTTCATCCCATCCATCCCCTCCCTGTGCTCCCACGGGAAGGATCAGCCCCTTTCCCTGTCCCGGGATGGATCTGTGCCCGTCACACACCCAGGAGCAGCACGGCTCCCCCAGCAATCACAGACTCCCAGCCAGCAGGAGCCCTCACGGGAAGGCTGATCCGGAGTGAAGCCGGGGAAATTTCTCAGTGGGAAATAGGATGGGATTGGTTCCGATCAGCACAGAGAACCCGAGGTGTTTTTTCCACATTTGGCGCAGCTCGGAGTCTTTCCTTGGGAAGGAGGGCTGGGATGGTTTTCCCCACAAATCCATCGCCCTGATGTTGGAGAATTCCCCTCTGGAAGGGACAGGAGCCATTTATTCATCTCAGGGACAGCGGGATTGTGGTGGCTCTGCTGAGGCTGGAAAAATAAGTGGATGGGCTACTTGGAAAAATGGATGGGCTAACTGGCAAAATGGCCAGAAAACCCTACCAGGAGCAGGCAGGGACAATCCCCAGCTCTGTTCCAGCCCCAACGCAGGCTTGTTGTCAGGACCAAAACCGGGTCAGGATGCAGCAGAACCATCTGCCATCGATCGGTGCAGCCGCGGCAGAGCCAGCGAATTATTGTCTCTTTGAAAATCCATTATCACCTCCAGGCTCCTTTTCAGCTGGGAGCTCTGGGAGCTGCCAGGGGCTGTGCTTGGGATGGGAAATCGGACACCATACGGGAGGCATTCTGGGGCCCTGTGAAATGCCATTTTTATGCACGTGCATTGATAACTGTGGGTGTGCGTGTGATTATTGCTTATTGAACCTCCTCCCCGGGCCGGAGAGGGCGTTTTGTGCAGGATAATTGCTCTAAAAGAGGGTTTTAAAGGGAGAATCAAGTGCTGAGCCCAGGTAAGGTCTGCAGGAGGGGATTTTGGCACGGCCCCAGCAGGTGCTGGATGCTCCTGGCAAAGCGCTTGGGGCTCGGCGGCACCGGCAGGGCCAGCCCCGGGCACACACACACACCGGGATCTGTTTATTCTCCTTTAATCTCTGCTCCTCTGAGCCTTCCCCTCTTCAAACACAGCCTGTTCTGCTCAGGAATCCGCTGCTGGTTCGGGAGAAGGAGCAAACACAGAGAGCCGGGGGGTGCTGGGGACATGGGAGACCCTGATCCAGCATCACTGCCGGACAATGTGAGACTCCCCCTTTTTGCCACACCATTTTTAATTGCCAAAATTGCTCTTTTTGAGACTCCCCCTTTCTGCAACACCATTTTTAATTGCCAAAATTGCTTTTTTTCCTCACTGAATTACATCAGCAGCCCTGGGTGGCAGAGGGAGGAAGGCGTTTCTGGGACAGGCAGGACACATCCGTCACCCGCTGGCTTTTCCAGGAGCCCTTTGCACACCTGAGGCACCTCTGGCTCATCCTGGGCTCATCCCCAGCCCCGTCCCTCCCTCTCCCTTTACCCTCAGAAAATCCCATTGACTGAAACACCCTAAAAACCTCACTTACGCTGCCCCTAATTCAGGTGACTCCAAAAACCCTCTGGAAAGGTGCTGGAAAAACTGTCACAGAGCTCTCTCGGACTCATTCCCACTCTGGAGAAAGGGATGTGAAGCAGGGAACAGCTCGGGGCTGCCTGCCCTGGGACTGGAGCTTTGGGAGGACCACACCACGAAATCCTGAAACCCCAATCCGGGTTGGTTTTCCTGAAAAGCCTGAATTTTCCTGGCTGTGGTTCCCTGCTGGCCCAGCAGCCCCTGTGCAGCGGGAGCAGGCGGGATCCCCCGTGCTGCTGTGTTTAATGAGCATCGCTCCCGGAGCGCTCTCCTGGTGGGTTCGGTGCCAGGGCCGAGCTCTGCCCGGCAGTAATTAACGGGGCCCTGCTCCCCCCGAGCTCTGCATTAGCGGCCCATCAATTATTGAAGCGTTTCCGAGCTGCTGGGTGACCGCTGAGAGGCCAGAAGTGGCTGTCAGCCCCTCATTAGGTATTTATTAAACGGAATTTAGCGCCTGTGCCCGCCTGGCAGCGGAATCCTGCACTGAAACTGCCCCGGAGCAGGGCAGCATCTGCCCTCCTGGGAGGCTGTGGGGCCGAGCTCTGCCCTCCAGCCCACATCCTTCCCTCTGTGGGGTAACCAGAGGCTGCCCCAACCTCCCCACTGTTCTCTCAGGTGGTTTTTTGGGCCCAAACCTCCCCGTGGTGCTCTCAGGTGGTTTTTGGGAAGCTGGGATAACCAAAAACTCCCCGTGGTGCTCTCAGGTGGATTTTTGGGACGCTGGGATAACCAAATGCTGCCCAAACCTTCCCGTGGTGCTCTCAGGGGTTTTTTTGGGAAGCTGGGATAACAAAATGCTGCCCAAACCTCCCCACCATGCTTTCAGGTGGTTTTTTGGGAAGCTGGGATAACCAAATGCTCCCCATGGCGCTCTCAGGTGGTTTTTGGGAAGCTGGGAGCAGGCAGAGGCACCCGGGACACTCCCAGAGTACGCCCCACTGTCCTGTGTGGGACACCCCAAACCTGCCCCATCCTCGGGGTCCCTCAGGCTCCACCAGCAGCTCAGGATTTTGCTCCGAGCCCTTTGCTCACCTCGAGATGAGATAATTTCTCATCCCTGCTGCTCTCCCTCCCTGGCGCCGTTCCTCGTTAGGCTCTTCGGAGTAATTCTCCTCTCTTTTGATCACTGCAGATCCTCGGAGACGGTTCTAACGAGACCAACCGCGGAGGGCAAATTTCCCGTCAGCTCTCCGAGCTCCGTGTGAGGGGGAGCCGGGCTGGGAGGCGGCCGCGGGAGCTGGGAATGCTCCGGGAACGCCGGGAGGATGCTCTTCCCATGCACCTCAGGGGCTCGGAGCAAGCTGGGCTGGTGGAAGGTGTTAGAGGGGGTGGGAACTGTCTGGAATCGTTGGAATTGTCTGGAATTGTTGAAATTGTCTGGAATTGCTGGAATTGTTGGAATTGTCTGGAATTGTTGGAATTGTCTGGAATTGTTGGAATTATCTGTAAGGTCCCTCCCAACCTGAATCGCGCTGGGATTCGGTGATTCTGCAGTTCTGCACTCTCAGGCTCTGAGCTGAACCTCGGGTCCCACCAGCACCACAGTTTCCCATTTCCCAAACCCACAGGGATGGAACCTGGAATTCCTCCATCCTCCCACAAGGAAGCAAAGAGGATTTTGAAGCTGAGAGTGAAATTTCATCAGTGCAGAAGACCCCGGGTTTTGAGGGAGCTCCCAGGAGAGCTCCTGTCCTCTGCTCCACATGCTCAGGGAAAAGCTGGGAGGCCCCCAGGGCAGAACTTCCATCCCACCGGGATGCTGGAGCCCCGGGAGCTCTCCTTGGAGCTCAGAAATGTTTTGGCCGTGCTCTCCTCACTCATCTTCCCTCCTTTCAGCCTTTTCCTCGGGCTGTGCACTGATTAAATCACCCCAGCAGTGCCTGAGTCTGCAGGAACGTGCTCGGGCAAGGCAGGGACTGGAAATAAAAATAAATAGATCTTCTCTCAGTAAATGTTTTTTTTTTTTTGGTGGGAGATGTTGAGGTTTCTGTTAAAAAAACTTAAAACAGTGGTTTTTTCTCTTTGTGCAAGGAGAAGCTGCTGTTCTGACTCTTCCCACTGCGGAAATCAATTGCCAAACGGGATGTTTGCAGCTGGGGCTCAGAGAAAAACCCAAGAAATTCCTTTAAAACAAACAAAAAAAGGGTTTTATTTTTTTGTTGTTGTTTCATTTTTTTTTTTTTTTCATGTTCCAGTGCCCTTCCCAATCCCAGCCCAGGCTGCAGCACCAGCCCCAAGCAGGAGCAAAGGTTCCTTTCCCACAGAGCTGTGCCAGGGCATCCCGGGCACCCTGTCCTGGCAAATCTCAACACAGCGACAGTTCCTGGGGTCACAGACATCCCCAAAAACCCACCCTGGGAGCCTGGATCAGCTTCCAGAATCCAGCCCCGCTCCTGGGAAGTTCTGCTCCCCGCAGATCATTCCTGCCATGCTCTCCCTGCAAAAAGTGGGGTTTATGTTGTTTTGGTTTTTTCTTCCTTTTTTTTTTAGGTGTCATCAGTGATTGATCCATTCACTAATTGGGACCCCCGCTTGGGCTGATGGCTGCGGCGCCTCGCTCCCTGTGATTTTTGGTGATTTTATGAGTGACACGTTGGCAGCAGCGCTGCTTTAATCTTCATTAAGCGAACCCCTAGGGAGATGTGGTGGCTGCTGGGGCAGGAATGATGGTGCTGGAGCCTTGCATGGGATGGGAGCAGAGGGGAAGGGGCTGCTCTGTGGGGTCACCCGTGAGAGGGGGATGTCCAGCTCGTACCTCAGTTTCCCTGCTGGAAAAGGATGCGCAGAGGGGGACTGGGAGCTAATTCCAACCTGCAGCACTGAGGAGAGAAATATTTCATTGTTTCTGGGAGTTTTCCCATGAAATAAACACTCCAGTAATGCCCAGGTGAGGCAGCACCTCCTGCCTGAAGCTGCTGCCTCCATCAGACCTCCGCACCTCTGGGTAATTCAGCTGCAAACTCCCAGTTTGGCTGCTGGGCTTGGAAACTCCCAGTTTGGCTGCTGGGCTTGGAAACTCCCAGTTTGGCTGCTGGGCTTGGAAACTCCCAGTTTGGCTTCTGGGCTTGGAAACTCCCAGTTTGGCTGCTGGATTCCCAGGAAGGTGCTGAGTGCTGCCCTGTCCCAGCCCCCTGCAAACCCAGCTCATTTTTCCAACCCCTTTTTTTCAGAACTTGCGCCAGGAGGCCCCGAGGCTCTGCCCTCCCTCACACCAGCGATTCCAGAGCCAGAATTCCCTGAAGGGCTCCAGAGCCGCCCTCCCCATCCTCGGCTTGGAGGGGCACCAAGAACCAAGTGCAGCATCTGTGCCCTGCCCAGGAGAGCTCATCAAACCTGCAGCAGAACCAGCGCCTGCCAGGCTGCCGGAGGAGCAGGGCACGCCTGGCATCTCCTTTTCCTAAATGAGGGTCGGGATCTGGCGTCATTAACCCCAAACGGCGGGCCTGGCCTGGCAGCCGGGGCGGGCAGCTGTCCGTGGGCACAGCAGGGGCCAGCTGGTGGCACTTGGCTGCCTTTGTGCTTCCCGAGCGGGGAATGGGTTTGCGGATCACGGGGGTGGGATATAAATAGAGGAATAAAGCGCTGCTGCTGCTGCCGGAGCTGTAAAACAAAAGCAATTTTCTCCCCGCTCAGGCCCATCTGCCACGCTCCCAGCACAGCCTCTCCTCCTGTGGGCATGGAGGATGGGTCAGCAGGGTGGCAGTGCCTGAGTGAGTGACCCTGAGCGAGGGGACGCTCCTGGAGGTGAAGCTCCTCTGGGATTCACTCACCCTCTGAGATCCGGGATGAGCCGCTTTCCCCAGCCCCGCTCCTGGGATGTTCTGGAGCAATCCAGCATCCCACGGCTCTGCCAGAGGGCTCAGCCAACTCCTTCCCACCTCTGGCTGCTCTTCCCAGCACAGCAGGGCCGGGGATGAGCCATAAACGAGACAAAACGAAGGCTGGACGGCCTCTGGAGCACCCTCTGGAGAGCCCATTCCCGCAGCTCTCCCTGCCTGCTGTGTCCCCTTGTCCCAGCTCAGGGGCTCTGGGACAGCACGGGGACAGCTCCAGCCCCACTCAGCCCCTGAAGGTGTCACCAGCCTCTCCTGTCCCCGCTGGGCTGCGTGTGAGGTTTTTTAGGGTTTTGTGGTCACCCCTGCACCTCCAGCTCGGGGCAGTGTGGTGTGGGAGGGACGAGCAGCCCATGGAGCTGGAGAGGACCTGTCCCGGGACAAGAGGCTGAAGGAGGAGCAGGGAAAGGGGGAAGGAGGCAGAAAACAAAATTTATTTACAGCAGCACCCACTGGGGAGGAAAACTGAGACCAGAACACAGCACAGCCCACCTGGCACAAGGCTTGGCACGGCATTCCCAGCCCCAGGAATGGTCCTGCTGCCCCAAACCACACAGACACCCCCTGGAAGGTCCTGGAGGGTCCTGGAGGGTTCTGGAGTGTCCTGGAGGGTCCTGGTCCTGCCATCTGGAGGGAGGAGAAATAAAATCCACTTGCTTTGAAGCACAGCCAGCACTCCCACCACAGAGCGATGCCAACTGCCATCGTCGCCTGATCCAAAACCAGGGAAAAATGGGGAGTGGGGATTTCAGGGTTTGCAGCTCCAGGTTGCCATGGTGATGCCGGGGTTTCTGTGGGTTTTTTCCCCAGTTTATCTGGGTTTTTTCCCCTCCCTTTGCCACTCTCTGGGGTTGAACAGGAGCAGCTCCAGGCTGCTGGGGGGATTTATTAGCTCTGAGACAGACTCGGTTCGGGGAAAGCGGAGAAATGCTGCAGCGGTCAGCAGTGTGACCTGGCCCTGCTCCACACCCTGGGCTCCCGGGGTACTCTCACACCGGGGCTGGGCAAACACCGGAGCAGTGCCAGAGCTCCCTGCCCGTGCCTCAGCCTCAGAGGGCACCTCTGGAAAACTCCTCAAGGATTTCCTGCCACTGCTGATGAATTGGGAGTAATAAAAGGAGGGGAAGGGCAGGACGGGGAATTTAGAGCCAGCTGGACAGCCCGGGGCTGGTCAGGGCTCACCAGAGCCGGGCACCGCCTCGGTGCCAGCCCAGAGCTCTTCCTGCACGGATCTGGGGGGGTTTTGGGGGAGCCTGGCTGGTGTCACCCCCCTGGGCCGCAGGGAGGAGCCCTGGGGGACCAGGAGAGACCAGATCCTGTCAGCCTGAGCAGATTCTGGGAGCTGGAGCGGGATTTCCTCATCCCCGCTCCCACCTCAGCCTCTGTGTCCCTGCCAGCCCTGCCCACACCGCTCAGGATCAGCTCCTCGGCCACTCCATTTGCTTTTTCTCACGCTGCTAACAGCGCACTTGAACTAATGAGCCTGAGCAGCCTAATGAAAGGAAACGAGAGATCCTTCCCGGAGAAATCCTGCCCGGACAATTCGCCTGGAGGCCACGGGAAAGTCGCGGCTCCCGATCTGCCCCCGCCAGCTCCCAGCGCTGCCCTGAGGGATCCCCGCCACTCCAAACTCAAACCTGGGGCAAGGAGAGCTCTCAGGGCAGCCCGAGCTCCTTTCTGGCGATCCTCACCCTGCCTGGGTGACCCTCCCGGGGCATGGAGGCAATCACCGCCTTTTCCATGGAATCGTGGAATAAACGGGCCCTGGAATTCCCATTCCCTTGTTCCCAGCGCTGGGAAGAGAAATCTCTGATTGTGAACGAACAAAATGAACAAGAGGGGGAGAGTTTAGAGAGGAACCTGGGGGATTTGAGCCAGCGCAGACACACGAGGCACCTTTCACCTGACCCGAGCCTCTTCCCGCTCACCAGGCGCGGGAATCCATTCAGTCTGGGATCCCAAATCGGGATCTCTTTTACTGCGGGTTTGCAGTGACAGGGTCGCTCTGAGCTGCTTGGAGGAAGAGCAGGGACCCCTGAGCAGCAGGAGGAAGGACTGGCAGGTCCTGGGGGCTGCCAGGAGTGGTAGGAGGGTCAGGGCTGCACCCTGCCCGATCGTCCTGCTGATTGTGCATCCTCCCTGGGCAGGCAGCAGCTTCTTCCTGCATTGATTCCCATATTTTCCCTGCGCTGACTCCCGTGTTTTCCCTGTGCCGATTCCCGTGTTTTCCCTGCGCTGATTCCCGTGTTTTTCCCTACACTGACTCCTGTATTTTCCTCTCACTGACTCCCGTGTTTTCCCTGCTCTGACTCCCGTGTTTTCCCTGCACTGACTCCCGTGTTTT
>VYZT01004115.1:328023-339782 GCA_013400735.1 Pomatostomus ruficeps | reverse complement strand
AAAAAAATAGGAGGAAGGATCCTTCCCCCCTTCTTCACAAAGCTCTGATACTTGAAGGTTGGACAAGGTGGAAATAAACCGAGTGACATTGAAATAAGCGTAGTGCTAGCTGACTTGCAGAATAATAATTTAAACATTAAGACTTAACGTAATTTATATAAACATCAATCTTAAATTATTTTAGATAAATTCCAATTAATAACTCGTGTAACAGTCAATTACAGTCCTGGAACACGTACCTAAGATTACACTTAGATTTGCTGCCAATCCTTAATAATCTGCTAATCACTGCTAATAGAACTTTTTGGCATGTTTGAAGGGTTTTTTTCTGCTTTACACCACTGGCTGCCTACCTGCCATTTCTGAAACTCAGGAAGAGCCATTTTCAAGCCAGCAATACCATTGTCAACATTGTCCTTCAGCGCAGGGAGATCCAGAAGCAGAAGAGCCTCTCAGGCACCTCCATCCAGCACAGCCTGAATTCAAACTGCTCCCATGTTCATCACTACTCGAAAGATTAAACAGTTCATAGGCACTTTCACATAAGGATATAAAAAGTCCTTTTTATTTGCTAACCAAGAACACTCCTGACTGCTAGAGCAGCAAAGGAAGTTCTACAGAGCTCGAGTTCAGCGATGCAATTTGCATTTTTAAGTTCTTCCCTTCCTTTCAGCCTTTCTTTCTATTTGCTGAGGTTTGTTGAGTTTACCTGGGCAGTTTGAGAGGGACTTTGGCTGGGAAAGGTGCCCTTCCTCCCAAACAGCAGCAAAGGAGCAATCTCTGAGCTGCTGACCACTCTCACCTTACCCAAAGGGCTCCAATTACTCATTGCAATTTCACAGAGACAGCGCAGGTTAAAGGAACAGGCTGCCACCTCTGCAAGCCCAAATCTGGGAGCCAATCAGTAATGAAATGACTGTGCCCAAATGAAAAGCTAATGTGTACATCACAGGAGCATTATTATTTTCTAAAAAGGGGAAATGTGGTATTTTCCTGCATGTCAGCAAACTGTGCGTGCTACAAACTGCCACAGTTGTGGTACTAACGTGAAAACTTATTTCTTCATCTTGCTCACAGTATTGTCCCCCTCCCTTTACTACAGCTCATGACACAAAAGTCAGTATTTTAGAAGGAAGAACACAAACTCCGCTGAAAGTTCACATTAGTGGCTGAACCAATGGGGCCAAAAAGGCAGAAACAGTGTTTGTTCGTTTTTAGAAAGATGTATTTAGTCAGCAACTAAACTCCCATTAAAAGTTGCAAATCTGATGCAGTTTCTGCATAGGTGGAGGGAGCTTGACCAGTTTGCAGTTACCTACAGCAACCACCCACGCCAGGCTCCAGAGCCAGCTGCTTTTCTTCCACCAAGGCAAATTTGACCTCAGTTATCCCACCTGTTCGTGTCTCCAGCTGAGGTCAAAAACCAGAACCATCAACAGGGCAGTGTCACCCCAGGGGCCAATCCCACCCTCCCCTGCCCAATGCAGCGCTCACCACGGAGGAACACAAACAGGGTGTTTATTTCTCTTAAGATCAGATGTGCTGTAGCTGCAGGGAGAGACACATGGCTGAAGGCACAGCAAGAGAAACGCTGAGGTAAGCTGAAGAACAACTGGTCACCGAGAGCACTACAAACCGCCTCTGGGAAAAAACCAAAAAAACCAACATAGGCAGCTGCTGGCTGTGGTTTACTACTGCTCTGAATAGAAAGGAAGCATTAAAACAGGGAAAGAAGTGACCACTGATCTCAGATTGCCGCCTGACATTACCCAATAATTCACTGCCGCTCCAGCCCTGCCTACTCAAAACCCCATTGACACAAACTAACTGCGTGTGCAGCTCTGTTTGCTTTAGCTGCTATCAAAAACAGGTTTACAGGTAAAATAGGGTACCCAGCCTCCAGCGGCTTGTGAACACCTCAGTAACACAAATACAGAGCCAAGCCCTACAACCCAGGCTGCATGACCAAAGGCCCTGTAAGCAAAGGCTTTTATCAAGCCCCAGATAGCCAGGAATGACTAACAGAAGGCACTTGCAGTTAAATAGAATGCTGAAAGACACAGAAAGTATTTCAAGACGAAGAAAAGGTTTCACTAATACTGAGTTTAGGACAATTTTATGCTAAAAATACATATACTCGAATCTTAGCTGTGTCAGCCACATACACGCAGCTGATATTAAAGGCAAAATATATATACACATACACACGAACATGAATGAAGTGCATTGATTCCAAACTGTGGGAGAGTGACCGGAGAAAAGGAAAAGTCTTTGCTGTTACACGTCCTTCAAGATCTCTAATTTTTCACGTTCCCCCAAAACATTTTAAGATTTAAGTCCAAATCAGCTTTTTTTTTGTCGAGCACCCAGAAATGCTACCTATGTGAGGAAATGCACTGACCAAATTATGTCTGACAGCAAATCACAAAAATAATTTTATCACGGACACCGGAAGGTTTTAATTAGCAGCATAACAGATGACAGTAAGGAAGACCACGATCTTCAAGCTAAAAGTGCAACTTGCCTCCTAACTCCTTTAAGCTGGGAATTGTAAAACATGTTCTTAACCCATAATACTGTTTGCCATGCTGTACATATTCCACGGGCAATCCCAAATGCTACTCCCTAATCCTTTAGGAGCATGACAGTAGATCAGGCCCACAAGCTGACTTGAGGCAGCAAACTGCAGTTTAAGATTAGGAAGCAGTTGGTACTAAGTGACCCACATGATGAAAAGCAGGCAAAAAGCCATCAGAAATGCAGGAACGTGCAGAGCCTCGGAGCAGCAAACCAGGAAACTACCTGGGAAGAGACTCTGGTAACAGGTATTGTACAACCTTTGGATCTGTGTCCTTAAGTTTATCCTATCACACATCCTGTTACTAATTGCTGAGGCACAGTGTGTGCTGTGATTGCTATCCTGTGTTGCAATGTTTCAGATGAGTAGTGTGATTTGGCTTTCAACCACGGGCTCCTTTTTCAACTGAATGAATAAATTAAGAAATTAGTGAGGCACGTGTACCGACAAGAGCAGGCTTTTGCATTTACTTTGTACAGTCTCCCAAACAACATCTTCTATGCAGTGACTGAAGGATTTCAATGAGTACAAGAGCATCTCATGCACAGACAAAGGAGGAAGATTTACAGGCATTACAATGTCACTGCAATCCTCTGTCAGACTCACTGTGTCAGCTGTGCAAACAGCGAAGGAGCTGTTAAGAGGGAGTCAGAGGATATGCAATTTATGAAACCCCCTTTGCTAACAATCTACTGTATGTACAGCAGGTTTTATCAAACATTGAAGGGTTTTTCCTAAGCTTTTGTACTCAACAATGGTAAAAAAAGGGATTTCTAAAATCCTCACTCCACAGGTAGCATGGCAGAAGAGGCACTTGTTCAAAATACAGGTTTTCCAGTTCATACACGAAATATTTTCAACAGACATGCTAGTAGATGGATCTTTCAGCAGTGACATGGGAATACAGCTCTTATGCAAGGCATTACTAGTAAGATGACTTTATAGCAAGTGGCCAGAGTATAACACTCCTGGTAACACTTTGCCACTGGCTTTCAGAAAGAAGTGCTCTGTGAGTCTTCATGGTTATGGAAAAACTGTCCCCAGCTTCAGAAAAGACTGATCATATCTAAAAAGATTAAATATTTACAAATATTATCTTTATGAAGTGATTATATGCCAGATCCACTCAGGATTTCCACATCTATTAGCAGCAATAATTTGCTCTTTTAATCAAAGCCCTTATAAACCCAAGGAAGGCCTGCATGCTTTGGGGTTATAATGCTGCAGTTTCAGCCAAGATCTGATTTACCTGAGAGTGAAGGATTCAAGTTGAATTAAATATTTTCATAACGTGAACTAAGTTACAACAGGGCAAAGGCACCTTCCACTCCACATGACCTACATTCCTTAACACTCCATGCACTAAAATTGAGCAAACAATAGGCAGTAAAAAATATAAACTTGATTGAAGGTCAGTATTGTACGAGTATCCAAGTTCAGCCCAACTAACTGCATGGAATCGAGTTTCATCAAGATTTTAAAACCTGTGAAACATTAACCTTTGTAGGCCTACCAGGTAGGGTAGTCAAAACAAATCAGAAGACATTCTTGAGGCATTTTAATAACCCAAATAAAAGCAAATAGGGCAAGAACAGCAAGTCCTTTTTGTCCTGTTTTGCACTGGGCATCTCCAACGGGGCATTTCAAGATCCCTGTAACTTGTGACACTTGACACAGCGAGGATCAGCAAAGCCAAGCACTCGCACGTCGCTCCTAAACCCGCGTGCCTTCCACCCAGGGCACCCTGACGCCGGGTGCCAGCGGCTCGGATTTCTCCGCATTGGCGCTCTCCATGATGCAGCCCTGCTCCTGGTTGCCCATGGTTATCCCACCCCCAGCACCTTGGAACCACGACCGCGGGCCGCACGCAGGGAAGAGCCATCTGTCTGCGAGCGAGACACGCGTACCCCTGGTGGAGAGATTTGTCTGCCTCATCCAACGCGAGGTGAGAACCTTTCCTGACAAATTACGCATCTTCCTTCACAGCTACCGGGAACTCACACAAACACGGCGTTTTGGCAAAAATGTTCAAGTCCCTGCTGGATAAAGTTCCCCGAGCTCTTGGAGACCTTTCCTCCAAGTACCCAGCCCTGAAAACAAAAGTTTCTCAACCTGCTGCAGCCCTTTTGCATCAGAACGAGACAGAAATATTGCTGTGACATCCAGGGCTGGGAGCGTTAACAGGGAGAAGCCAACAGGTTATGCCACATCTCCAGGGGACACCAGTGCTGGTGAAGAGGTTATTTAGTGGCCCCGCTCCGGCTGTGTGACCACACTGCCCTGAGGAGTCCAGGAACAGAATAACTCACCACAGGACTAAGTGCCGCGAATAAAAGGAAACTTGCTACCTGCAGAGAGCATGAGGCACAAGCGCCACAGCAGCTGATGGAGACAAAGATGCCTCCTCTGAAGGGTCAAAGCTGCCCGTGAAGTCTTTGCTCTCACACTGGCATCAAAAGGCTGAAATAGTGGCTGAATGAAGTATCAAAAAGGAAGGAAAAAGGAGAAAAAAAGAAAAAAATCCAACTCTGATTTTCAGCACTTTCATTAGCGACTGGATCTCCTTTGATACAATGACCCTCTGAAGAAGGGGCTGGAAGAAATTGCAGTGCACTTTGTGGTGAGCTTCATTCATTGGTGCCTGTAGTGATATGCTACCACCACCCAAGCATGAATTTTGCCTCATGAACAAGCCCCTCATGACCTGAAACAAATTAGTTTTAAACTTAAACCCATTTTACTGGGTTTTCTTTTAACTTCCAATAATTATTGGGGGGATGCTTTGCTTTTCGCTCCAGCTGGCTTCAGCTTGGTACAAGCTCTCCCTGGTCACGCCATCACATGACACCCAGAAGCACTCAATGAATTTCTTTGTTCCGTTTCTGACTTCATCCTATAGCAAATAAGCACATTTTAACAAGCCACACAAACACAAATCACAAAGGAAGCTATCACAGGTTTGTTTCTGCAGTGGGAAATACAACTTGGAATAAAGTAAAAATACTTGGTTTCATCATGTTTCGCTCTTATTCAGCTCAATTGAAATAATTACATCAACACCACACATGCCAAAAACATTCAGGTTACTCAGTCTGTTAATTTATACCTTCTGCTTTGAAATTTACAGGTTGGGTTTCTTCCAATTCAATTGTTGTCTGTTGCTTTCAGATTTGTATTTTGGAGTGCTTCCTTTGAACTGTCTCCTAGAGGAATCTGGGCCTAGAGTAAGGGTAAAAGTAGCCTAACAGCTTTCCTATGTAGTTTAATCCCGAGATTCTGATTTTAGGAGCAAGACCACATCACTTACCAAAGCTACAGGGGACAGAAATCAACTTGGGAATCTTCTAAAAGGTGCAAAATACACTCCAGTAAGGGTAGGGCATTTTTTTTTGGTAGCTGTATAAAAATTTTTACATATACATAAGCTTCCTGCCAATTTATAGCACCAGTAGCTGACTACGACTAGAGCAAAATTCCAGAAAGAAATGGTCTAGAGACAGGGCTTGTATATCTTCAAAGACAGACCAAGACTTAAGTACAATCTGTTAATTCACAAATATTAGGAAAAAGAGAAAATAAATCCCAAGGTTACAAGGGGTCAAGACAAAGATGGTTCCCATCTCCAAGACTACGATTCCCAGAATGATCTGGGTGTAAAACCAAAACAAATGAACAATAAATCATCCAGACATACACCAAGTGGCTCTACACATGCATGTGTCTGTTCCTAGCCACCAAAACAGCACTTCCAGGTATTCCTCCACTTCTGGAAAGCAACTACAACTTTTTGAACATGAACGCTATATAGTAATAAATACCTGGTGGGGGTTTATAACAGAAATAACTTTATAGCCCATAGCTGTAGTTCAGTTATTTCATTAGGAAGCAGTTTAAGGCAAGACTGATTGTCTAATAAAAGTATAGTCTGAGATAAAATCATGTGGAAGACTCCAATCTTCAAGTGCACTTTCATGAAAATAAAGCTAATTGATAAACAAGCAAAATAATTACCAAAGTGTCACAAAGCATAGGAATTAATGATTTATCATTATGAGCGGTTAAAGAAATATGACAGCTTTACTCCTATATTTTACACACTCAGATCTGTTTTTCAAGATTTTCACCTTGAAAAAAAAATAAAAATCAGATAATCATCAACTGTCCTTGGGCAAGCTTCCACACAAGTCCTCACAAGACTTCCACCAACAGCTCCCATTTACTTTTAGCCCCACAAGTCATGGATGCCCCAAGCGCCAGACTGGCCTATCCAGACATGTTACTGAAATACACACGGAATTTTCCACTTTGTGCTGCTGGGAAGCAAACTGTGTGCAGACAAAACTTCACATGAGCATTTAAAGCTTGAGTGCTTATGATAAAGCTTTGTGCCCAGGGACCAAACACCGTACACATCACCACCTCAAAGCTCCTGTTCTTCTAAGGCTTCAGCAGGGGTGTAATTCTCCACCAAAGAATTTCACATTTACAGTAAAACTTCTGTATTTACAGTGCATTGGTGTACAGGTTTTAACTGAACTGCGGTGACTTTGGACAGTGCCAAACGCAGCTCTCCACTGGCAGCAACCTTCTCCAGGAGTCAAGAACACTCCAGAGAAGGAGACTGCCACAGGGTCCACCTCAACACTCATGCTAATAAAAATAAGGACTTTTGGGCAGATGTTTGCATTATGATAAATTGGCCCGAGTGGCTGCCCAAGCAAAGCTGCAAAATAAACGCTCAGCTCCTTGCGAACGGCACCTACGCTCTCTAACAAGTATCTCATTTTAAAAGCCACCAGCACTTACAAATCTGAAGCAGATGCTGCACAGAGCACAGCTGCTACCACAGCTGCTGGGGCTGGCCGTGGCAGTGGGCTCTGCAGCCACACTTCCCACCTCACCTCACCAGCAAGCTGCTCACCTCGCGTAGAAAGCGCCATCCTGGGCAAAATTCCTGCTCCTCACCCAGATCTCATTCACAGGGAGATGATGCTGCTTTCATCTCATTTGCAGAGTAAGCCAGAAAACACCTCACTTTGCCACAAATCTGAGCGTTTTTCACTGTAAACATTAAACTGCGAAGACAATGATGTCCTGAAAATAAACCTAAGAGCAAGTAAGAACACATGAGTACTGGCCATGTGGTTTTTTGAGGCCTTTTTGCCTTTTTTTGTTTGTGCTGGGTTTTTTGTGATTTTTTTTTAAGCTTATACTTATTTTATTGAAAGTTTTTGCAATACTTTTCAAAATGTGTATTTCGTGAATCGGTGTTCTTGGCATCAAAGCATCTTATTCAACTTAAGTCAAATTTTCAAACTGGACAGGGCTGTGGGAAAAAAACCCAAAACGAATCAAATACAACATACCTAACTGCATTTTAATCTAAAATCCTGGATGTCTAAATTTAATGTTTGACAGTTTTGTTACACTTACGCACTCCACCTTCAGTTATAACAAATAAATTAAAGAACTTTTTCCAGACTGGTGGTAAAAATAATTTCTCTAATGGAATATAGTCTTGAATTAAGAAACGTGGAAGGTCCTCCAACTTCTACATTCACACTGTTACCTCCTTCTAAATACACTGAGACATAGCCTTAATATTTTAATTTTTTTAAAGCATGCTGTTTCTGCAGGGCTTCAAGGCTCATTTCCAGCTCAGAATCAGAAGCTGACTCAAGACTTCCCATTAACTCTCCTTTCAGTCACTGAGTAAGAAGGGAAAATAGTCTTAAGTTGCTTATTTTTTGTGAAGCTGAACCATCCATTCATGGGAGGAAAAAACAGCAGGGAGCAAAGAAGAAAGCTATGCTTGTTTCCCTATACAAATAAAATTATGGGCATGACAACTGTGCTGCTTAAGAGAAATGGTCGTAACAACCCAGTTTATAACCACAGTTTGGGATAGAAACCTTTTAAATACTTATTTCTTACAAGGAATATCAGGACCTCACACCCTGAGCGTTTTAACATCCATACATCCAAGTGTCATAAAAGATCAAAAATAATCCATCAAAGGGCTCCAGAAACCTTATGTCATAAGTCTTGGAAATTGGCTCCAAGCAGAGCTGTCCTGGGGGAAGGACAGAGAATTCTGTGAAGTGTTCTTCATGGATTTTACTTCCTGGAAAACAGGGAGAAGAGCCCTCCACAATAACTATCCACCAACACTCGGAGCTGTATCAGAATGTCAGTTTTCAGCCCAAAGATACTTTCTAAAACAACAATAAGAGGTCAATCCATGCTGAAATTTTTCTGAGGACTAGAAATACCAACAAAGGAGGTGAATGATGTCAAATGCTTCTCATGTATCAGCACTTCTCAAACACAGTTCTGTTCTCTTCACAAATATGACTTTGTAATAATCAAACAGAAGTAAAAATAGTTGTTGAAAGTCTAGATCTGGAGAAAAATGCTATTTTGTTTCCTAAGCATCTCATGAATTTGATCTCACCACAAACAACCCAAGAGGCTTTAATACTGCAGTGGGATTTCTCTTCTAAGACAAGGGACTTGACCAGTAAGGAATAAATCAAGGTAAATTCCTGTGCTATTCTAAAGGGAGCAACCTGGCTAAAACAGTGATGTGGACAAAAAGCACTTTAAAGAGCCCAAAGTGGAAAACAGCAAGAAAAGCAGGCATGGGCAAGAAACACTTGGCAGTTTAAGTCAGAACTGATGTAGCTCATGTTCAAGAAAGTCAATTAGAACAGAACCAGGTCAGGACAGATGTTGTTACACTTACAAATACAGTAATTGCAGAACATTTTTGAAGTAGTAGGAAGGGTATTCCAGCAAATTGTATCCTGTGTGCAAGTCACAACAGGTGCAGAGAAGGCCACACACAAAGCTGTGCCAGCGAGGCACAAGAGCCACTCACCAGGTTGAAACTGCCACCAGTTCAATCCACCAAAACCGAGCCACTGCTTCATTACCACTTACTCAGCAAGTCACTTCCTTCCAACCCACCCACGCGGGCAAGGAGGGGACTCAGAGCTCAGGTGACATCACCCCACACAGAAGAAGGATGCAGGATCACCTCAGGTGTGCTCTCCTCCAGCCCTGCTTAATCCCACGGGTTTCTCCACCCAAATCCTGCTTTAGAACAACCCAACTGTTTAGAAGCACCCTAAGAAAATAAAATCTGCTGTTTACAAAACACTGACAGGATTCTCACCTCAGAGGCACAATATTTAACAGACACATCACAAGACAAATATTTTCTTTTCTCGTGTTCTGTAAAGAGCTTCTGTTAACAGGAAACGTGCAAAAAAAACCCCCGCAAAAATAAATTACAACCATTTTGTGCTAAATACTAATTTCCTTGTATTTCAACTGAAAAATTTTCACAACAGCATGAAAGCTGTCTCGGAGCACAAGACTCCAGCACAAACTGATTGGTCTTTTGGAAAAGAAAAGCCACTGCAGTATCCAGTGTTCGGCCTGGATCAATGACTGAGACAAAGGAACAAAAACAAGGAAACGTGAAGCAAAGGTTAATTGCACACTATGTAGTGTCGGTGCTTTAAAACTAGCTCAGCTAAAATATCTAAGTGACCTTGTGTGATAATTGCTTGGAAAAGCAGGCAGGCAGCTTCAGATTGGAAACGTTAACTGAGAAAATGTTTGTAACAAAAGTCTGGAAATGAGTGCTATCATGTGAACTATTCCCAAAACTAAGTGACTTGGTCATAACACGGAAAAAAAAACCAACCCAAAAATATTCATTTCAAGGTGTTTGCTTCGGGGGAGGAGACCTTCAAGGATGCCTACTACTGGAGTTACTCCCTGCGGTCCATCCCCAGGGAACTCGGATGAGCATGCAAAACGGGCTGCGCAATTCCCAATGATTCCCTGTTGTTCCACGGCCAGGGCTCACACCAGTAGGTTTGACAATAAGAGACAAAACGCCCCTTGACCTCCGCTTTAACACCGCAACTCCAGCGATGTGGCGCCTGGAAAGTTCACGCTTGACCGTTTTCCTCCTTTCTGAGCCCAACCGGGAGGCGCAGCAGCAATTACGCAACGCTGTTCCCTCCGAGGCGGCTAGGATGGAAACTCGGAGAATATCCAGGGAGGGCACTGCATCCCAGGCGCTCTGGGAGCCATCCCAGCTCTACGGTGCCCCTCACACCGCGTCCCCAAGCTGGCAGCCGGGTGGCCGCGCAACACGGGGGGCTCTGCGCCCACACACCGCGGGCCGGCTGTCGGCGACAGCCCCTCACGGCGACACCGAGCAGCTCATGGGGACCAAGCCAGAATTCCCTGTCCGAGGAGCGGCGGCTTCCCGTGCCCCCCCCCGCCGCTCCCGCCCTCAGCGCCCCGTACGCGCCGAGCCCCGCGCGCCCCTCCCCTCAGGGACCCCGCGGGCGGGCGCCCCCTCAGCGCTCCCGGCCCCTCTTCCCTCACGGCTCCAAACTTCCTCAGGGAGCAGCGCCGGCACCTGCCGGGCTTCCCCGCACTCACCGCTGCGGTGCCGGACCACGGCCACGCCAGAGGCCGCCTGATGAGTGCCCGCCTGCCGCGCCGCACAGGTACCGAGCGCGCCGCCCCAGCGCCCCTCACGAAAAGGGCGGGAAGGGACGTGTCCTTCTGGCGCCCCTCAGGACATGGCGCTCCCTCACACCCCTCAGCTCCCTCCTCAGGTCACACCGTCCCCTCGCTCGGAGACACCGCATCGACGCGGCTCCCCTGCGGCTCCTTCCTTCGGCTCTCACCCTCACTTCCATGGCTCTTCCCCTCAGCTCCCCGGCTCTCACCCCCACTTCCATGATTCTTCCCCTCAGCTCTCCGGCTCTCACCCCCACTTCCATGGCTCTTTCCCTCAGCCCTCCGGCTCTCACCCCCACTTTCATGGCTCTTCCCCTCAGCTCCCCGGCTCTCACCCCCACTTCCATGGCTCCTACCCCCATTTCCATAGCTCTTGCCCTCCGGCTCTCATCCCCCTTCCATAGCTCTTCCCCTCAGCCCCTCGACTCTCTTCCCCCCCACGCCCCCCCTCACGGCTCTCCCTCCTCCCGCTCCACCAGACCCTCCGCCGCGGGTGCCCGGGGGCTTCCCCCTGCACTACGGGAGGTAAGCGGGAGAGAGGAGACTGGAACAAGCAGCGAGGTGGAACGAGAGCTCCCCTTCACCTCCCCACCCGGACCCTCTGCCCCACGCCGCAGCCGGGAGCGCCTGG
>VYZT01004115.1:216394-327910 GCA_013400735.1 Pomatostomus ruficeps | reverse complement strand
CCGCAGCTCCGCTCGGGGCTCTTGTCCTTCAGCCGGGTCCGCCCGGCCCGGGCTGCGGCGCTGCTGCGGCGCCGGGAGCGCCGGGCCCGCCGGTGCCTCCGCCCGGGCTCTGCTGCACCTGCTGCGGGGCTGGGCTGCCCTGCGAGCAGAGGAGGCTCCCTCGCTCCGTCCTCCCTCAACTTCGCATCACTCCGGGCTGCCCCCGCTCCGCCCCACCGCATGCACCGGCGCCGCCGCTCGCCCCCGGCTCCGGGGAAAGGCTCGGCTGCCCTCCCGCCCCATGCACTGCCCCGCCGCCGGGACAGCGGGCAGCTCCCGGCACAGGGCAGGTCCCCTGTGCCCGCCTCTGGCGGGAGGGACCGCGGCCGCCTCCGCCAATCAGCCCCGGCGCGGCTGCTTTTCGGTTCCAGCCCCGTGCCGTGGGCAGGGACACCTTCCCCTGGGCCAGGTTGCTCCAAGCCACGTCCCACTGCTTGGCTAGTTAAGCGCTAATTAAACAATGTAGCTATCCCGTTCTCTCTCACCCGACGGACTTTAAATACAAACGCTAATTCTCCAGTTGGTTTTGTGTGTGTGTGTGTGGTTTGGGTGGATGTGGATTTGGTTTCTTTTTTTTTCTGTTATTCACTTATTATCTAATAATAATGTATCAAAATACAATAAAACCGTAATCTCGCAGCCGACAGACAATAAAGTTCTTTGAAAAAACAAGGTTTGCCCCTCACCTCTCACACACTCTAAAATCTAAACTTTCCTTTTTTTAACTTACACGTTCACTGGAGATTTTGCAATGAGCTTTAAAGGACAAGAAGTGTCAGATTGTCTTTCTGATTTGACAGCTCAAGTTACGTCTTTAATAAAAGTGAAGGTTTAAGTTTCATCACGCAAAACAAAAAAGTTAATGAAATGGGAATGATAGGTTAATGAAATGGCATGATAAGAAAAATTAACATAAGCCTTAAATTGATCTCCTTTCTAGTCGAGACTGCTTGCAAAAGAAAAAGAAACTTTACTTTCATTCAAATTAATCCAATTTATTTGGGTCGTAAAATTGTTCTTTATATTCATTACAGAGCTTTTTAAGAGCTCTTCTGTTTCCCACATATAGAACAAATCATTAAAGTTTCTCAAACCTCATGCCCCTTTTGATGTCCAGTTAACATTAAATCACGTGTTAAGCTCTCATGGGTGATATTGAAACCCTACAAACTAATGGTGGCCCTTGGCTTAAGGTAAATATTTGAAGTCTAAAAATGAAGTTCTGAAGTTAAATGTCCCCAAATCAACTATACTCACACTATTGTGTTGAAAGGTTTAGTTACTTGTAGGCAAAATAAATTTCAGTTTATATTAAGTAAGAATTGAATAAATTCAGTTCCTCTGCATATCCAAATGACCTTCTTATTCCAGCGGCAACCAATTTAGCAAATCCAAAACCAGCAGAACCATTCCTGAGGCATAACCACGGGCATAAGTGTAGATTTGAAGCAGGAGTAGATTTTGTTCCGAGCTCCCAAGCTGTGCTGGGATCACCTGCCCATGCATCAGTGTTGCTTTGGGTCCTTGGGCAGCAGCTTTAATAAAGCTGCTCTCGCTGGGAAAGTGGCAATCGGTGCAGTTACCTGGGGAATTCTATTACAATTATTTACCAGACCTTGGTAAAAAATTAAAGGTTTCTTCGTGGAATGTTGTGCTGGAAATGTCTCACAGTGGTGGCAGTACTTTGAATTTAATTACTGTGTGCTATTCAATACTAGCTCAGGAGTGAATGTCACTTCTAAAAGCTTTTGTGTTATTCCCCACACACTCTGCCTTTCCTATCAGCGTGTCAGACTTGCTTGGTTCTGTCATTGTTCTGCCTTCCCAGCTGCCTATCTTGAGCAGATGAGAATAGGTCAGACACAATGTTTTATTGAAAATTAATGTGCTCAAGAGTTGATGATTTCCTCGTAACATCCTACATTTATTGTAATGGCGTCTCTCCTTGGTGCAAATACTTCAACTCTAGGTGTATATATATATATATTGTCCTATCTTTGCCTGTTATGTGCTATTGCAAAATTGATTTTATTTCCAACTCCAGATACATGGATAATTTTGCACTTAACAATTTCATATTTCTTCCAAAGTAAATATAAGACATTTACTATTATAATTCTAAGGTATATAAGATATGCAGCAAAATACCGAAACAGGGATTTTTTGTTCTCCAGTAAATTCCAGATCCTAACAAAGAAATTCTGTGTCGCAAAAATTGTGGAGTCTTGCAATTCAAAACTGTGATAAGGAAATCAGATTCAAATTAAATAATAAAAATTCATAAAATGCTATAAATATGAAGCATTCTTAATTTTTGTTAAAGTTTTACGGAGCTAATAAACTCTTCAGAAGTGGTTTTGAAGAACCTTCGATTGTTGTCCAAAGGGACACCTTCATAGTATTTGTCAAGAGAGGAATTTAATTAATTTACTTTTAACTTGGACAGTGATGTCATCAAAGTTATTTTTACTGGCTGAGGAACAAGAAATGTCTCTTGATGTGACATATCTCTCTGAGGCTGTAGAGTGCCTTCATCCGACAGAATTAAGTTAGAGCTTCATTTTGTTGGAGGAAGGCAGCTGTTCCCTGTTGCGTTTGCTTCCTGGTGGAGTTTTTATCAGGCCCGTAAGAATCAAGAAGTACTACACTGTTAATTCCAGATTTGTGATTCTGCAAATCTACGTCATTGAACTGGGCAAGGTGCATAAGTCACATTGAAGATTATGTCCCTTGTGCGTTTCTGCTGATTTGCACAGGTCTGCTGACCAAAGAGGAAAGAATCCCTCCAGTAGATTTCTGGATGGTGACGATTCACGTGCAGCTCACTAGGTGGTTTTCCCTCAGCCTTGATTGTTTTGGCTATACATGCACATACCTCAAGAGTTTTTACGGAGCAAAGTACAAGCATCACCTTCCTCATAGCTCAGATTCCAAAACAGTGTTAGCTGCTCTTGCTTCCTGATTGATATGCAGTCGTAAGCAGCCAAACTAATTTATTTAAATAGGTTTTGTAGTTCTTTAGCCTTTCCAATATGCCAGAAGGAATTAATCATCTGAAATGTATAGTAGCCAATTTAACTGCAGTGTGACCAGACAACCAGCGCTTCCAGATCTGCTTGCCACGTCTTTGGAACTTGCTCACAGATCCCCATAAAAGCAAGGAAAATGTACAAACGAGTCTGCCTTTGCTGTAGGCAACTGTTGGCCTTATTATCTCACAGAAGTGACACTAACACAAAGGTAAATTCTGCTTGTGCAGGTGACTCTCATAACTGTGTATTACAGCTGGAAATGGGGGTTCCCAGCAGAGAACTACAGCGAGCACCCTGTGCTTTGTGGCTCCCGTGAGTGTGAAATGGGGATTTCCAGTTAACTGAGGCGTATTTGGGTAGCAGCAGACAGTTTTTCTCCTGGATGAGAAATCTGCGATGCACCTGCAGTTGTTCTTTCAGTGCAGCCTGTGTGATTACAAAACACAATGTTCTATTTCCTGGGGCAAAAAATTTAACAAAGGGACAAGGAATCTTTTATGGACAAATTTAGGTGAGACCTCATCTCTTATGATTCTTTGTCTGGCAGTACTGTAACTTTCTGAAGAGGTTTGTTGACCGTGGGATCATGGCTTTTTAATGCAGAAAAATGTTGAAACCATAAATCCAACTTCACTGTGCCTTGATGTAAGAGTTCTGTGGTTAGAGAAGGCACAGGGAGGAGCAGTTAGAGTGCTTGAGGGGATCAAGCAGCTCTTATGAGGAGAGACTGAAGAAGGTGGGACTCTTCTGCGTGGAGAGGGAAGGGCTGAGAAAGGATTTGGTCAAGATCTGCAAAACCATGAAGGGAGCAGAAATGACAGCTACACAGCTGCTATTCACCAGAAGCTGGGACTCAGGAACAGGTGACAGGGACTGCAGCAAGCACCAAAGCGGGTTAAAGAGATGAGAGGAAGCTCTTCATGGAAACTAGCTGACCCTGATTTCCTTGATTACCCCGGAAAGTTAAAAGGCAGGCTGGTTGGGCAAGGTTAGTCAGAGAGTGAGTAGGTTTGTGGGTAAGAGTGCTATAAATCAGCGCTGAAGGTGGGGTTTGACCCTGTCACTGTGCAAATACAATAACCGAGCATTCTGAGTGAGTAATAGGGGAGTTGATTATTGGAAAGGGTTATGCTCTCTCTCTCTCTCAGAGGTTTTTTTCTTTTCCCACTGTTAGCAAGTGAATAGTAGCCTAAAAGAACTTTGTTAACCCTTAGAGTATGTCCTGTGTTGAGGCCTCTAATCTAGAGAGCGTAGAAACTCATTAAGTTTTTTCTTTGTTAGTTTTTTACTGCTTTAAGCAGAATTCTGTATGTGCAAATGTATTTAGAAAAGTAAAAGACTCTTCTTGAATGGTTTTCCTGTTAGTACGTGCAGATAACATGCTTTGACAGAAGTTGGTTCTGGAAACTTAGGTTGTGTTTATCCCTGAGCATTTTTAAGTTCTAGGGTAATGCTGAAGCACAAGTAGGCAGGAAGTGTTAGGCATGGTGTAGGTGCTTGTTAATTGAATATAGTTTTGTTTGTTATCTCTTTTGGTGACTTTTTGTTCATTTGGTTTTTTTCTGCATTAATGGTGATGTAGTGAAGTAGATTCAAACTGGTGCAACTCTCTGTATCTTTACTATGTTTTAATATTATTCCTTTCCA
Source organism: Pomatostomus ruficeps (assembly GCA_013400735.1). Taxonomy (NCBI): domain Eukaryota; kingdom Metazoa; phylum Chordata; class Aves; order Passeriformes; family Timaliidae; genus Pomatostomus; species Pomatostomus ruficeps. Next base: position 323,192 of record VYZT01004115.1, on the reverse strand, counting down.
AGTATTCAATCACCTCTTGAATTGTACAGTAAGGTATTCCTCAGTGTGCTTTTAAAAAGGAATATAGAAATAGCAAGATGAATATTTCTGCGTCACGCTTTCATGGAAGTTGTTTTAAGTTCAATTTCATAATATTAGTCACTAAGTTTGTAAAAAACCTGCTTGTAAAAACATTGGCTTTTTAGTTGCAGTTAATAATGTTTGCACACGTAATTTGCTATTTTACAGGTTTTTAATCTCTTAGGCAAATAATGCCATATAGAGCTATTCTCATCCTTCTTCAAAGAGACGAGCTGTGACTTCATCTCTTTAAATTTGAAGAAAACAACATAAAATGAGGATTGGTGGTAGTCTTTTTTTAGCTTAAAATACCAAAAGGTGTTCAAAGCCTGTTACCTAGTGGAGGTTGCTTATTCTAATTAGTTCCTGAGACAGGAAGAAGTAATTACAAAAGGCTACTGCAATAGCTTTATGTTAGAAGGCAAAAAACCTCTAAAATACCAGCGCTTGGAGCTAGTGCTGATTTTCTAGCTAGCCCTTGCAGGAGGCTTTTTCAGACCCCACTGACATTATGTACGTAGTTTAACAAGGACTGGGTTCAAAATCTGGCTGCAGAGAGAGCGAACCAATCCAACAAGATGCTTGATCGTATTATGTTTTTACACTTCCTTGCAAGGAGCTTCAGGAAGTGCTGCTTAGTTTTGCATTTACAGTTCTAACTGAAATTATCCATGACAATAAGCCATGGCTTGTGTGCCTTTCCTGTGTAAGCAGAAAAGGGTAGCTGGTGTATAATTAAGGTAATTAATAGTGCCTAGATACTCTACTGAAATGTGTTGCTGTTTGGAAGGGGAAAAAGAGCAATAAAACAAACAAAGGTATTGCTCCAGCAGTATTGTGTTGTATTTGGTTCTTGCACCGTTTCTCATGGATAAAAGAGCTCTTGCCACACCTCTTAGGAAAACACCAAATGCCAGAGCTCTGTGCATCTTGTTTGTTCTCCTTAGCCCATCTGAGCAGGAACAGTAATGAACAGAGAGCGTGTGGCGCCTCGAAAGGGCTTCAAGGAAATAGTTAAATGAACTGAAATCTAGTTGGTATTTCCATACTGACACAAATGATGGGGGTCTGGTATGGTGTGTGCATGTTTGGTTTTCTGTTTTATAAGTTATTACAAGAGAGTCTTCATAACTTTGGCTGCAGAGTGGTAAAACTTGACAAAAGATTGTTATATATTTATTATATATTATATAGTTTTTAACTTCCTTTAAATGAAGTTCTGAATTTCCTCTATATCTCATGCAGTTGGCTCCTTTTCTCTTTTTCCTTTTTTTTTCTTTTTTCCTCCTCTTTTTGTCAAGCCCTGTTGGGCTTGGTGTTTTGACGTCTTTATAGTCCAAGATAACACTAAGAAGTAGTCTGGAAACATTTCTTAAATATTACGAATCTACCAAAAAGAAATTGTGTCCTTCCTTCTTTAGATGTCTCCTGTCTCCTAGGTGGTGCTAGGCTCTACTTGGTAAACTAATCATGACTGTAACCTGGTGTGCCATTTATATTTGTCAGAAAGCCACTCTGATTTTAAGATGAACTTGGTGGGTCTGTAAAAGACACTGCAGGACTGAGTTCCTGCAATAGTTAATAGTCCCAGCCCAGGAGCTCCCTTTCAATCCTCAATTGCTGATCAGATATTTATAAGGAGTGAGAGGTTAAAAGCCAGAACAGGGCTCTCCAGCCTTCTTTTTGGGATCTTTGCAAGGAGTACAGGACAGAGATTCTGAGCTTAAGCTCAGGTGCCAGGTGATTAATAAAAATACACTTATATACAAAGCTGGGAGGGGTAGGGGACAGCAACTTCCAGCAATGGCTGAGAAGCAAAATAACCCAATTGTGAATCCAGTCTACTATGGAAATCAAGTATGGCCACTGCTGTGAGCCCAGAGAGGGGAGGGAATGTGGCATTCCGAGTGCCACAAGCATATCTCAGCCAGGAACTTCTAGTACCAAACTTACTGCGCAGCCGTGGCCCTCACCAGCAGTGCTGGTTCCTCTTGTTATCGCTCTGCTGCTGGGTGTGATGGGGAAGCCTGCCAGAGTCACTCCATGTACCCACCACATGCCAAGGAGCTGTTTCCCAATGTCTGGGTATCCACCGCCACATCCTCATGCCAGATCTTCCAAACCAGTTCCTCACTTGTGTGTCTGTGCGTTTCATTTTGCAAGTGTTATGGTGTACTCAGAATGTCCTACTGAAACCACTGCTTCCAATGTCAGAGCACCTCTCTGTGCTTCAGATGGAGAATCGGCCTTCCAGGAGGTTGTCCTGTTTTTCTATTCAATCTTTACAGTAATAGACCTTCATCTTTATGCATTCCTGTCTGCCTTAGGAACTATTTTCTGTCTTACGTGCTTCTAAGCAGCCTCAGTAATAAAAGCATTCTGTCAAGCTGTCTTCTGAGTGCTGCAGAAGCCTTTTTTCCTTAGGTGTCCCTTCTGCTCAGATCTAGGGAATGCATCCATACTGTCATTCCACCTTCCAAGCCTGTTTAAGAGACCACGGCCTTTTGCAACTGAAGCTGTGTTTTGTTTTTATAGCTGCACCTTTTAGAGTACCTGCTGGGTCATTTTACATTGTCCCTTTTGTGGTTTTACCATTTCCTACTGGTTTATCTGTTTTTAAAGAGTGTGTCCGGTACTGTTTCCTACAATGTCAAGCTTTTTCTTGTTATTGTTTCAACTCTTTCACGCTGTCCTTGTGCTTAAGGCAACCAGAAAGCTTGGAGGCCTGCAAGTGTGGACTGAATCATTGAGGGCAGGCGATCTGCTTTGGAAGAGAGAACAAATTGAAAGTCATTTTCTCTCCAAACCGCTCTCATTAATTTAGTTTTCATTGTAGCCTTTCTTCTTCCCTTTTATTTAGAAGATGAACTAAATACTAAGAGAAGGATGGGAGAGACTCTTCTAAGAATGTCAGGAACCCATTACCATTTCTCTCAAAACTAGGGAAAAGAATAGCCTTAGCAAATCAGAGCTCCAACAAGCTAAAAAGAAAATTTTAATTATACGTGTAGATATTAGAAATCTATTGGTGTGCCATGGCATACCCCTGGTGCCATAGTTGTTTCTTTCAAGTCAAAGGTCTCAAATGAGTCATTCTATGTGTGTTTGTCCAAGTTCTTCACGAGTTTATGTAACTCTTGAACTTTTCATACATTTAACAATTTTGTTGTAGTTCTGAACAATGTAATGTTAAAGGCTGCATTCAAATAACGGCGTTAAATAGAACAAAGGAAATAATTTTAACCAAGTAGCAAGTTTGTACAGAGTATCAGCAACATGATTTATACAAACTTGAGGAATTTGGTTTTAAACAATTGCAGAAAAAAACCCCACTAATATTTTGTATTACTGAAAATCTGTTCTTTTCAAATATGAATTTTGTCTTTTGTTTTCTAATTTCTTGTATTAAGCCTCGGTTCCATATCCACGTGACTATTTCAGAATGTATTAATGAAAAGACAATGCAAAGAAAATAAACAAACTAGCTTGTGTCCTGTGTCTGTGGATATCTGTGTAACCCCCTCTGTGCTTATGATGCACCAGGTAAACCAGAATTGGATGGGAATGAGAGAATTGCAGGCAGATGTGTTGGCTCAGACTTGTCGTGTCGGGGTGAGCAGATGCTGTTTCTCAGCACAGAAATCTTCCATCTCGCTGCAGCCCGTGTTGATATCATCCCGTAACGATGGGTTTCCTGTGTTTGTCTCCTCAAATCAGTGATCGTCTTCTGCAGGACCTTGTCCTTTACCCAGCCCTCAGCGATTTAATTGAAGCTATTGTCTCCTGCTGAGTACATTGATGTTAAAGCTCTCCTGGGAACCTTGAATAATACATTGGATGCTTTGCTAAGGGAACCTGGATCTCATTTCATATCAAGAGTGTGTTCAATATATGCAGGAGCGTGAAAATGTTTGGAGCAGTGACCTGTTACACTTTGATTTGTCCCATTATCCTGTCACTCTGGTCGTAATGACTGAACTGCAGCTGATCACAGTGTATGCTTAGGGAAGAAAAAAAATCTGCTATTTAATAATTTTCTCTTCCCACACTGTAGTTTTACCAGCAATTTGGGAAGCTTGGTTCTTTTATTGATTGATTGGTAAGGCATGGCAAAGCTTGATCAGTTTGCAATTAATGTTTTTTTTTTTCTTTTCTTTTTGTGGTGTAATTTGTTGTGGTTGGGTTGGTTTTTCTCTCTCTCGAGATGTAGGACACTAGAGAAGCTATTCACCTGTGTTCTTTCCATCTTGGCCAGAGTGTGGATTTTGGGTGATTATATAGAGATATCCCTCCACACCTACTGAAATCTTGGCTTGTTTTCTAACTCTGGTGCTGTGGAGTTCATGTGGATCAGATACAGTAATTCCCAGAAAGAAAGTGTTCGTGACTCAGATTAGATGTTGAAATCTGCTAAGGCTGGAGGGAAGACAGAATTGGTTCCTCCCTTTGATTTTGTATCTGTGAAATAGCTGAGAACACGCTTGGGAAGGAACTCATTGCAGAGGAGGCAGCTTGAGGGATGGAGTAAAGCAAAAAAAAATAAGATAGGATTAGTGAAAATGAAGGCATTGGTAGCAAAACCAAGAGTTAAATATATGTGGTGCAGATGTGAAGAGCAAGTTGGAATTACTGTGTGGTGGGGAGGTGATCACTGAAATTACTGTACATGTCTTAATTGGCTCGTGCTTTCTCTTTTAAATTCCACAGGAATGTGTTTGTGGACAAGGGAAGAGTGAAAAAATTAGTACAAATATTGCAAGAGAGGGATGATGGAAACCATGGAGTTTGGTTTTTCTGGAGTGGAGAGGGGAAGATTATTGGTTGAAGGGGGAGGAGTCGTTCTGCTTTTTCAACCACTGCTTTGAATAATGAAATATTTATTCCCTGCAAGAAGAACAGCTGAAACAATAGAGCTGTGTTTACAGAAAAATGGTCATTTGTCCAGACTCTGATTTCTGGTTCATCAATACCTCTTTGTGAGAGGTACTTCCCTCAAATATGCCTTTGTTTCCAATGGAATGCAACCAGGGGCGTATAGTGCAAGGAGTCTCAGTTGGGCTGGTTTAAACAAACAATAAAACAGTGCAAAGACTGAAATTAAAATGTATATATTTGTTCTGTGCCATGTTCTATTCATTACCTGATTAGAGCATGAGGCAAAACAACACATCTTGAAGCTCCCAGCTGGCCGAGCTGTGTATCTGTACAGAAATGTTACATGTGTTTTAAAACGGGATTAAAAAGGCAGTTACCAAGCTTTTGTTATGGTTTGTTTAACGAGGTTCCGAATGGTGGAAATAACCAGCAAAGCTCTCAATTCATGCCTGGTCATAAGGACAAACACCAGCTTTTTTTCCTTTTTCCCCAGACCACTGAGCCCAGTGATCCAGTGTTATGCTTGGAGGGACTATGACAGGTGGTAAGTGAGATGGCTTTAGGTCACTTTGCGTGTAATTCATCTCTGTTCCCAAAATGACATCTGCTTGCCCAGAGGGTGCTCTCGTCTATTTTCTTCTTTCCATGCCCCGGTATCCTTTGCTGGAAGCGATCGAGAGCTCGGAATATTTCTCACCACGTCATTGCTCGTCATGTCCCCGTTGTGATGGCAGGGTGTGTTAAGGCTCCCTTTCTCTGCCAGAGAACCACAACGTGCCCTAGATTGCAAGTTTAATAACATAAGGGTATGGTTTTAGTTCGATTTGTTGTGCTTTTTTCTCTCCGTTCTGGTGTGTTGACCTTGCACAGTGCTTTGACTTGAGTTGTTTGGTTCCCTTGAAAGCACCATCTAGTGGTACAAGCTCATCAAGAAATTAAGGAATAGGTTCTGTTGCTGCTGCTTGCTGGGGTAAATCTCTCTCTTGTTTTATCTTTGCCAAAAATAAAGGCTCAACAGCGTTTCTAGATTCCCCTCCAGCCTAGTTCACATTTGGAAAACAATATGCTGCATCCCACCTCTGTGGTACCTTTTTTTTTTTTTTTTTGACAGGAACTTGAGTGAAATGGATCAATCTCTAAAACTGATCAATGATAAGTATAAAAGATGATTGCTGTATTACAGAAGCAGGTGATACTGCACCATGGCCTGCTCTAGAGGCAGAGATGAGCCTGCAGGAGAGGTAGGTGGAGGAGAGCTGCTGTTTGCCAGCACTTCAGGGGGTTTTTTCCAAGTGGTTAATGCATATTTTGGATACAGCTAAGCAGTAATAGGTAAGGGTATTGCCCTCTCTGCAGCAAGAAAGGCTGCACAAGAAGGGCGGCTTTCACCAAACAATGAGCGCACAGTTAAGCAGGATGGGAAATAAGGACAAGGACGGCAGCTGCCCAGAGACAGAGGCAGCTTCTGCCACCTATTGCAGACGCAAGCAAGCCCCAGGGATACAGGGGTGGAAGCAACCAGGAGCCAGAAAGTCAGGAACTGTGGGAATGATAAATCGTGGAGAATCTGAAGTCAGTGAATTAAAAGCAGCTGAATACAACAGTGCTCATGTGTGAAGTGTCCATTGAGAAGTCAGGGCAAGCCGTCAGAGAATTTGTGACATGACTTGCACATGTTGGTGACAGGGCTCACAGTAGTTGCTGTATTGTGTCCGTATGACAGCCTGGGTTCAACAGGATGGGCATCATTGTGCCAATAGTTTCTGTTCTGGTCACTGAGCAAGACAAAAATACATGCAGCACAGTGAAATGAACAATATTCCATTTTGACTACTTATTGGTGTTCTTGTAGCAAAACAGAAGAAATGCTCGTGAACAACTAAATTTCATTACCATTGACAACCGCAGTGACGGACAGATGGTGTCACACCTTGCTGTCTCACCTGGATCAAACACTTTGGGACTGATAATGGGAAAATGTCTCTTGGAAAATTTCTCTCTCCTTCCCAGATTAACACTGCCTTTCCTTTTTGTTGTCATCATATTATAGAGCACCAGAGGCATCTTTCAATTTCTTTAAAAATATCAAGGAAAAAGTGTTTAGTGATGCCCAGTAAATTTGCGAATATGTAAGGGCAGCATCTTGACAGATCCATCTTGAAAGACTTGTCCTATAATGTGGTATAACCTGCTTGTTTGAGCATTTGGAGAGCAAAATCTGAGTTGGAGCATCTTTAAATAGAAAGGGATTAGAAATCCTGTCTTTTTTGGCCCATGAAAATGACACATAATTACTGAGATGAAAATAATGCCTTTAAACATTTTTGACTCTAGAAATATTTTCAGCCTAACCTCATTCAGTTTTCAGCCATCTGATAGGAGGTTTGTGGTAGAATCAAGAATCAGAAATGGAAGAAAGAAAGTTGCTCATCAGTGTTGTGCTTCCCTATGAAGCTCTTGGTTGCAACAGAGCCAAGATGGTTTTTAAACAACTTAGTTCCAAAGAGAAGCAAGAGGGACCAACTGTTTTGACTGTAGAGGGAATGACTACAGGCTGATAACAAAGGTGAAACAGATGTATTTGTGTGTGTGTGTGCAATGCGTGGCAGTACCACCATTTCATGGCATTAGCAACATAAATAATGTCCCGTTTTATTCTATATTGTGACAGTATATACATGCCCAGAAGGAATCACAGAATGAGAAAATCTACAGACTGAAACAGGGAGGACAGTGGGCAAATTGTGGAAATGCTTCATACCTAGAACATTGCTGAGGTAAGTGAAATTGAACTACGTGAACCTTGCCAAAATAAAAGTTACCAGCTGCTATTCCAAAATTGCAACATCCTGGTGGATGAAGCGTTTTGTAAATAGTCACACAACGAGGAAGAAATGAATGCTACAAGTTGGGAGATATGATGGGGTTCTGTTTTCAATTTGCATTAAGGAAAGGGTCGTGCAGTGTTGCAATACCAGATTATGTGTGAGAAAAGGAACTGATTTATATACCAGCTGTATGAGATGGGAAGCTACAGTTAATGCTTGCAGCTTCCTGTTGTAGACAGCTTATATTTACATGGTCAAGTGTGAGAACATTTGGGGCTTGGAGCAATGCAGGTTAGCCCTGAAAACCAAGGAACCCTGCTGGTATTGTACTGGTATTCTGCTCTTGGTACAGCATGCACACACAAAAACGCCAAACAAAAAATAAAACCCCTAGATATTAAAAACAGGAAAAAAACCCCACAAGCCAACAAACCCAAACACCACCATCACCACAAAAAAAAAAAAAATTAACCAACCAACCAAATTCACACCAGAAAAACCCACCACCAACCAAAAAAAACCGCACAACCAAAAACACCAGGAAAAAGCTTTGCTTTGTAAGGCAGAATCATTTGTTCCAGCTAACACTTCATATACTTGCTGATTCTGACCAGGTTAAAGTCTAAATGAAAGCAAGTAATTTATTTAAGGCCTTTTATGCCAGCAACAAGGAGTAATCACTGCTCCTGTGTTTGGTTGTGTCTCTTTGCAAGCCAGTCAATTAATTTTCATTTCTTATTTACTCTGTGGTGGAGTTTTCAGTACTTCACTGGCACTTGTACCATAGTGTCATAGTTGATGAATAAATGGATTTCCTAACATAGTTGTATTAATGTTTTGGGGTTTTTTGCTTGTCCTTTCTTGGACTGTTCTGTGTAATGGCTGTCAAATTATTTACTTTCCATAATTCTGCTAATCTTCTTTTGGAAGGGAAGATGTGCCACATTCCCCTCAGTCCCACTCCACTCTAATGCAGCTGCGCTAACAGAAATGTTGTCATGAGCTGACAGCTTTTAAAAGACCAGGCTTATTGGCAAAGGTCTTCCCAAATGTGGTTTTAGTGGTGGTTGTGTTCGGACGGACAGAAAATGTACATGTACTGATATTTCAAAGGGTAGTCATGCAACATATCTATACATTTCCATTCAAAAATGGGTGACCCTCCAGACACACCTTGGAGCTATCTGCCATGTAATGCACTGCAAACACTTGTGTGCCAAGCAAGAAAGCAGCGTTGGTGCCATGAGAAGTTAACTGGTAAGTAAGGTAACATTTTCTGAGTTGTAAGCTCCTGAAGCAGTTTCAGCTTCTGTGCCCAAAACCTCGTCAGACAGATGATACCTTGCATGTGTGTCATTGTGTGCAAAGGGTTTCCTTTTCCAACTTCCAGAATATCTGCATATAGGAGTCTGTGGGTTTATTCTAATGATGATGGGGCATGAATACTGCTTTTTACATACAGGGCAGAACTCACTGTGTGGCCCCATTATCAAGTTTCACATTAGGCAAGAAATTTTTTGCATACTCAGTCATCTTATTCTGGTATTTCTCAGTCTGTGTGAGTTCACAAAGGTGACATTTTACTGTGACTGAGTGCCCAAGGGTTTGCCTAACAAGACTACCTGTCCCTACAAGCCTGACCTCTCTCAGATCACCACAGCTATGGAATTGCCATCTCAATTTATTGTGAAACTCTTTGATTGGCACAGCTTTTGGGACACGTGTCTGCATATCTTGTTCCAAAGAGCCAATTAGCTGTCTGAGGCATTGTCTGCATGGCAATCAAGGAGAACACAAAAGTTAGCTTGGAAATTTTATTAGGTTCAACCAAAGGATTTGGGGCACGATAAGATGGTTTCGTTTTTGCAAATGCACTTTTCTCCTTACAGTAATTTCAGGAACAGAACTCCAAAATGCATTTATTAACGCAAGGGTTTCCAGCATGTAATTCTCCAGGTAGGTTATAGGTCCATGGTCATCTTCTTTAGTATGAGATGCTCACACCTGTTTTTAGATGTACATAACCTTCACAAGTTTTTTGATTTTCCCTGTTCTTTCTCAGAATCTCTCCAGTCAGAGTTGTTGATAATATCTTGGTGTAAATGACAAAAATATCTTCATATGCTCTTTTTCTTCTTAGGGGGGATGCTGTGAAGTGCGTGAAGCATTATCCATGGGGTCTCTCCATTCCTGTGCAATTTCTGTTACACTCAGGATATCTCTGTGCCACTTGCTCTGTTTATTCTTCCTCCAGCTCAACCCCACCTTGCTATTGGTTCCATTTTAACTCCTTTGTGATCCTTCTGTCAGTTACAAATGAGAAATATATTGTATGTGTAAGTATCAATACATGGACCCAAGTGTTCAAACTTTCTCTCCTTTCATTCTGAAACATTGTGGTGAGTGAAATCAGGATGAGAATTTAAACAGAGAACCCTAAAATTGGTAGCGACTTTTTTGTGAGATACTGCAAGGACCTCAGTACGGGTTTAATGTGGGCTTGACTCTGGTTAGGCACAGGGGCAAACTCCTTGTTGTAATCCATTGTTTTAAATATTACCCCTTACCCTCCGCAGGGGAAGGAAAGGGTTGATACCTGATGCTGGGTAAGGAATACTACAGTAACAGGCTCCTGTGAGCCATGCTGAGCATTCAGATTGCTTGTACAATCAGTGTTTGAGGACATTGGGCACTGGGTACCACAGAAATTTCTCTGGCTTTTCAATAACTGTCACCTAGTCTTTCTGGGAAGCTGACTGTGAATCACAAGCGAGTTCTGGACAAATATTTCAGTCTCCTTTATTTATGGCATAGGAATAAAAGCGTGCTAAACACAGTTCTCTTCATCTTCATGCTTGACATGCTTCCTCTTAGGCAAAACTGCTGGATTGTGTCATAGCCTGGCATTTGCCTTGGCACTCCATGCCAGCCTGACCACGGTGGCTGGGCTGGATTCTGCCCCAGACAGGTGTGTAGATGTCAGCGCACTGATAGGCATCTCTGCTGGATTCATATCCCAGCTCAAGCATCATCAGGTTAAGGGTCATTAGTATTTGCCTGTGTCTGGGCCACTGGAGTCACAGCTTTGGAAGCTGTTTGTCTGTGTGCCAAAGTGTTGTGAGAGCTTCAAGCCTAACATGCACTACTTGTTCTTTGCATGATTACTTTGAGGGAAAAAAAAAATCCTAATATCTACCTACTTCCCCCTCTCCAAGTGTTATTGCAGTACAATCATAGCTTAGGAAAGTATTAATATATTTCTGACAGAAGCTATATTCTCATGCATAATTCAAATTGCTGACTCCGTGTTCTTTAGTGTATGTTGCCTTTGGTATACAAATGGTAAAATCAACAAGCTTGTAGGTTAAATTGAAGAGGGTCCAGGTCAGAACTCAGGAAATCAAGTTCTAGTTTTTTCCTTTGCCAGATTTTTGTGACTCATTCAGATTACTTGATCTTTTACTGTCTCAATTTACTGCCTTGGAAATTAACATAAACCCACTTATTTCTTCCCTAAACTTTTTCCAGCCATTGTTGAGGCATGAAAGATCATGACTAATTTCAGGTGTTCACCTTAGTAGGATTGGGAAGGAGTGCCATTAACTTTGTGGTGTCACTCAGGGAAGCTACTGAGGAGAAAAATGCCAAAAGTAGAGGTTGTGTTCTTGTCTGTGTATTGCATAGTGATTCTTCTTGGCGTGTGACAGGAAGAGATCCCCAGACAATCACAGGCTATATAAACTTTGTGGAATTGACCTTTTGGAGGGCTGCTTTCAACATTAGGAGTTTATTCTAGATATGTAGCTACTTCATATTTTCACCGCAAAATGGCATTTATTTGTTTAAAATGTAAAGTGACCAAAACTAGGAATCCAGAGGTTTTGAAGTTATTTTATTGGAAAGCAACTTGATGCTGAAATGTTGTATTTCGGACTTTCTCTGTTTAACTATAATGTAAAGGACAGATTTTTTGATTTAAAATCTGGGTCAGGAATGTGGTCCAAATCTTTAAAGCTAAATCAGACAATGGTCATCGTTGGTATTAGGAAGCCTTCTGTGTGCTGGCATGCTTTAAGAAAAGCTGACTTAGCTTTACACATTCCCTGTACAGATCCATTCCTGCCCTTGTAGCAGCTTTTTCCAAGGTGTTAAGCACTGGTGGGACCACACCTCGGATACTGCGTGCAGCTGTGGGCTCCTCAGCACAGGAGGACAGGGACATTCTGGAGAGCGTGCAGCCAAGGGCTAGGAAGGTGTTCAGGGAAATGCACCCTCCTGTCGGTAGGGAAAGGCTGGGAGCACTGCGCTTCTGCAGCTCAGGCATCTCATCCATGGACAAATACCTGTAGGGAGGGTACACAGGAGACACAACTTGGCCTTCTTCGCTGCCTGGTGCCAAGACCAGAGCCACTGGGCACAAAAGAATGCTGAGGAGTTTTCCTCTGAACATCAGGGAACACTTTTTTGCCCTGAGGGTGATTGAGCACCGTCAGAGGTTGGCCGGAGAGGTGTGGCATCCAGTAAGTCGCAGCCAGATCTGAGAGCGAGCCTGGGACAGCACAAAGGACCCTCCAAAGGCATCGGAGCATAACTTCAGGAGTTCCCTTCCAACCTCAGCCTGCGATGATGTTAATGATTCATGGACTGGGACATCACAGGACCAAATCAGTCATGCTTTGAAGGTTTAAGCTCTGATTCTCTGCCATAGCTCTACTAAATAGAGGCATTAGCGTAGGAAAGTGTGACCTAGCCACTACCCATAGCTAAAGTGGTACTAGAGTTAGGAATGTCTCGTTCAGTTACCTCACTTCTGTGAGTCTGTAAGTCAGTTACTTTGTATATTTATGGAAAAATGCTCTTTACCATGCTTATCAGGCAAAAAATGAAATTCTTCTTTAGGCAAAGAGGGCTGATGTCAGGGGAATCGAAGTAATTTCTGTCTGGAGCTCTGCAAGCTTTCTTTCATTAACTTACTGTGAGAATTCTGACTTGTTCTTCTTGCTGATATGAATTGTACGCATTCCTTAAGCCTATGAAGAATAACTTTAAGAATTTAATAATCCAATATGCAATCAAAATCTAAAATCCCATCCGTGTTATACTATTTTATATTTTTCTGCTGAATGGGATTTTTTAGATTACTTAGAAAGGCCTTTGTTGTATCTCTTGTTTCTGACTTCCCTATGTTGTTAAACACGGAGTACTCCTCACCAGATACCAGGAAATAGCACTGCTCAAGGTTTTCCAAACAGCAGATGTATTTTAATGTCACTCATTAACCAGTCGTATGAGCCATTAAAAGCCCAGGTGCCATGTACACAGCGCTGCTCCTCCTAAGCAGGACTCGGAGAACCCTTGAGTTTATCTCAGCTATGGCTCTGCAGAGCAATCTCTGGTGTTTATGCCTGGTAAGGGACAGGTCATAAATTAAAGACTACAACTCCAAATATGCTTCTGAACATAGGAAATAATAGGTATTAATCATGCAAAATAATAGGAAATAATACCTATTATTGTTCTGATCAGAAAAAACCCAGCAAGCACTCTTTAGTCAGGCTGTTTGAATAACAAAGACTATTGTTTAGCTTTCCTTAGGGCAGTTATTGTCTAAGGAGTATTGTGGTAGTGCTGCCTTGGGTGCCTGGCTTCATGATTTCACTCTCCTGTTGCTTCTTATGTAGTAGATTTCTCTGGTACATGTTGCAAATTTGGGAAGTCCGAGAACTGAATTTGCACATTGTTTACAGGAAGTGCTTCATGCTTGCACAGATCCCCAAACTGATGGTGATTTATGTGTAGCACTTTGTCATACAGATACCATGGGAAAAAAAGGGGTTTTCTTTTCTCTTTTTTTTTTGACCTTAGGAAATGATTAATGAGAACTCATTCAGCTGATCTAATAAAATTTTTCCATGGAACAGCTGCGAAGTAGCAGCCGTGATGAAGGTTTCCAAATGAATGTAAATACAGTTGAGATATTTAGCAGCTTCCTCAAAATTGTTCAGTTGGAAAGGCACACTTAGTGGGAGGATGAGCAATTAAAACAGAGAGATTAAGTACTTGAAATTCTTACTTTCTTCTTGTTTCTGAGCTTGCCAGGGAGATTCCAGTGTAAGGTGAAGTAAATGAAGGCCATGAGAGTCAAGCAACTTAAACCAGTGGCTGCTTTGGTAGTGATGACTTGTTAGATACACTGTGGGGAGTTGTGTTTATGAAGAGATTTTATGGCAGCAAAACTGGGATCATAATGTTCTGAGTCCTTTTTTATTTTTTTTTTTCTTATTACAATGAATTCCCCTTCTCTCAGGATACTTAGTTGCTGCCTACCTGGTTTTAGTGTACTGGTGTTCAGCCCAAAAAAGAATACAAACACTTTTGGTCTAGACATAGATGATGGGCTGATTTTAGCAGCAAATCATCAGAAAGAAAGGTGCTAAATCATCTTGAAGGTTTTGGTTTCTTTAGGCCCGTGCTGTGTGATTTTCACAGCTCTGTGTCTCTGACCTTGCATTAACTATTGTTGTTAATTTTGTGGTAGGGAGAAGCATCCAAGAATGTTGACAATAATGTTTTCTCTCCCTCTGTAGAGATAGGTACACAGAGATTTCAGTACTGTAGTCTCAAATAGTCCAGATCCATGAATGGAATTCATGTTTAGTAAAGATTATTTGTGAAACACAGAATGATTGCTAAAATTGTAAAATATTTGTCAGTGAGTTTAAAACAAAATAAGAAACATAGTCTCTTATTTCTTCCCAACAATTTAGTTTCTCACATGAGGCCTTTCTGACCAAGTATTGTACATGTTCAGGGACAAGTTTGGTAACTTGCCTGTATAGCTCTCAAAAGAGTAACAGGCTTGGGGTATAGTAAATTGGAAATAAAAGCACCAACCTGGGAATAGATCTAGATGTGGTGAGGAGTTGTCCAAATGGTTAAAAAAAAATTTCTTAAAATTACTAAAATATGGCTTAGAATAAAAAGGTTCTAAACTTCCTCACCTGCTCGGACTGTCTAAGGACACTTAGTGTTCACAACTTTGGACATTGATGGTGATCTTGACAATTAGAAAACCTCAAAACCCCCCTCCAAAAAACAAACAAAAAAAAAAAAGAGAAGCCACCTCTCTTTACCTCAGCAAGGCTTCTAAAGCTCTCTCTATAAATGTTAGTGTTTTTAGGACACTCTTGCTTTTAATACAAACCTCTCACTAGCTCAGTTGCCCTGCCCTGCCCAGGATTTAGAGCTGTTGGAGGGAAGTAAATCAAACTATAGTTTCAAAGGTGTAACTGAATTTGACTATTCATAACTGTACTTTCATGGGTGGCCCCACTACACAGCAGAGTGAGTCCCCAGGGGATGTTCTCTTATCTCCTGCATTTCATTCTTAAACTGTGCTCCAGCTCTTTGCTGAATGGATTTCCCTTTTCAGGTCTAGTCCTGGGAGTTACCTGCAATACTGCTATCTGGATATCTGCTTTAGAAACGGGAATGTAGATATTGGTAATAAAAAGGTGTTGTTAGATCCACGCACATTAAAAGTTTTGGTGTTCCCCCAAGTTAGTGGCGCAGAGCTTTCCTGTGCTCCTGCTTTGCTATAAAGTAAATTAACGAAATACAGATTGTCTTAGATTTCAATGTAGTTAAGTGGAAAAGTTTAATGTGCTCTTGGCTTGAACTGTTTTGCTGTTAGATCTGTAACTACCTATGGTATTTTTACATTGTTCTTCTTTGATGTGTTCCTGAAAAGATGTAAAAAACATGAGCAGGGCAGCCACATCTAGTAGAATAAGCTCCACTTAAACATGGGATTCTTCTGAATAATGTACCTTCACTTTGCATCTTTTTCCCATGCAAACAAAAAGGACTGTTCATGCAATAAAGTATTTTCCTAGTCTCCTATTGCTGTTGGAAGGTAGGCATCTGTCCCCTCCATGGAAGTCCCACAGTGGCCAGGGAGGTGTTAATGTGTTGCTAAGAGTCCCAAGCTCTTGGAAAGTACCCTTTTTAGGCATTGTTTGGTGGGAAAGAGATGCAGAATTACAAAAGAAATCAAACAGAGATGACAATCAACTTCTACCTTTCCCTGTGCGTGGAAGAGTGTCAGATTTGGGTTTATCTCCTGTGAATAGGGTCCGTTTTTAAAACGGTGGTGACCCCTCCTGGGACCACAAGCTGCTTTTAAAACTGCTCACTGTCAGAATATTGTGGCAAGAAGCTTGCCTTTCCCTGTCACTGAGTGTTATCTCGTCGTTGTTTATCAGAGACAAGGCAAGGCTGATTCCAGAGGTACAACAGTGCAGAAGGTGAGGCTGGGGAAAAAAAAAATCCAGCTTCATTTCTTACGCGTGAGCAAATGGGGCTTGTGATGCACTCGCTGTCCGTGTGGAGCAGCAAGTGTTACCCGGGGCTCCGGGGCACGGAAAGCGCAGCCTGGGGAGCTCCTGCATCCGCCTGAGCTGCCGGCACCGGCTGCGGGCACGCTGCTGGCCCCGGGCGAGCTGTGTGCCGGGGGCCTGCGTCTGACTGCCCGGGGAGCTCCACAGCCGCTGCAGAAATGGGCGTGAGGCTCCAGAGATGTCTGGGGGCACTGCTGCTGCACCCCTGCTATTGGCAGATCAAAGACACTCCCTTCCTAAAAGAGCTTTTTCTTTCTGCAGTTTTCTTCCAGAGGGAAGCCATATATTTAGCTTAATTGCAGTTAAGTTTTATGATCATGGGGAGAAAAAACCAAGATTATAACCACAGGGCACAAAGTTATGGGTTTTAGTGATGCAGTGCTTCAGGCAGGTGAGCTGTACAGCTCTAGCAAGGCATTTTTCCTGTATAATGAACTGCACAGATTCAATTGTAAACTTTTCCCTTGGGTTTTGGTGGTTTACATGAGGTTTTTTTGGGAGGGTGGGGTGTAAGAGTAAGAAAAAGAGCAAGATAACCCTAGAGGTGGCTCATCATGACAAAACTAAACTGTTTTAACTGTGTTCGTTTTCTGTTGGATGTTTTTTTTCCTGTATTGGCTGAGTTTGGGATGCTTTCTCTCTGTTACATTGGTGCATAGAAATTGAGTAGAGATGTTATTGCACCTCAGATGTGAGATCTCATTTTAATGAGTAACTTATTGTACACTTTACAGTTATTAGCAGAGATTAATCTATCATATAAAAGCCAAAGTACAAGTCCTGATTTTCTATGTGGCAGTTCTGAGTCTCTGAGCTGATACTGGACTTGTAATTTTATTGATCAGCTTGGTCATTTATCTCTATTAATCTAAAACATGTTTCTGAATGGCAAAATAATTGCACTAAAGTGTTATTTTCTTTATTTCTACTATCACAGCTGTCTGGCATGTTCAGTTTCAGAATTCAGTTCCTGGTGACAGAAGTAACCGTTTTGTTTACAGATATTACTTGTGTTTGTAAGAGGGGAGGCAGGTGTTAGCTCTTGTTTGGCAGAGTAGCCTGGTGAACATGGAAGATGGAGGTGATTGCATCACAGGAGGTGTGCCCTATGTGTGGTGTACTGTTTTATTACTGGTTAGTTTGGGGAAATAAAGAGAGAAGAGGTTTACGTGGAATACATTAAATTTCACGCATGAGAAATTACTGTCTGATCCTAGATGGCAATATTTAAAGATGCCTTATTTTCCCTCCATGGTGAGTTGTCAACTCCTGAGCTGTTGGCATTGATTTAAAGTCCAGAAATATTTCTCGTTACTGCAGAGTTGCTATAAAACCAGTGTAAGCCAGGTTAATAGGGAATTACAGATACAGCTGCCCTCCGGTTCCAAGCACCAGCAGCAGTGTGCAGGGTAGTGAGAAAATGATGCATATTGGATCCTGAAGTCCTAGTTGTTTCCAAAGGGTCCACACTGAAACAACAAACACATCCCTTCTGAAAGCTCAGTCAGGCATGCGGCCGGGAACTGCTGCCACAGCAAGAAGAGCCTAATTTGAACAGCCTGAGCAGCACAATTGCTCGCAGCATTGCAGCAGCCTCGAGGTCACTCCTCAAGGTCTCGCAGCACCATTTGGTGTGGTTGGGCTTTTTCTTCCAAGGAATTACCATGTGCATGCAAGCTCTTATTGTCTGTGTTAATAGTGTTTGGAAGACTTACTAGTTTCCAGAAAAACTGTTTGCATAGAGAATGGATTTCTTCCTTCTTCCCTGGGGAGTGTGTATCAGCGCCTCCAGTGCAGAGAGAGGCTGGCTGTGGGAATGGGGAGGAGGAACAATGGATGTAAACTGAAAGAGGGTTGTTTTAGATGGGATATAAGGAACAACTTGTTTATTATGAAGGTGATGAGACAGGTTGCCTAGAGCAGCTGTAAATGCCCCATCCCTGGAAGGGTTCAAGGCCAGGTGAGATGGCGCTTGGGGCAGCCTGATCTAGTGAAACGTGTCCCTACACATGACAGGGGGTCGGAATGAGGTGATCTTTAAAGGTCCCTTCTGTTGTGGTGTGTGTCAACCAAAACCTTTTTGTGATTTGAAGGACCTCAAGTTAATCTACCCAGCCTGTGGGCTGCCTTTCTGCAATTGAATTTTCTCTACTATAATTATGAACTTTGCCGTGGTGTCCAGTGTGAGGTGCTTGGGAGAGGCCAAGATCGTGATTAATGCATAATTTATATCTATCAGCAGCAATCACTGACATAATTGCATTTAATTATTTCTGCTATTACGTGGTATTAAGGAGTTATGAAGTCGCAAGGTAACAATTAAAATAGAAGTTGTTTTCCCTGTAATTAACTAGCCAGTATTACTCTATTAAGTAGAATTTGAACCCTGAAATAGAAGCATTTCTTCTTGACTGTGTTTTTGTATCTTAGCAAAGCAGTATCTGAGTTCTGGGAGTGTCTGAAAATGCAGATGAGAGCAAATGATAAATAACTAATTAGTTTTATGTATGTCTTCAGTTTTTAACAAAAGATGTTATATGAGGAATAAACTTAATTCATGGTTAGAAGACTTGAAGGCTTGAAGCACTATGATCAAGTTGTTGGTATAAAAAATACTTGATCAATGTAAACTTTTAAAAAATTTCTTAATTACTTTTAATACCTTTTGGGGCATGTTTCAAAGACTTGCATCTTATTAATGCCATCATTGTAATAATGGCAGCTACAGCTCTTCCTGTCCCCTAAAAATATGCTTTCATTGCAGAGCTGATACTGCTGTACGCTCCCGTGGAAGTTTTGCCTCCATAATTCTCAATCCTTGTGGGGATGTCCAGCTGAAGGTTTGTGGCCTGTGAAACTGAGAAAAAGTGGCATCTTCTCAGATTTTCTTGCCGTTAAACATGTAATACCTGACATACAGATAAACAGTGATGTCCTGTATTATGTGTAGGTTCTTGTCTGGCAGTAAAAGAGGCACTTAAAGGAGGCCCAAGGAACTTGCTGCACTGTTAGTGCTCCACAGCAAACATGCATTAGCTACATTTCTAAAATCCCATCTGTTCCAGCCTAACTCAGACGGAATGGAGGCTGCTGAGGAATAGGAGTTAGCATTGTAGTTAAAAATAACAGCTTGTCATTTTGACTACTTTTCCCTCTTGGATAGGAAAATGTCTGTCGTTGCAAAGGGGCTGTGTTGGTAATATTCTATACACAAGTACTTCTCTGTCTGTGTACATGTAATATTATAGATAACAATACATGGTATAGAACGTGGTGTGTAGCTTCTAAAAGGAAACTAAGAAGAGCATGAAGATGGAAAGCTTCTATTTCTGTAAGTAAAAGCATAATCCTCTGGGTATCATGCATTTTACAACAGGCAACTGTAGATAAAATGATGCAATATTTATTTCTTGAATTGATAAATTGCTTGAGCTGTAATGGAAGCTCCCCTGTGTTCTTCTGACTCCTATTCAATCCGAGCTAATTCATGGTCTCTTATTAATTGTGTAGAGGCCAAATCAACAGTTAAAATGGTACAAGTGCCTTCTGGCAACAATGCCATTATACCATGAGCATGTACTGAACCCAGCTCTGGCATGCTCAGCATCACCCCAGCCCAGAATTCCTGGCCACAGTCTCAGCCTGGTGCTGATGTCGGTGCCCCTGTGTAATGGGGAATTGAGTGTTCTCAGCTGTAACCAGAGTTCAGGATGATTTGCCAATGCTGGTTTTAGCTGCACTTAAAAATGGTCAGTGGCCAGAACCTGAGCATTGTTCTTCAGGGTTCATGGTCAGTAAAGTGGGAACTGGGATCCCAAGAAGAAACTTGTGTAGTGAATGGCCGTGGAAAAGGACCTCCAGATTTCCGGAAGTGGGAAAGAAAAGCTGCGTGTTTTTCCTCATAAAAGTTGGTATTATTTAGGGTTAACTGAGGTAGGCTTTCTGGTCTGTGGCTTTTCTGGCACATGTGCTGTCTGTAGTTCTAATCTGATACGACAAATAGATTTATAATCAATCATATCTTAGTAGATTGTCCTTTTTCCCCCATTATTCATATTGTAACTTTGCCCAGCATAGTCCAAAAATAGCTTGTTAGCTGAAGAACTGTTATGTATAGAATGTTGTACTGAGTCCCTGTAACTTGCAGAATCTATTTTTTACAGCACTGCTTATGAATACATTTCAAATTACTGATACAAAATCAGTTGGCCTTTTTTCCCTGTTGTATTTATCACAAGCATGTGATTATGAAAGAAGAGTTTCATGAAGCGTGGCATGTCAGCAGTACTGCTTTATTGGGAGTAAAAATATGTCGAGCTCTGAATAATACAAATTAAATAGGAGATGAATTCTGCAAGGAGCTGGCCCATCCTGATATTCACTGATGCAGTTCTCTTACTATCTAATCATTGAGTGATGCTTGTAATTCAGGCACTAAGTATAGGCTGGGATTTTGGTTTCTGCTCCTTAGATGATGACGGGAACATCTGAGTAACAGGAGGTTCTGGTAGAACAGGATGATAATTGTTCATTCCTCCCCCCTGCCGCCCCCCAACTACTCTTCCCCGGAAAGGACTCCTCAAAATCCATGTCAAGCATGGAGGTGGAGGGTGAGGCTATGGAAACAGCACTATTGGCCAACGCTGGGGTATGTTCCTGCATATCCTGCTGGGTGTCCTTGGGCTGGGCCTTCTTGGTTCCTTCCACACTTCACTGGAAGTCAATGTTGCTCCATGAATCACAGCTGGTTTGTAGCCATGGGACCTGCTACAGAGAGAGCTGAGCACTCCTTTTTTCACTGCTTCACAAAAAGCCACCTTCTGCTAAGCAGTTTATTTCAGAGAAGGTGGTGCTTCTCTCTACCACAGTTTTATTTTGAAACAGAAATGTTCACAGAAAAAACGTTGTTTGCAGTTGTGTGAGAAGTTTGTTTCAACATTTTTTTCTGAAGACTGAAGGAGAGGAAAACAATTAATAAGCAACTTCACTTAGATTAGGAAATATCCTAAAACCTATTAATGACAGAAGCAGCCTAAACACTCGTGTGTCTTCTTTCTACTCTGTTTTGCATTGTTCTTATCCAGGGTCCTAAACCATGAACATAATCAGTTTTGTTAGTTTTAATGCCTCCCCAATTTAATTCAGATGGGGAAAAAAAGGCAAAAGGCGCTGAGTTTTCTTATAAAGCTCCTAAGCTAGGAGAGGAAAAATAAATAAGTGTTTTGTGATTTTGGTTCAATCCACCCCATGTCAGGTGTTTCAGCAAGGCAAATGTGCTTCACGTAGTTGATTTCAGTGTAGTTTTTGAGACTTGTGTGTGATGAGTGTCGGGGCTCCTTTGCCTGGCAGGGTTAATTCCTCTCTCCAGAAGTTCAAGATTTAAACACCCATGCTAAGTGCAAGTAGCCTAGAACAAAGTGCTTTGGTTCTGTGCTGGATTTTTGTTGCCTGACAACAAAGCAACACATTCATTTTATAGAACGCATTTCTCTCACAGTTCTGGAAAAGCTCATTGTTTATTCATGAAGGAAGGTCAGTAAGGCCTGGTTAATCCAAGCATTTCTTATTTCTAGTTTATTTCCTGAAAGGGATGACTCTTGCCTTTATCAAATAGGAGGATTCAAAGGGAAAATGTGTGTGGCTTGCAGAAGGGAGGAAAAAATGGGAGATGCCAAGTGGGTATGTGTTTAGAGGAATTTCAAGTATCAGAGCAGGGTGTATTTTTCAGTTGTATTTTCCTGTTCTTTTTGATCGCTGACGCCAATAGCATTTGTATTTTAATTTTCTTAAATGGCGATGGGTGAAGAGAGAAAAATTGTACAGCAGGGGCAATTCGTGTGCTTTACCACTGTCAGTTGGGAGAGCTGGCTGGAAACCTCTTCTCTCGAAGTGTGATCCTGAGGTTCCACAGAGCTGCATCCTTTTAACGAGTGAGACATGCTGATTCCCCTGCAGAGGAAGGAAGAGGTGTATGGAGGAGATGCCATGGCCTCCAAGCTGCTTGGCACCCTGCAGTCTGCTGTTTCCTGAGCTGTGACTCTCAGGGATGCACACATTTCTTTTGGATTTGTTCCTGATGTAATTTATATAGCAACTGACTTGGCTTTTTTTTTTTTCCACTAAGTTGCTTCTTACCTTGTGCGCTGCCCTTAAAAAATTAAAAAGCCTATTAGATAGTTTAAATAATTCCAGTAGAAGAAACTAAAGGGCCAGAATGCCTTCTCATGCTAAAATAAAATCCAAACTAAAGCAAATTTTGGCTCCCCAACATTTTAATCCTGACGAGGTTCTAGTGCACAGTGATAAAATTTTCCATTCTCAATTATTAAAATGCAGTTAAGCAGCAATTCACAAGCATTGCAGAACACCATCTACTGCTAATAACTTGTTTATAAGAGAACGTGTTAGGGCTTCAAGGTTAACGGAAGTGTAGCCAATAAATGCTGATTTATTTGATTGTATTTTTTTAAGGCAGCACTGAAGCAGTTTTCTTATTGACATGGTTGGTGCAGCTGCCTCTGTTTTGATTTGGAGTTATTGTTCAGTGTGGCTGAGAGAGTGAACTGAGACACTGACAGTGTGGGAGCGTGCTCAGAGACAGAGATATCAAGTGAGCTATTTGAGCTGCTTATCAATTGTTAATTGTCTACTGATCCTTAAACCAGATACCTAAACTGAAAAGACCACTTTCAGCAACAGATGCAAATTATATGGATCCTGTAGGTGTACGGGCCCTACAACATAAGTGGGGTGCTAAATTTTTTATTACCTATTGGAGCTTTCATATCTGGGCAGTTCTAGTGCGGGCCTCCAGACCCAAAGTTGCTCTGACTTCATTTGTAAGGAGAAGGTAGCACCTGAATTGAAGCTGGATGAACAGCTGCATTTTGACCAGTTGGCCATAAATATATTTATCTGGATTTCCCATGTCAAATATACTTCCTCTAGAATAGCCCTGGAGCTGGAGATCTTGAATGCCTTTTCCATCAACTGGGAATTTTATGTGCATTTTCAGCCATGTTACTATTAATACTTCCAAAACAACACAATGCAAGTGCTGTTCATAGTTACATGTTAACGTGGTTGAGGTTTTTTGGTGAAGGAGTTACTTGAATTAAACATGATACAGATGATGTATTTAATGTTCAAACTCCTCAGAACATCACCTGCTTGCCTTTAGTGCTGTGGGATAATGTGCTTGTGTTGGGAGTCTGGTGCCAAGTTGGAGCAGTCCTTGATTTATATCCCTACGTGCTTCCCACAGTGATTGTGCGTGCCAGAGGAGAGAAGCACTGCTGGAAATAAGTTTAATGATTTTTTAATTTTTGTGACAGGATAGATTGTTTCCCCAAAATGAGCCTGTGTGAGTTTTTATATTAAATGGAAAAGTAAGGATTTGGCAACCTGTACATCAGATTTTTTTATTTTACAGAACTGTGACAGTTTGGGAGAAGAGAGGGAATGAAGAGAACAGCAACTTGAAGGGATGGATCAGGCTTTGGAGACAAAACTCAAAAGGGGCCTTAGGGACTTCATTTCTGTGCATATACTTAAAGATAGGACATTTAGCTAGTAAGGGGTAGTTGCATTTCTGCTTCAGTTTGCATATTGTCTCACAGAATCAGCTGTATTTTAGCTTGGCTGAATAAATTTTTGAATCCTTTGAGTATGGCCCGAAACTCAGCCAAGAGTTCCTCCTGGCTGTGGTGTCATTCATCTGCTGGTGCTGAGGACAGATTGAAACAGGGGCACAAGCTACAGCTGTCCTGTTCCCGGTTAGATGGGATTTCATCACCCAGAAACTTCCCTGTGGGGTACCCAGCAGTGTCTCGTTTTGCTCTACCACCCAGTGCACCTTGGCCACAACTTGGTGCCTGACATCCCAAACAAGCATTGTTCTATCAGCTGTTTCTGGTTGTGCATCTTTTCCTGCTTTATCACGCTGTAATACTTGTGTTGAGTCAGTACATGCCTTTGCAGCTCTTCTCCCTTTCAGTGATGACTGGAGAGCTTTTGCTGCCTTATAGAATGTGTAAAATCAGGTGAGCTGTTCTTGTCTGGCTCGTTGCTGTTGGCATCTTCAGTCAGAAGTGGGACCTTCAACATCAAACTTGTTTATCTGTATTGCAAGAAGATGAACTGGGTATAGGATTCACTGTATTTGGTTTTCTTGAGTTTCATTGAAAAGAAGCAGTCTACACCTAATGTGTTCTGGAGTGTCAGCTTTCCAAACTTCTACTCTGTGCAGACTGCACTGTCCCTTCTTTGATGTTTTTTTCTTTATCTCTGTTAATTAGAATATTGAGTTTCTCGCCTCACTGTAATAGGCAAATGTTTCGCACAAATTCAGATTTTAAAGTAAGCAGAAATCTTTCACAAGCCTCAAACTGCTGTCCCTGTGATTTGCAGTAGTTTCCTAAGAGCCCCTTAAAATATGGCTGTAGCTTGTTCTTATCAACAAAAGCTGGGAAACTGGCACTTATCCCTCTTCAAAAGAAACAATCTGCTAATTGCCTTCCCTTCTCCTTTGATCTTCCTGACCAGTTTTTCTTAACATTGTGGGACTTCTCTGAATTCAGAAATGAAAGGAGGTGTCTTATACTTGGTCTTAATGCTCTGCATAATTCTTTTCCCCGAAGAAGCCAGTTCATAGCTCAGCTGAGCAAATGTGTTTAAAAACACGATCTGGGTCATCTAAACAATGAAGCAGCTGGAAGGCAGCCTCTAGTTTTCCTTCGAAACCAAAATTTAGGAAGTTAAAGCAGACTTCAGCCTGTGTATTTGGGTATGAGAGCTTTTGTGGCTCAATTGATAGTGTATCCTGTTCTGGTTGTGTCCTGAGTGTGAGGATGTGGGCTGTCCACGGGTGCCACTGGGATGCTGTCGACCTCCTTGCTTTGGCAGCGCAGATGAAGTCACAGAGGTGCTGACAGATGCGTTTCCTGTCACTCATTGGAGCTGAAGAGACACTGAATCAACAGAATCAAGATCTCAGGGCTACCTCGCTGCAAAAAGCTGCATCTTCCAGAACAACACCTTTGTCCTTCAGTGTTCATTCAAGTGCTTTGGAAAACGGTAGCTGAGCGTTAAAATAGCACCAAGATCCAAGCCCTCCACAGAAGGGGAAAAACAGATTTAACATAAAATGATACAGCATTGTTTTCTTTTATCCTTTTGTCTTTCCTTTCAAACTTAACCTTCCTTTTTTATTGATAGTGGCTGTGTTGTTGTTTGCTTATGCTCTGCTTGGTGTGTTGTGTATAAAATTTAAAGCTCTGTATGTGCAAGTCCCTTCCCTGTGGCAACTGCAGCAATACACAATCCAGTTCAGATGTCATTCATCACTGCAAATAAAAGCATGACAGCTTACATCTCAGAAGCTGATCCTCTTAAATCCCTTTCTGATCTGAGCCCATCCGTTGCATTTCACCTGCAGCTGTTTTCCAGATGCGTTTGATTGAAAGCTTTTTCATTAATAGCATACTGCAAATCCCGAATTATAAATGCAAACTTAGCTTCTGCCTTTTCCTTCCCATATTTAACAGTCTTTCATGAAAGCACTTGGTTACAGGTGAAAGGCAGTTCTGGAATTCAAGTTTTGCAATGCAGTGAGAGGTACTGCTGCTGTGTGGTGTTTCTTTAGGAACACAGAGTGTGAGTTTGACAGGTGAACACATATTTTGGACAATTCCTGAGTGACAGGCAATGAATGTGCAGAAGTGGATGCCACTTCCCTTGTGAATGATCATCTGTCTCTTAGTAGGCTGTGGTGAGTAAGCACAGTGGCAGTTTCTGCGGAGAGGGTACTGCTGAGGGAGAAATAGCAATGACATTCGTGTGTACTTGTGTCATGGGTGCTTCCCGTATGAAATCAATGCCAGGTGTCATAAGAAACTCTTCAGTTTGTCTCAAAGGGGGCTAACCAGTGTGCCAGTTGTTATAAATGGGAAAAGGAGCACTGCTGAGATGGGAAGTGGGGAATGCAGTGCCGTAGATCAGTGACGTGTGTGCCTAACCCTGCAGATGGATGCGCTTCCTGTGCTGCTCCCTTACATCTAACATTCCTTTTAGTTGTTAAAAACAGTGCAGCTCATCTCCAAAAAGAGGTGTCTCTTTATTTCTCCTTTCTTTACAATCCTTTACGACACTAAAAATTGTGGGATACATAGGATACTGTCATTAAAACAGACTTGTATGTTGATAGTATTTACCTACACAATTGGAAGTAGTTGGACATGTCCCATTCCAGTGGAGTTACTGCATCCCCTCTGGTGTGAGCACTAGCACAGCTTTGTGGCACTGGGTAGGTTTCTTTTCCCTATGACAGATGCATTTGTTTGCTACTCCTTTCCTAATGGGATTCAGTCTGTAAATCAGGCTGGAATCAATGGAGTTGATGCAAGAAGGAGAGAAGTGTTATTTGCTTTAGGCATCAGCCACAGAGGTAGGTTATGAGTTACTTAAGTGCATATTGCCTTAGTACATCCTTCTTTCTTGTGTGTGTATATGAGAGGCAGAGAAAACTGTGAACTAAAATTAAATTATTGCTTTACACTTCTACTGTTTGATATTTCTAATGGGCACCAAGTTGTGAACATGTGTATGACTGAAGCTGTGTTTCTATCATAAAATGATCCAATGGACCAAATGAGAGGCTGGCATTTATTGCTGCTGTTCTGCTCTCCTATGGGAACACATCTTTGAAATTTCCCAGCCAGTGATTACATTTACTTTAATGGGCAAAGGTTAAATTTAGGCTGTATCTGACTTCAAGTACGAGGTAATGCAGATTTTTAATTTTTTTTTTTTTAATTCTTGAAGAGCTATAAGATTACATTAAAGCTTTCCCCCTTATTTTGTTACACTGGCTTGAGATATTTGTTTTGGTACATATCCACACGTTCCTGTGCATCTCCTAAGTAATTTAACAGAATTCTAAGCCCCTGTCCACAAGAACCATTGTCTCCTTATGTGGCTCTGTGGTTGGATTTTTGACATTTCTTTTTTTTCTGCAGTGAGGCACAATAAGAGATTGGCTCCAGTAATTAGGCTACCAGACTTCCATGGTTGTGTCTTGCATTTTGTCTAGCTTGCTTAGAAAATACATTTGGCACAGGTGAAGGTGCACGGCTGATGTTTTCTCCAGCTGTGAGTGCAGACAAAAAGCAGGTTTGAACTTGCAGCCAGTAGGCTTGGTGCTGCCGTGTTACAGAACTTTTGATACCTGGTAATAGGAGAAAAGAAGAATCAAGATGATAGTAACTTGCTGGTTCTGTTTGCAGGGTAATTTTCAAGAAAGGCTGTGCTTTTTATGATTTCTGTTGTGTGAGTCAGTGGTTTAGAAATTGTGTGAATTAGTTCACCTGTCCTGGCTGGTTCCTTTGCTCTTACTAAGGTTAATTTTTCGTTAATATTATCAACACTTAATTCAAGATCAAATTGTAAACTAGAGCTGGTTTCCTAGTGCTCTTGTGCACTGGGTAACGCAATAGACACGTTTCATGTGACATTTGGTTTCCTCTGTTTTCATAATGCAAATATTGGGGAAAAGGCTTCAAGAGGGCAACTGGGGAAGGACAAACAAAATTCAGCTTGGAGAATGTAAAGGGCTGTAGATCTTAAAGATCACTGATGGATTTGATTTGACAGAGCAGGAAAATAATCTTTGAAGCTGTGAGCCTCTGGAACCTGTTCTGAGTGTTGCAATGAAGAGGGAAGGGTAAGTGGTAACCCCAGTGATGGTGGGGATGCTCTCGACCTCAGCTATGGCTGACAGAGCAGTTGTCACTCGCTACTGGAAGCAGCTTGGGGACACCTCCCTTTGGTCTGTTGAGCCCTGCCTTGGAAACACCTGCACACAGAGTCCTCAATGCCTGGGATGGAGCTGGCAGGGCTCCAGTGGGAGCAGCCAACTCGGGGAATAGTTTTCATTGCCGAATGGGAAGAACGAGAGAAGAGGAACGGCTTTGGTAGGTAGGCAGGATGCCTGTTGCCTCCCACCACAGGGCAGGTGATACCTGGGCTGGGATGATCCCAAAGCAGCAGGGGAGCATAAATATCAAAAGGCTGATTGGTTTGCTTGTAAAGAAATACTGAACTGATTGAAAGAGTAGTTAGAGGCACTTCCCCATGGATTGTAAAGCCAAGGGTCTGTGAATCTGAGACTTTGCAATGAGCATTTCTTACTTCATGGAATGATGTCTCATCATTGGATCCCAAGAGCACTTGTGCTCTGGATGTGGTCTGCTTTCAGACCTGCCAACCAGTTCATAAACTACAGCTTGCCTCTGGAGAGCAAAGGTGCAGTGGTACAGCTATGTTCTGTACAAATATGGGTGCATTTAAAAGTCATTCAGAAGGAAGTTATCAAAGTGTTTATATTCTGATGAAATTTCTTTCAAATTCACACTAACACAACCACGCTTTTAGGGAAAAGAAACTGGTGACAAGAAACATTAGGTGTAGTTAAAAATGTACAAGCAGGAAGAATGCAAGAAATTATCCCATGAAATGTCATCAGATAAAACAGGGAACTATTGGCATGGTGGCTTTTTAGGGAATGAGGAGTGTGCATTTATTTTGTTCTTAAGGAGCAGTGAAAAATGAAGTGGTTCAGGCTATTTTAGAAAGCTTGATGAGTTTTGTGAATTTGGTCTGAAATGAAGCATCACATGTGTGGATATCGGCACCAGTGCTGTAATCCCCACTGCAAACCTGTTACAAATAGTGGGTCTCCTCCATACGCTGCCATTCTGTGCTGTCACTGGGCAGTGTTCTCTGGTGCTTGGCAGTTTATTTCCCAAAATAACTTCTGCAACTTGCAATTCTTCCCTCGTACTTTAACGTGTCAGTTAGATTTATATTTTTAGGGATGTTCACCAAAGCGATGCCAGCTCCTATCTCCACAATCAGCACTGAGGAATGCACTTCTGGGTGCTGCTTTCAGTAGAACAGGAAATGTGAGTCTTTAATGAGGAGAGGCAAAGCCTTCCAGCTCCATGTCAGGTGGTTCTTCCTTCGGTTTAGGCTTGTGCCAGGAAGGCTGCTTGATCACTTAGGTGAATGCTGTAACTTAAGCTCCTTTTCAGTTCACTATCAGTCGAACATTAAATGTTTTGACTATCTCCTTGCCTTCCCTGTGCTTTGCTGTTGAAAAATGGTCTGTTGCGTTTTCTGTCTGCTGCTGGTTTATACTGTTCAGCACAAGCTGGTTTTCAAAAGAATTCATTATGTTTCATAAAATTGTTTTCTTAAGGTACATTTCAGTAAACTCTGTTATCCTTTATCAAAGATGGTGCAGGTGTTTTGTGTAGCAAGAAAAATGCTACAAGTGTATAAAAAAAATCTAAATCCTTTTGTCCCGAGTAATCTTGTCATAAATATACATAGATCATAAGTATTAATTATAGAAAAAAGTGATAGTGCCATCTATTGTTATAACTGCTTTGAATCCTAAAATCCTGTCTTAGAGCATGTTACAGTATTTTCTCTCTTGAGCTTGAATTGAGATTTTCCATGCATTTTCGGAATCATGATGATATTATTTTGGCTATGATATGTAGGTCACTTGAAAAGGGAGATCAGGAAACATATTCTACTTGGCCAATGTTGAAGCATAGAATGGTGAGAATCAGTAAAGCTTTACTACCTCTCTTCTGAAAAGCATGAATTGGGCGTTTGATAAGGGAATAATTTATTGAAAAAATGTGTGTATATATGTCAGACTTGACAGGTTTTTACCCTGTAGATGTAAAAGTACCCAAGCAGAGACTTGGAGAGTTTGGGAGCTGAATTGTGCCGAGACCGGGTGCTGTATACACCACACCTAGGAGTGCAGTCACTAAGAAACCCTTTCCTGCAATTGGATCCCCTAATAGGCAGAGGTGATTGTGGCACTGATTGTTGCTGGAACAGAGATCCCCTGGAATCAGTTTCTGCCTGTAAATGAAGACTCTGCTGTGCCTTATGCTACAAGGGAGCCAAATGAACTGCACTGCTCTGTTATTCATCTTTGGCTTTGTAAAACATTCCTTTAACTACTTTGTGGCAGTAATACATGTTTACTCTCAGGTATGTACCTGTTCTGCTCTCTCATTAGTATACTGAGGAAAGCAATTCCAAGAAAATGAGGGAGTTGATGGAAAAAAAAAAAAAAAGAGAAGGTAGAAGAATTTAAAGGGGCTGTGATATTTCCCTGTTATTATCAGTGTGGTTCCTTCTCTTACTGGTAAATTGGCACAATTATAGTCAGGAAACTAGTGCCAAAAGCTTTCTCTTCCAAATGGAGAAACAAGAAGGCAATCATGGAGTGAGCCTGTCACAGGGATTTGTCGTGGCCTCTGAGAGAGGGTTTTATTTCACGAGGATTAACTAAGGAAACTTGCCTTTACAGGGTGTGTTGCAGCATGTAATGGGCAACACTCGATGATTGTTCCTGCTGTCCTGCCTGCAGCTTCTTGTACTGTTCCCTAGAGGCCTGTGTGCTGTGCAGTTCCAAATCCCAACTAATCCAATAACAACTCAAGCTCTTAAATATACAAGGTTTAAGATTTGTCTGTATTAACTACCTGGGGACTTTCCTCTCCGAAGTTTTTACACTGAGCAGAAAGCCATCTGCTTTAAAATTATGAGGATCCTCCCAACATTTGCCATCGAAGCACAGTAATTGTATCCCACTGTGATTTTTCCAGACAAAACTAGTGGGAATAATAGACTCAGAATGTTAGAAATTCCAAGTATGAATGAAATGCTGTATTTTTAACTGTGGCTGGAGTTTACCACTGAAATGGAGCATGGCTGGATTTTTTTTTCTTCTGAGATTTGTGTTTGTGTCAATGTATAAGATATGTTTGAACTACAAAAGTAGTTTGATGTTCTTGTAAGAGATTTTCTAGCAGCTGGGAGGTTATATTTTTTCCTCCTGACCCATGAATGACAAATGGGGACAGGAAGAAATAAAAATTAAGGTAAGAATTATGCCCAGTGGACTCAGATGCGAAGAGTTAGGGAGCATTAGGGAGTTGGCCAAATCCACAACTTAGGCATGCACTTTGCATGGAAAAGTGAGTTTCCAGCTGTGCTTATCTGCTGAGATATTACAGTGTAGGAAATATGACCTCGAGTTACTTTGATTTCTTTTGAATTACAGTTTTGAAAACCAACCAAAAAATGGTTCAATGACTTAGGCAAATGTAAGAGACGCCACAAGCCGTTCCCAAGAACGTGAGAATGAAATTGGTAAGCCAGGATAGCGGAGTAATGGATGAAGGTAGTGCAGGGCACATCTCCACCAGCTACACAGGAACAAAAGTAACTCTGAGACAACAAACACCACTTGCATCAACCTGACCTTCAAGAGTATTTGAGGCACAAATTATTCCGATTCTGCATGGCTACCTGGTATTTATTACCAAATTAAACTGTTGCTGACAGTGTTAGCTTTATGCAATCATCACCTGGAAACGTATATACACAATTCTTTTCTTTTTAGCCACCAAAAGAATTGGAATTGTTCCTCTGAGCGGTATGTGGCTCTTTTGTGTCCCTGTGTTCCCACCCTCCATGGTGTTCTGTTACACTATTGTATCCAGTTGAACTTGCTGGAATGCATTATGCAAATCTGTGACCGCTCCTTGTGTATCAGCAAGAGCGATCTCGGAAACGCAAGAGCTGCTGCCGAGCACTGATGGAAGTCAGAGCAGTCGAGCACTGCCACCGTCCACCCTTTGAGAGCAGCGTGTGGAGAACGCGGCGCCTGGGCTGCTCACCTACCCGTACCAACGCAGAACAACTCGAGGGTGCTGGTTCTAGAGGTGTGAACAGCAGCTCCCAGCCACCAAAACTGGGAATGCTCTCCAACAGGGGGCATATTTAAGAGAATATTGTGATCCACATTGCAGTGGGCATGTGGGGACTGGGAAAATGAACCAGCACCTGGAATTTAGAGATGTGCAGATCACAATTCTTTTCTTTTAATGCTGTACCCAAGCTGATGTGCTGGATTTTGGATGTGTGAGTCACAGCTAAGGAGGTGGTAGCTGGATGTCTCTTTAAGCCACAGATTCATCTGATGTTAGGTGAACACAGCTCCTGATTGAGCCATGAGCTTATTGAGTTATGACATGTCGCTTATCACAGGGTATCACACTTATCACTCTTCAGATGCTGCCATGTGTGCCAGATATTCCAGTCATGTCGGAGTACTGTGGCTAGGAGAAGTCAAACCCTGTGGTTGCTGTTGCTGCAGCTCATGAGTGTTTAGACTCGATTGTAATCAAGCTCTGATGTAGGTTTGCAGTTGCTGTCACGGTGAGAGAATTTGCAAAGGAGTGAGTTCTGCGTCATGCACCTCCACACAGACCTGTGCCTGTCATGTGGGGTGTGAAATCACATCCCAGTACAGAGATCTGTATGAATTCCCAACCTGGCATGGGGATAAGACTTGAAGATAGCCCTTGCTGTTCCCATGCAGCAATCCGAGTTCTCAGTAGTCTATTGTACAGCCATGCCAGCTGGGATGTTGGACCTATAGCATTTGTCATTGATAACACATCAGCTTTGCAGCAAGGATTTCGGCTGATTTCTTAGCTACCCTGTACACTGAAAAGATGATGAAAAGCCCCTCAATGCAGGAGTGTGTTGTATAAAAAATAAGCTGCATGTATGCCCCTTCCGGCTTGGGTGTCATTTGCTTAATTTTTAATTATCATGGGACACTGGTTATCCCTAAGAAACACTAATTAAAAAAAACAAAACAACAAAGTTTGTTAGCTGCTTGAACCATCTAAGAGAAATAGCAGCCATGGGTTATATGAATACTCCCTGCTCCAGCTGTAAGCCATTCACAGGGTTAGTGCAGTTCATGATGAGCGTGTTCACTGCTCAGCTTGAAATCCTTCTTGCTTCTTGCAGCACGTCTTATTTCGCAAAATTCTCTGCAAACATCAAGTACGCTGCCAAAATTGATTATTATGAAACTCCAGAAGTTTGTATGTCACAAGTTTGTGTGTCAAAACCAGCATGGAGGTGAAAAAAACATTGGGAAGGGATAAACACTTCAAGATCAGTTGGCAAGGCTGCAGCTAAATCATATTCATGTGCTTACGCCAGGCAAAAATGTAGGGCAGCTTTCAATATCCTGTCATTGTACCGTCAGTCTGGGCCTTCAGAGCTGTCTCGGGTCATGAACAAGGTGCTGCGTTCAGCAAAGAGATTTGTTGCAAGTTCTTTTGTTCCCAGCTCATTAACTGTGATCAGCAATTGCGCCAAGCCGGTGATTCACACCCGCCGTGCTGCTTAGCCAAAATCAGCGTGAGCAGGGCAGTCCGGCGAGAAGGTGGCGATACACTCGATGCCCTCTGTGGATCAGATGCTGTCATCTGCAGCAGCAGTCGGGGCTGCTGCGCCGAGAGGGTGCCCAGGCTTGTGACAAAAGGCTGCTGAAATCGCTCTGGCTTTAGGGGTGTTCATCTGCGCGGGTCACTGAGCAGCCGCAGCGCCAAGGAGACCCTGCCCGCTCGGAACGGGGCCGGCACTTTTGGTTGTGTCACCGAGTGTTCATCGGGTAGCCTAAGCACTGTGGAGTATGCAAATCCTCCTGGGATGTAAATGAAGTGCTCGTGAGCAATCATTGATTTTCTGTTTGTGCGTTGTCTATTTCCACCCGTAGCGGAGAGGGCTTGTTGCGTAAAGGACGGAACTCTGTGGCATTTGCATTGCCCCGCCGTCCTCTTTGTGCGGAAAGCATTTCCTTGAGCGCAGAGCAGCGCTCGCACTTAATGTGAAACGACAGGAATGGCCCGTGCTGGGAGCACGGCATCAACAGCTCCGAGCTCCCGCGGCACGTTCGCTTCTGCGGAGCTTGCGGGCTTGCCACAGGATCTGAACAGCCACGTGTGCCTCTAGTTTTGGAAGCTGGCTAGTGCTCCCAGTAACATAATTATCAAACTACCTTTGGGGAAAGGTGTTGAAATTATTCTTGCTGGGAAGTGGGGTTATATTTCTGCAGAAAGCCACAGTCTTGGAAATTAGGCTCCCATGACCTATTTGAGACTGTAACCAACCCACGGTGGATGTAGAGAAGTGATTTTCACTGCTCTTTCTGCTTCCATGCCATGTATGATTCTATCCCTAGGAAAAAGAAACGGGTCCTGAATATTTTGGGAACTCTGGCCAGGATGTCCCACTAACATCAAGCTGACTGCATTCGCGTTTCCAGACACACACATACAGGCTTCTACGGAGATGCTTGTCATTCTTCTGCAGTTTCTGGCAGTAGGCTGCAGATGATGCTGACTCTCAGAAGCCTGAAGAATGTCCTAGCAACACACATTCCCTCCCAGACACTGGGAGTGGGCTTTTAGAGGAATGTACGTGGACCTCCCCTGCCGCTTGCCCTCCAAAGAATACACAATGTCTGTATTGGAGACAACTTGCATAATCAGGCAGTGCTGCTTTCATGAAGGGAGTGATTTTCTCTTCAACACTGGACAGTTTCCCTTAAGACCATGAACATGTATGCTCTTTGCTGTCTTGGCAGACTTATTGATCCATATGTCACAAGTGTTTGACAGTGTTCTTTAGTGCAGTTCAAAATGCCCTTCAGTAGCTTTAGTTGCCAGAAACAGCTATCTATTTCAGCAAGTAGGTTAAAGGCATTTTTATAAGTTGGAAATAAAAAAAGGGGAAGAAAGCGAGAGAAAAAAAGATTGACTGTAGTTATAGGAGGGACGCTCCGTGCTAGTCAGTAGTAACCACTTGTAAAAGGTTTCTTCTGCTTACTGAAACAAATGTTAAATATGGTGGAGGTTGAGCTAATTGGTTAGTTCCACCATGCAAACAAAATGAGTGGGTGTCCTGGAAAACAACTCTCTGCCAGTGTCCAGAATGGAGAAAATGAACTCAAAAATATGTGTGTAGGCCCCATGGTCATCTGAGGATTTGTTTCGATTTTCTTAGTCCTTCTATGTTGCTTTGTTGTCTGCATAATGTGATAAATTGTTCTTCTGTCAGCAGGATGGAATATTCTGAACCGCTGATTTAATGACGGTTTTTATTAGATTCCATTTGCTTCTCAAAGATTAGAGAATTAAGAAATCAAGGTGATAAGCACAGCAAGGGAGCTGAAATGTGTAAATGAGGGGGAGAAAGGCAAAAAGGAAGAGATAAATATTCCAGTCTATTTCCCTGGGAAAATCTTAATTTCAGCAGTCTGTGCATATCCAGTCCTGCAACAAGCAGAAAGGACACCTGCCTCTGCATACTTCACTGTGGTGAGGTAGAGCAGTTTGTTTCTGCAGCTGCACAGTTCCTGCTTTGCCAGAAATAACCTTTGCTGTCACCCTGGCTGGGTGACTTGGAGCTGGTGGTGTCTGACCTCTGCTTTCTTTTATAAACCCACTTACCAAGTTTATAACTTATGTCCCTTGACTGAGGTGGCATGTGCCTTAAAGAACAACATGAAGTAGGGGCAGAAAGAAGAAGAAATATTTGATGTTCCTCAGCTGTTTAGGGGCCCTGAATAGTGACACCAAGGACCCAGCAGTGTCATACTGAATTGTGGCTTCTGTTTTATTATGAATATTCTGATATTCTCCTCCATTTTCAAACAAGGGCCAAGGCTTAACTAGCAGTGATTTGTCCTGGGTTCAGACCCCGCTGCTCTTAAACTAATTACAGGGGGAACAAATATGATGTGAAAATCAAGTACTCTGATCTTTAGCATCTTGTATCACTTAGCTCACCAGTCAGTAAGACCATCAGCTGATTTTGCTGCTTCATGAAAAAAACATGCAACTTGCATAGCAAACCCCACACTAAAACGCATATTAACTAAATAAGTACAAGTGTGCTGACACAAGCAAACAGTGGGTTGCAGTAAAATATCACAGTTGTAATTTGGCATGCGGTGTCTCCTGGTTGGGAAGTCAGTTTTACTGCACACACTTGTGCAAGTGCCAAGCAATACCTTTAGATTTATGTAGGGAGTGGCTGAATCAAACCCAGCTATAATCCATGATCAACATCCACATAAGAAATAAAATCATCATGTAATAGCATTGGTGCTCTCAATCTTTTAATTTCTTTTCTTACTGGCTGCAACCTGCAGTGTTATGAGTGGCTCTTGAAAATGATTAGGGTGTATCAGCCTTTGTCCACAGGGGCGCTGTGTGGCAAACCCCCACGTTCCAGTTCCCAGCTCATCTGGATCACACACTTGCCTCCAAGAGTCATTTCTTCCATTATCTTGCATGTCTGGAGAGCTGTTCATTTGTTTGTTTTGCCCAGCACAGAATAAATTATAAGGTCAGATTACAACACAAAGTCGGGATGCTCTCAGGGTGTGCATCTGGCACCCCGGATCTGCAAGCCCTCCCCAATTCCCTTATCTAAATGGTGTCATAGGAAAGGAATGACATGCCTCAAAAATGTTGTTAACTCACCAAAACAAATTACCGTGTGTCAAGTGGTTTGTATGTTATTGACTAAGAGACCTTCCAACGCACATTTAACGTGGGTGTTTTTTCCTTTTGGAAGAAAGCTGCTGGAAGTGCCAGAAGTGTGTACGTGTGCTATGGGTGTGCTCAGGTGATGCAGCCTGGGATGCACACCAACAAGTCATGGGTGAGGTATCGGGAGATTTTGGGTGTTTGCAGACGTCAGAGCAGAAGACCGCGTGTCATGGAGCAGCCTGAGGGAATGGGGACAACTCTGTGTCTGCCCAAGAATAAAGGCTGATTTATGTACACATGGGAGAAGGGTAGAAGGATTCAATACTGCAACATGATCAACATGAGTGTTACAAAATCGGTAATGAACCATCCCAAAAACATTATTATGTAGAGGAAAGATTCTGGCCTGCAGCTATATGCCAGGAAATAGTCATTCCTGAACCTACCACTGGGGAAGGCAGATTATATCCTAAACTACTGTTGAAAAATAATGAAAACAGTGGAAGCTATTTTTATGTAGTGTTTTCTTTTTCATATATTTAACTGCTTATTTTAAATAACTTTTTCTGTATTTCAAGAAAGAAGAATGTACGACCTTCATATTAATCTCTAGTAACATTGTTGAATATATGCCAGTTGACGCAGTATTGAAGAATAGGCTTGGGCAGAAACCTCACACATTTGCAGATTGGGTTTAGGTACAACCCATGGTTCTGCTTTATATCCAAAATCCTGTGCGTGTTGTCTCAAATGCACAGGCACTCCTCAGACATGGCTTTTGCAGTTACTGATTTAGCAGCTTTACTGCTTTCTCCCTTAATGATTTGCCAGTGAAGAAACACATAAAAACCCTTTTTTTGTGTTCCTTTAATACATAAATGTGTAATTTTCCAGATTATCTGGGACAATGGGTATAATGATACCATTCTAAACATGGGATAAATTCTGGACTAAATGGAATATTTATATTCTTGCAAATACTAGGATTTTCCTTACCATAAATTTTTGTGTAGGCTTTTGAATAATCTGAGTTTTGATTGGTCATTTTATCAGAAATGTTTAAGTGCTTGACATGAAGTAGTGTAAGCCAGTGCTTCAGAGCACTTTGTTTTCTTCAATGGCATTAAAATCCATATATAAAATATCAGTCCTCATCTGTAATTAATGGAAAATCACTTCTAATTGTCCTCTGTCACGATTGTATTTTACAGCGCTCTTGTACAATCCCATTGCTCAGGTTACTCATGAAGATCTGCATTTAGCTGCCCTACCCTGATTTCAGGTTTCAGTTCTGCCATGGGATGGCTCCTTTTACAGCTCCCCGTGATCAGGCAGGTATGTATGAGATCTTGCTGAGTAGGCTTGTGCGGTACAAAGTATACATTTCGGTATTTACCAAGTCACAAATGTCAACATCACAAATACTCTACGCCCCCGTGCTACGGCAAAGAATGGTTCTTTGTGAGGAGAACTGGTTCTGCCTTACCATCTATTTCTTGGGATGTTTTAGGTATTCTGTAATTCAGAAATAATTGAGCGAGTCAAAATACTTGAGGGTAACAAAAGACTTCTAGTAAACTAAAGTTTTGTTCTTGGAAGTAGTAAGGATAATTAACTTCAAAGGAATATAGAATGAGCTTCTGGCTCCTTTGTACGCTGATTAGGTAAGAGAGGTGTGTCCCTGAGGTTACCTGTGAGTGGAACTGAAGCTCTCTTGAGAACACATGTGAAAAATGGATCAGAATTCTTTGTCAGAGCTGCTTTTAGGTAGCAGCTGCATATGTTGGATGGTTGATAGAGGTTTCCCAGTATTTGTTTAGGGTAAGTAACTCCCAATGATCTGTTGTTACAGAACACTGCAGCACAGCAGTGCGGGCCAGCCAGTTTGACAAACTTGCTGGAGACAGAACATTGTCTTCCCACACTGCAACATTTACAGAGGCTAATCGTTCAACCTATCAGTGCTATCATCTGAATAATTGCGGTTCTGCAGGCCTCAGTCAACACTTGGTGTATTTGTTTCATATACACTTGTATATTTACAATTTCATTTGAATACACATTGGTGCTCTTGTCAATACAACAGCTTCGGAAAGACACAGCTCAGCTCATTTTCCTGATCGATCTGGAAATTAACCAGATGGCAAAGAAAAGGGAAAGAAATCTTGAAGGAATGATGTGAAAACAATCCTGGCTTTTGTTTCTGGAATTGTTGTTGTACGGTGGTGGTGGTGTTCTTTAGGGGGATCTATGAACAGGGAGGGAAGAACTGCCAGTACAGGTAAACTGGACTAAGACTCCTGAAGAAGTGTTGCAGTGAGGATGCAATGCAAAATTGAGTCCTTATGGACATTTTCATGAAGGCAGTTGCCATTTTAGACTATACTGAACTGTCTTGTAGCAATTGTTCTTATGAGTGGAATCTTCTAGTGTAACAGCAGAGGGTATATTAGTAAACGAGTAGGAAAGGGAACAAGGTTTGGGAATAATTTCTATTATTCGAATAATATTTTATCACATTCAGTCCTCCATTAAATAGTTTATGTATCCCTTGAAAGCAAAATCCTGTAAGAATCTGATAGTTATCGGCTTAAAAAATAGAATCAAGCTCTTTATACTGACATGTTTTGACATCCAGTAAACAACATTCCATTAACATCTCTTAGGCAGGGGCTGTGTTTTGCAGAGCAATCCGAAGCCAAGGTTATCATTTGTGTTGCAGTGACGCCCACAAATGGCCCCTGTGCCCTGGTGAGCAGGCTCCCGTCCATGGGAGACGTGGTCCCTGCCTCCGGGTGCCTCCCAGCTAATTAGCAGTGCTGCCTGCAGGTGGGAAGGTGAGATGCAGGATAAGGGTAATTGGCAGCGTCATGCGGCTGGGTTACCCCGGTGCCCAGCCTGCGATTACCGTCAGCGCTGGCAAACACCGGCCCAGCAAGGCCTGCCCCACCACCCACCGAGCGGGGCCCCGTGCTCAGTCTGCCGGCTGAGCGAGTGTCATAAATAAAGAAGCCCAATTCAAATTAAAACACGTATAAAATTTATTTTGTGTCCGAGGACTCGAACACGCAATGCCACGATCGAAAAGGAAACAGTACCAAGCCCGGGGTTGGTACTGGGTGAACACAGGTCTGACCTCCATCGCATCAGACCTCCCTCCGTTCACCAGGGTTGCTTCTAACAGCTCACTTTTATACAGTTTTGCCCATAAAGTCCGGATTTTGGGTGTTGTTTTTGCCACCCAGCATATTCATGGAAGGTGCTATTCATGGAACCGGGGTGGACAAAACGTATCTTGTCTTTGATTGATTCCTCATCACCGGGGGATGTTGGCTGATGACCCGTGATGTTCCTTATCTTGGGTCTTGATTCGAACATTAACACTCAAGCTGGGAGGAGATTCTCGGAGATTGCATCAATCAACTCTGCCGGGAAGTTCTCCTCGGGAATGTAGATATCAGAAGTCAGCTCAATGCTTTCTTGATGAGCTGTCACTCTCCGTAGCTCTGTTTTGTGATGCAAAATTGGCTCCCGGGTGAGGCTGTGACTTTTTCAGGGGCAAGTTATGCTTGTTTTTAAAATTGGTTATAGCTTAACTTTAATACATGTTCTGATATTACATATTTGAGCACGAATTTCACGTATTCATTCATAGCACCGAGGAAGGGTTCTTTGCTCCTCCAAGATTCCTGTTCCTCAAGCTGATGGCAGGGAAGGGATCCCATGTCATTACTCCCGGCTGGCTAAGTTGTACTGCTGAACAGGAGCTCTGGGGGCAGCTCAGAGCCGGCACTCAAAGGTCTGCAGTGGGGCTCCTGCCATGCAGCTGTGAGTGAGGCAAGTCTGTCAGTACGTGGAGATTAGAACTTCAAATTCCAGACAATTAGC
This sequence comes from Pomatostomus ruficeps, assembly GCA_013400735.1. NCBI lineage: Eukaryota > Metazoa > Chordata > Aves > Passeriformes > Timaliidae > Pomatostomus > Pomatostomus ruficeps. Next base: position 282,692 of record VYZT01004115.1, on the reverse strand, counting down.
ATGGAAAGTGCTACTCTAAATTAGTACTGTTCAGGGATGTCCATATACATAAAGCCTTGCTTTCCCACATTTAATTTTTTCTCCCCATCTTGTTGCATAGATGACCTTTTTAAATCAGCAGACTTAAGTTAATGGAGCTGCTTTTATCATGATTATTCAGTTCTTCTTATTTCTGTGTAATTAGTAATGGGGAAGAGGTGAATGTCTACAACAAACCCTAGGAAGTTAAAAGGAAGGCTGCTGCAGCGTGCCCATGGTACTGTTCTAGGTCTGGTGCTTCAGTGGCAGAAAAGGGATTTGCCATCTGCTGATAACCAAATAACTGCAGTTATCTGATGATATCTTTGAGGCATTTCCCAAATTCTGCTTTACAGTCTTCACTGCGAGAACAAATTCCCTCAGTGCACACATTACCCCTGTCTTTGCTACATGTACTCTTGAGTATTCCTACTGAAATTAATTCAGGAAAACTTCCATTTTAATGTGGTGTTTCTCCCTCAGTAGATGTAAGATAGAATTCAGGGGTTTCCATGGGCTCCCTGGCTCTCAAACAGAGTTGTGCTTTCAGGCTGATACAAGCAGAAGCTGCTTTGTGCTGTCGTTGCCAAAAATGAAGCTGCATGGCAGGACCAGAAACCACCCCTCACTGTTGAAGTTTAATTGCCTCCTCTGTGTTAGTGACAACCGCTAGGCTGGGACACGCCTGTGACAGTCACTGCCACCATATCCGTACAGCCGGGCACTGATTTAAATGCAGGGGTGAGCAGCTGTTGGGTGAATGCAGAGAGGGGTGGTGTCTTAGGTATTTAGAGAATCCCAGCTGCAGGTCCCTGATGGCACTCAGCAGCTGGGAACCCACAGAACCTGGAGTGAAGGCATTTACAGCTCGTGGAGGCCCTCTAGAGAGCGCGGGTAGTGCATTGTCATTCCTTACTGTCCTGGGTTTGGGCAGCACTGGGCCAGGATGCACCGTAGGGTCCCTGTATGAAACCCGTAGGTGCTCAAAGGTTTTGCGTTTACATAAGAATTGAGCCTTCTTGTGTAAACCTGATCTGTACAGTTCATGCATTCACACAAACTTGAAATTTATTTTCTAATTATTGAAGTGTCTGAGCACTTAGATATTCATTTTCTTTAACTTTAGATAGTGATTACCCAAGAGTTCGGATGCTGGATGACCTGCACTGGTATTTGAAATCCATCCTCCTATATGACTTTACAGGTCAGTAGCTGAGGATTTTGGTGAAATTGCACCTTGTATTGGCCATTATCATCTAAATGCAGCTGTCAATTAATGACATGCCAGTCTTCCTTTTTGCAGCCCTGGGGCTTAGGAAGGATTCACCTGTGCGGAATGCCCAGGAGAAGGAGCTGCTGATTGCACAGAGGACCAGGAATGGTTATATTGAAGCTCCTTTCTGTGCCTATTTCAACTCCTGCATTTTTTTAATGTTGTAAAAATAGCGATATGCTCATCTTTTCAATTTTGGTGTTCTGATAAAGATAAGACCAACCCTTAATGATTGTAAGGCAATCAAAAGGCTGTGTTAGTGAACTTTGCAGGCAGTCACAGTTTACACTGGCTTGGTCTGAACTTCTTCCAAGTCCAAAGTAACCCCAGTGGTCTTGCAGCTGATTGTCTGAACAATTACCTAACAAAGAACATGATCTTTGAAGAAATCTGAAACATTTGGCTGTGTGCAACTACCTGCAGCGGTGAAAGTGCGGTGTATTCTGGGATTTTGGTTCTCTTTTCCCTCCTCTTGCACATTTAAAGTACATTTGGGAAAAGGTGAGCTAGAACAAACGTCGGGGCACTGGTCACCTGTATATTCTGCTTTTTATTGCCTTTTTTAAATGTAATCTGCCATTTTATTCCTTTTCTGTCATTCATTATGAGGAGTCAAAAATACACTTTCAGCTGAACCGATTCCAGATAAGGAGAATATTTAACAGAGTTTGTCATTAACAGTATTCTGTTTAACCAGGAAGCTGCAATATCCGTGTCCTTATGTTCCTATATTTGGGTTGGGGTGATTTTATTTGGGGAGATGAGCATTTGCTTGATGAATTTTTTAATAAAAGTTGTTTGTGCTAGTGCTTTGACTTGGAGATAAACAGATGAAATAGTCAAGTGCTTAAGATTATGAGGACTTTACAAAAGGGTTTGACATGGTAAGTTAATTTGAATTTCTCAAATGGGTTAACATTGCTTGAATCACCTGAGACATCTGAGAACCATCACTTACTATCGTATAAAATTATGGCCTTCAAATCCAGAATAAAATTCACCAAAAGCCCTTATTAGGAGAAATCTATTTTGTTTAACACCACCTGCTTGAAATGCCATATGAACATCTGTGTGCTGAGAAGTGTTGAAAGAATATTAACTGTTCCTTGGCTTTAGTGAAGTTCTCAACAGGCCCACAACATTTTAATATTTTTTGTCATTATCATAAATTCAGAATTAGCCTGTTTACTTGAGTCAAATTAATCCAAATATCGAGAGTGCACATGATGAAAAAGGCCTGCTAGAAACAAATTGAGACATTAAAAGCTGTTTTGTTCACTTGTACCAAGATTATAAATTGATTAGAAAATGTTGCCTTTCCCATAATAAGGACATCCTTGGGAAAATGTCTTAATAAAGAACTGTAGTTTTTATTGACACTTAGTAGGATATTTTGTGAGGATCCCTCATATCTTTTGACACCTTTCAAACATTACTCAAATCACATATTGGAAAGGCTGCAGGTATTTTCGTGGCTATGGTAACATTTTGGAACTGTCTCTGAAGCCGTATGTAATTCTTTCAAAGAGAAAAGAGCCTTGGAAAGAAAACCTCTCTTTCAAGAATTATTTTCAATTGGAATGGTTTATATTCAGCCTACCCTGTTATTTATGTACTTCAATAGCTCTTCCACCTGAAGATGTCAGTGTTCTGCAGTTATGGAGCCAAACCCTACTGAAATAGATGATAAAAGCCCGCAAATTATTCTTGTCAGAATAAGTACCTAATACTTTTGCAGTTTTTCTTTCTATTTGCATACATTGCAATGAAAGAAATCTATTTTTAAGTGTGTCGTCTTTGATTGCTCTTCTTATAAGTTTTTCATGATTATTTCATTTGCTGTACAAGATTTGTGTTCAGTTCTAGAAAGCAGAACTGAGGATATTTTGCATTTAGTAAATATCCCTGTTAATCTGAAATAATATAAAAGATTTAGAAGAGAAGAGGTGGGGAAGGAGAGGAGGAGAAGAAGCAAATACGGGAGGTTGCTATCACATGTTTTATCAAAGCAGTCTGGTCCTAACAGGTAATCAGCTGCCAAGTCCCTTGTCCCTTTGCTAGGACATGTCACGTTACAGCTGAGCAGGGGTATTGATGGAGAAATGGGAGAGCAAAGACAATCCGGATTTCCCTCATTTAATATTTGTTTCAAAGGAAACGTATTGAAATCTAGTAACCTAAATAGATTTATTTGCGGTGCAGTGTACAAATAATGGAATTTCCATTCTTGGGCAGTCAGTCTTGTAAAAGATGAAAACAATCTGTGTGATTTGTGTGCAGACATGGCAGCTTTTCAGATTCACAGAAAAGGCAAAGGTAGGATCCTTGTGGGCAAGACCTCAGTCTGGCTCAGCTGATCCCGGCTCCGGGTGCACCTGCAGGGAGTGCCCACAGGGCGGCACTCAGGCAACGCGGATACCGGCATTTGTCACCGAAATAGGGAATTGTAGTGCTTTTTAAGTGAGAATGTTCATTGAGAAATGCAGTTTTTACATTTTATCTATTCACCAAAATACTATTTCTTCAAGCAAAATTATTTTCTATTAGAACTACATATAACTCATGTAATGATAAACTTTATAAAATACTCTTACCACTATTCCCTCCAGTAGCTGAGGGATTAAGAAAAATGCTGAACTCTGTGGAAGACCCTCTGAATACTTTTATTGGAAGATAATTATTTTTGTACCTGTACCTGAGCTGGCTGGCTGTTTCATCCTCTGAACCCTGATGAAAATTCGTGAAAGTTTAACACAAAATTTCATGTCTTTAATAATTTCAAGTTTGCTGATTTCCAGCCTAAACACATCAAGGATCAGTTTATTTCTTCTTGTGTCTGCATGGTTTTACACGCTCTGCATATAGTGAATTGGTGAGAAAGGGGTTTTGTCTTTTCTCAGCTTCACTCTGGAAATCCATACCAATTGCAGCCCATTTAGAGTTCCCCCTCTTTTAGCCTCCCATGACAGGAAAAAGGCATGGCCAGTTCCTGGCTTGCTGCTGGAAGAGTTGGCAGAACCACAGTCAATATATCACTGGCCTCAGAACAGCTCTGTCAGGTATAAGAAATGAATTAAAGGTGGCAGCTGTGTAACAGGAATCCAAACTGCAGGGCTGAAAGTGAGGGAAAATAGACATCTGCTCATCAAATACAAGCTGCTTCCAAAATCTGTTGGAGGAAAAGATAGCATCCCATTCCTCAAGGGCTTCAAGTAGGCAGCATTTTGGAGCCTTATGGTGGAGCTGGAATTTCCCAAGGTAACAGCAGATATGTTGTGCTTACTTCCCAAGATGCAGTTGCTTTAAATCTTGTACAGGGCACAGCCACAAGATCACCCCTGTCAGGAGTAAGAGATATTGGATTTTTCTCCCTGGTGTTTTACTACCAAATCTCACGAATGCTTGTGATAGGATGGTGTTAGCTGCTGGTTTAAGATACTGCTTTGACGTAGCACATCTTTACTGCTCTGGTCTCTGAGACCAGCCTCTACTGGTACTTCAACACGTGTGCAATAACTCTGGATTTACACATGTAAAATACTGAACAAAGGTGCCCAGAATGCATGTGTGGAGTTGATGGAATAAAAACACAATAGGCAAGTTTGCCAATATCAGTGTGCCTTGATATAAACTCTGATTCAAGCCCATGAAAGAAAATGGGACTTCATTTTTTCCCCCCGTTCAGCTGAAAGGCTGTTGGAATAACCTTTTTAATTCAACATCTTTTATTCCTCTTCAATTTTCATTAAGTAACTGAAATAAGAGAAAGTGAATACAGTTCATCCTTAAAGTGAAGAAAACTCGGGAACAATGCCAGTGAAGTTGAGTCATGTAAAGCTCATGAGTTGGCTAAATATTTTATTGCTTTATTCTCTTCTCTTTAGTCAGTGTTCATATCCCTGATAATACACAAGGCACTTAAAAGTGGGTAATGCTTCCAGGCAATGCTTTGGGAGAAGAAAACCTGTTTAGCAAAGGGGGGAAAAAGGTGACCTGGCAGATGTTTCCTTGTTTTAGATAATGAGCTCGATTGCTTTGCCTGTTTGTGATAATTAGATCCACATGAGGTTGTACCTGGGTATTGAACTGTTACAGTTTGAAAGAGAAAAAAATCCCAGTCCAAGATGAAAAGCCAAAAAGTACGGAGTACTTGTAACAACTGCTTCCCTGACAGTGTTCTGTTTGACTTCATGGAATCCTTGGGACTCTGAGCAGTTTCTCAGGGTGTATGGATTCAGGTGTTTAGGGCTAAGCAGTGTTGTGGCTAGAATTGTTTCTAGAACTTGACAAAGATAACTCACTTCTGACTTCACATGGAGGAGGAACGTTCCACCTATTCCTAAAAGGAAGAGAAGCCTTTATGGCTTTTTCTGGCTTCTCAGCCTGAAGAAGCTAAGGGGTTTAATGTCTTGGCTTAATCAGTGTGACTTCCCACATAAATAAACCTGTCTTTATCTCAGGTGTGGAAAGTTCAGGACTGTCATCAGAAAAGACTGTGGGTGTTATTTAAAGCTGTAATTACCAGCACCCAAAAACATGACAGGTTTTTCTCACAGTGGCCATGCAGGTGAAATAGGATGATTGATATATGTGTGCCAAAATCCTGCAGAAGCACAACAGGAGCCCTGAAGAGAAATCATTACTATTAATTATTGGGATTCAGGTTTGGGGATGTAGAGAAATCTTCTGCCACAGGAAAACCTCATAAGTATCACTGCATTATGACGCTTCATTTATTCCACTGCAATAGAGCGGCCTTCATTTACCAGCCCCTTTGATTCCAGCACACAGGATCTGCTTCTGAAAATTATTATTTCTTACACAATGAATTTGTTTTCTCTCTGCTCCCCAGCTGGGCTGGACGCAGTTCCACCCCCTTTGTTTGTCTGGACTGGGAGTTGGGTTTTAAAAGCCAGTGGCACATCCTAGAGCCTTTAATCTTCCCCTGCTACCTCAGTGCCTACCAAAGAGTCCATCAGTCTGCAGACAGCATCACTTGCATAGTCAGACGTGTCTGGCACAAGTCAGAGTGCGCCAGCAAAGCTCATCATGAATTTCTGTCTTGTCAGAGCTGAGGGATGAGGTTAGTCTCTGTTAGTCAGCAAAGATTCTGGGAAAATCCATCTTCCTAGAGCATCCCCAAGCCCTAATTAGAGAAAGGATTCATTCTCAAACGTGTCAAGATGCTGTCAAGTTCCAGAAAAGTCAAATTCATCTCTTATTTTTGTTTCTCAGCTCCTACTTTCAGTCACTGGTGATCACGAGTTCTGTAATGCCTCATGTGAAACTCGACATTCTTAGTTAAAACTACAAATGCTGATTTTACTTGGAGAAAAAAACCTGGGTAAAATAGATTCTGCTTAATCATTGGCTGGGTGGAAAAGGTTCACCTGGGAAGCTTTCTTTGCACCACAGCCTCAGGACAGGAGACAGAATTAGCCAAACTTCTCGGTGGAGAAAAAAAGATGATGACTTGCTAAAACAAAAATGCAACCAATTATCAGCATGCTGTCCTGGGAAACCTGCTTTTGTGGCTTTCTCAGCACTCCATGTATAAAAAAATAATTAGAGAAACGGGGTTTTTATGGTAGAAGTTGTTCAAAATTGGCCTGAAATACTGTTTTTTAATTTTTGATGTTCAGAGTAACCTTCTTGGCAAAGCATTCCTCACGCAACAGGAATCTGTATGGAGTAGGTCATATGTAAAAGTATATAGGGGATGTGCGAGTCATCCCCAAGACACGTTTGGTTTCTGAACAGGAGTAAATTGAAAACACTGATTGGAACATCTGGATACAATGCTTTTAGATGACTCCTCGCAGGAAGGCACAAGCGAGAATTGCTTATATGGCAATTTTAGGCCTGTTTGCAGGCAGGAAGGAGTTTGCCAAGCGCTGAAGCCTCACGAACATTCCTGTCACTGCTTGCAGCGCTGAGGTAAAAGCAGCCAGCAGAACTGGACACCTCATTGTCAGTCCCAGCTCAGTTCATCTATTCAGCAGCCCACTGCAGTGCTCACAGAGTTGGCTGGCAAACTTCTTTTATAATAAGAATGTTCTTGGTCTACAGCAGAGCCACTTGAAATTGTTCCTGATGGCGTTACTGTGATGTGTGAAATCAAGGAGGGCTTTTCAAGTGCTCAGCATGAGGAGAGCTGGCACAATAGTCCCAGGCTCACACACAAAGAGTGTTTGCACAAAGGGTGTGAGCAGGCAGCGCTCCAACGCGAGGACTCTGCTGTCCTTGAAGCATATCCGACTGTGGAGAAGTCAGCCTGTGGAATTCCAGCACCGGTGCTTGCCCGGTGATTTGCTATATCTGGCTGCAGTGGGAAAAGGTCTTCACAGTCGTGAGAATGTAATTTCTTTAATTAGAGGGGCAGATTGAAAGGAGCATGAAATGTGCACGGCGTGAAATAATGGCTGAGGCAAATCTGATAGTTTTATATACTCTTTTATGAAGGAGTTTGAAGTATGGGAATTTGGAACGGTTCTTTTCTGTAATGGCTTCAGACCTTATATGATGATGACCGTGTTCTGCTCCAGCGTGAACATGATCCAGAGCAGTTCATAGACACTAGACCCACGAAGATAGGCTGTCTTAAAAGAATCTGTCACCTCTTATTATTGTCTCTGCCTGCAAGATCTGCTCCAACAGAGGTGTGGTGAGAACTGACAGACACAATGGTGGAGGTGGGAGAAACTTTGCTGACTGCACTGGCAGCCATGGGCATTTCCATGGGTGCCCTGGTTTGTACTCTTGATTGAAATGTGGAACACTTGTGCTCACAGCTCTACTGCCATTTAGGCACAGCAGAGTTTTGTATTCAAATGCAACTGAAGAATTTTAAGAAAGCCTCTTATCAAACAGTAATATTTTGTACAAATAGGTAGGTATCGGGGCAGGAAATTAAGGAAAAATGAGTCTTTGCAGTCACATATGAAGGAGCTTGAGTAAAGTGCTCAGTGTATATTCTATTTTATGTAAGATTGTAGAGTTTTGTCAGCTTTCTCCAGTGTGGCTTGATTGGGACTGAAATGAACTGTCTCAGGTAGTTCATCCAGATTCCCTACTGCCTTTTAACTCTTCTGTGTAGTCCTACCCTTAAGCTGTACACATTAGGCAGCTGTGGAAAAATATTATCTTGCCTATACTAGATTTTTTCCCCCTCAGGAAATGCAGCAGCTTTATGAAGGTGATATTTTTAAGTGCCTGAGAAGATGTTTGTCTGTGAACAGGCTATGCATGAGTGACAATGGTAGTGGCTTTTAGTGTGGGGAAAGCGAGGATTTTTGTGTTTGTGCTCTCTGTGTTGAAGGCTGCCCATACATAATACTGGTGCCAGTGCCTTTGGCATCTGACTGTTCCCTGTCTGCATGCGGTCCTGAGGGAGGTCTGGATTCCATGGATCTCTGCTAGTCTTTTAAGCAGTCTAGTGAAGCCAGTTAATCATTTTCTGAGCAGAAACCAAATCAGAAATTTCAAGCTGCAGAGTTAATTGGAACAACTGAAAAGTCAGGGTCTTGTAATTACTGCTTAGAACACAGACCTTTTCTGAGCTGAGGCGGTTTCTTTCCTCAGAGGCTCTTTACAAGTTCCCTTTTCCACAGCATCATATTCCATGACTATTTTGTTCACCCGGTTAAAATGGCACCCTTGACTCAGCTTTAAAAAATTGCCATTTCTGCACAAATGCCTTTGAAAGGGCTGAAGATCATTGTGTTCTTTGTGTCACTGCCTCTCAGACCTTACTTAATCATGGATACTTATTAGGGACTGGGAATTTTAAGGAGAAACTGCCTGATTCTCTTGAGTTTAAAAGCAAAGCATAGTGACAACAACCCTTCAAATGACTTGGGATAGTGAACTACGTGGTAACTCAGTAGAGAAACACAGGTTATAGGGAATAATTAGCCTTCAAGTTTTCCTTTTTATTCCAGCACATTTATTATTATCATATCTTGATCTGTCAGTACTTAACCTCATCTTCTGCTGCCAAGGGATTTCAATCCTGAAATGGGTCTCTCTAGAAAGAAGGGTGGGTTTCCATTGAATTTGTGAAAGAAACACTGCAGGTTTAATGCTGGCAGAGCTGCCTGGATTCCATCTTTCAAGAACACTTATGTCAGCTTTAACATTTCAAGCTTTGTTAAGAAATCTGAGAAGATATACCTCAAACACATCTAAGGACAGAGGAAAAGGAGTGAGAAACCCTAAGAGAAAATATTTCAGGGTGAAGTCTTCTGGCAGGTAATTCTAGGTGGGTGCATGTGAGTTTTTCTGCTGTTTGCCAGCAGAGAAACAATTCTCTTTAAGAACTTTCCACCTGGTAGCTACAGTAAAACACCTGGTCATCATTTCAGTGACTATTTCCTGGTAGGCTTAAGCTCCTCTACCCAGTTCAATGTGCTCAGTGTATCCCTGTCACACGCACCACAACAGACTGTAGAATGTACACGGGGTGTTTAATTTGATGTGGTTTCGAAAGAATTAATTAAACCTTTCATTTGTTATTATGCAAACAGTAATTAATTTCAAATTAGCATGCCAGAAAACTGAAATGTGTGGGGAGAACTGGGTGGTTTGTTTCCATTTATCTCCACTTCCATCTAGACATGTCAGCATCACTCCACTTGAGCATGTATGTGGAGAGCAGATAGAAATTGGGAAATCTTTTATTTCAAGTTGAATGGCCCTCTACAATAGCAGTGAATCAGCTCCGTTTTCCACTGTAATAGCTTCTGAGGGTTAGAGCAAAACAGACTTGAAAACCACAAGAATTGAAGGTTGTTAGGTGAAGCTCAGTGATGATATGTGATCCATAAGGGCCAATATTGCCGGTATCCCTTGCCCAAATGTTCATCCTCTGTGCTTTGTAGAGTAGGATACCTACAATATATATTTGGAAGTTACTTTCGGAGTTCTCGCTTGTGTCTTCTGAAAAATTTGTTTATTTTTGTGTTCTTCAGCTGTTTATCTTTGCTCGTTCTGGGAGCACTGCAAGTCTTCAGTTTGCATTTCAGCACTGCGGAGCCAGGAGGGCAGGGGGTTATATCTACCCCAAGAAAAAGGAAAAAAAAATCAAAAAAAGACAAGCATACTTGTTGTCTTTTGAACCTTTTTTAATATATCAGGGTCTGATTAAAAAAAATCCACTGAAGCTGATAGGACTTACTCTACTAATCTTACTGGGTTTTGAACTAGACTGTAGTCTCTGCTCTTGCATTAACCAGTAGGAAAAAAAAAATCTGTGCTTTTTGAATGTGCTGCCAGCAGATGTCTCACACATTTCCCTACAAAAGCAGATTAATGAGTTGGCTCACTTTGATCACACAGCTCTGAGAAACTGAAAGTTCATGGAATGGTTTTCATTAGGTCAGGGACAAATCTTCAGTAGCTTCAGCATCAATTATTTTTAGACCTTTCCTGAGACAGGGTTTACACAGAAATCAAACCAGAACAAAATTTCAGGGGTTCTTTTCGTGTTTTTATGCTCAATATGAGACTTAATGTACCTAAAAATGTCCAACTCCTCACATTAAAATTAATTAATGTTTCAATCTTCCTCATTTTTTATTTATTCTTCTGCTCTTCACACTGCTCATGCAAAGGGACTCTAAAATGGCCTGGAAATCACAATTTATCACAAGTGTAAAGAGTTTGGCAGAGTACCACTGATGCAAATGAGGTTGGCTGTGTTCTTCCATAATAACTGCTTGCATTAATTATTCCTTCTGGTAGCTGAGGAACGCTCTGAATTACACAGAATTTTACACAGCTTGGCATTATGCAGAGATTGCTACTAAAAGCCTCCGAGAGCCAGTTGTGCTGTGCCACATCAGCCATTTTCAGGGGTTCAGTGCTTTGCTGCGTGTCTGAGGCCTGCAGGCTGAGAGCTGCTGAGTTCTCTTAGCCACGGGGCCAGAGAAGGATCCGTGATAAGATCGGTGCTGCCTGAAAAGTTCTTAGCAACCTGATCAGTCTGATTGCAGAGCTGGAACTCAGCAGGAACAGTAGCCCAGGAAAGCAGAAGTGTTGTGTCTGTTCACTTGAGATAGGAAAGTGATTTTATAAAATTGAGAGCTACTTCCATTTTCTGTAGAAAGAAGAGAGATCTGTCCCCAGAAAGAGAAAAAGTGCCCAGGTGCTTTTGTGCTCTTGTAGTTGCAGGAGGGTGGCTGCTGTTGTTCTGCACTCAGACCCAATGAGCTCCTGAATACCTGGCAAACAACCTGTGTAACATAACCCACCTGGCCTTATTCACAGGAATACCGGTGCCACAACAATGACTCTGAATATATTGCATTTGCTTGATATTCTGTGTAAATCCATCCCCAGCAGTCTGAGGCGCAGCTTTTTAGATAGGCAGGGGGATGCTTTCAAAGGCATTTCACTGCATCATCTTTTAGTTGTCTGATTTTGTACATCCAAAACTGAGTCTGGTGTTTCTCAAAATTCAAGGCCTGGATCAGGGACAGAAATAAAAGAAATGAAAAGGAAAATAAAAGCAGATGTAACAAATATTAGTGTGCAATTCCACTGTTTCGCTTGTGTTTTAGATGCCCTCCTGTCCATCTTCTGCTGTGTTTATTGACACTGTAAATTTGGTACGGTGAGCTCAATTAATAATAGCAATTTAACCTGAAGCAGGTATTTCAGAGGTGAATGGAGTATAGGCCATCATTTCCTGCTAAGCACACTTGCTCTTATAGAGGAAGAACAGTCTAACAAGATTACAAAAGCCAAAAGGAGTAGTAATGAAAACAGCAATGATTGAGACAGTGGGTCCTGTGTTCCTCAAGGGTACAGAGAGCTAAATATGTTCAATCTTTACCTCTCAGACCTTCACAGAGATCCTGGGGGCTTGTCTCGTCCCTGTCTTATAAGGGTAATTTCACGTGTGCCACCGGTGTAATAAACCAGATAGGGATTACATTTTTAGGGCCTGGAACTTTAACATTGAGCTTTAAAATCTTAGCTTTTGGTAAATACGGGATTCTGGATGGGTGTGTGCTGAGCTGCCTTAAAATGTCAACTTTCGTGGCAGTACCACCATCAACAGTTTGGAAATGAATTGTCCTTGGGTTTATGAGGTAGCTGGATTGAAGGGTTATGCAGAGACAGAAGAATAATACACAACTCAGAGCCTTTGCTTCATTCTCAGCAATATTGTATGCAAATAGGAACAGGAGCTTCAAAATGCATCCACGTCTATTTTCCAAATACTATGAGGTCTCTTTCCCTACTTCTGTGATTTTCCATCATAGTTTAACGAGCAGGTTCCATGAAGCTGGATCTCCTGTATGAATGCAAGCAGAGCGCTCCAGCCATTCCCCCCTTGGCCGATGCTGTCACGGGCTGAGCTATGGACTCGCTGCTGCAGCCCTAACCCAAACCAAAGGAGGTATGGAGTGCATTGGTGACCTAATAGAGCCCCTGGAACTGTGTTGGGCCTTCATGAGGGTTTTGCACCTGCATTTTGTGGCTTGACCTCTGAGCCATTCCTAGGGTGCCCTGGAGCTGCTCTCCCCATGGCCATGCTGTCCTTCATGCGAGGAGAGCAATGCCTGTGGAACACATATAGAATGCCTTGTGTCTGGTGTGATTCCCGATCAGTTCCCTCCAGGAGAAGGACTTTGTAGGAAACTCAGTCTGAGGTTGGCATGTAGGAGTCAAATATTTGCCTCATATTCCTACCACTGCTCCCCACTCTGCTTGCAGTTACACGTTTTGTTTGGGCTTCGGTGAAACATAAACATTTGGTCTCAAGTAACTTGATCGGTTGAAATTTGTTGGAATGCTTACTAACTTTGGAAAAACGTGCTGAAGTCCCCCACTTTGGGAGAGATTCTTATGGCAACAAGCAGGATATAGTGGCAGAATGACCCACAGGCACGAACGCTGCAGTCATGTCTCCAGGAGCTCCGCTTCCCCGAGGAAGTGTTTGACAGTTCGTGGCTGACTGGAACACTTCAGAAGCGATCAGAAAGCCAGATTTACGGACAGTATTTGGCCATGTCAGTGAGTACATGACATGAGTATGACTTGGCACACTGCTTTTTCTTTGAACATGTGGCTGTGTTGCTGAGAGTCTTGCTGTTCTCACACAACCCAGATTTCCCTGAAAAGGGGGCATCACCCCAGTGTGCTGCTCCCTGGCTGCAGATTCTTCCTCCAGTGAACTGAGGCTCTGATTTAAACGGTTGTTTGACTCAACCTTTTCAGCAGAGCACAAAAAAGCTAGGCAATTGCCATCCAGTTATAAAACCAGGCAATTTGATGTTGGATCTGACCTTGTGAAATGCCACTTCAAAATAATGCCCCTGTAAACCCAGCAAGGTTTGTTGTTGGAACTGCTGGAGCGCCTTGAGGCCTGGAGATTCTCTTCTGTGAGGAAAAGGCTGAGAGAGCTGGGGTGGTTCAGCCTGGAGAGGAGAAGGCTCCGGGGAGTCCTGAGAGCTCCTTCCAGTGCCTCAAGTGTCACAAGTGGAAGTGCTGTCCCTGCTTGTCCGACCTCCCGGGCTTTGCTTGGTGCCAGCAGCAGCACACGGCTCCTCCGGGCTCTCAAGGCAGGCAGACAAAACCAGGCAGGCTGACAAGAGATGCAGCAGACAGTCGGTGTTGTAAATCAAAAGGAATTCAGCAGTTCTGTCAGACAGGATCCAGCTCCAGCTAATGATAGTTCATTATCCTCTGCAAAAGAGATGGGGCTCTGATAGGGCTAATTAGAAGAAAAGGAAATGTAATTTCTGCGTCCCTCTTTCACTGTATTTCTGCACAGATGTTGTCAGGGTGGTTTCCAGGTAACTCCTGAAATCGTAATACAATTGTTGGAGAGTGATTACATTCGTTCATTATCCATTGTTCATGTAGCACCGGGGGCTTTTACTGCCCTATGCTACACAAACACGATTAGAAGATATGCAGTGGGAAGAGATGAAGTCATATCCCTCACAAAACATAAATAAGCTGAAAATTTGTCCTTCATGTGAGTATAGATCTTGTCTTTACCTTTCACATCTTTCCAGAGGCAGAGTTTTATTGTAAAAATGTAGTTCTTATTGAAGTGCAGCGTCTAAGGCCAATTCAGTAAAGCAAACTTTCTCAGTATTATGGATTCTTGCACTTCCAGCTCTGATTCAACGTCCCCTGCCTGCCTTGATTTGAAAATCCATAATGGAAATTATTTTCCCAAGTGAAATGGAAAGGAAAGAATCTGACTAATAGAACACTCAGAATAAAAATGCACTGAAGTGTTCTGACAAGACCTTTAAAGGCACAAATACTGTTAGGTTGGGAAGGCCATTCATGTAGCACGGAGTCATAAGCATCTTTTAGGCTTCTGTTTCTTCTGTAGGCTTTCCATGATCTGAGCATATTTTCAATTCTAAATTGTAATTTTAAACACACCTAACTCTTCAGTTTTACTACTACAAACGCTTTCCTTTCTCAGTCTTCCCTGAATGTTTTTTTACTTCAATGACAATTTCTGTAGAGCTTCTCACTTAGAAAGTCCTGTAAAAATATATATAAAAAAAAATTAATAGAAATTTACTCCTGGGGACTTCTTCCTGCCCATGGAGCTGGATGAGTTTTAAAGTCCCTTCCAGCTCAAATCATTTTGTGACCTTCAGATTTTGCCTTTCAGCTCTTGGTACAGTCAATGGATGTGCCCACAGTGGGCAGTCAGGAGATGGTACATGTGGTTGTCCTGTCCAGCTGCCTTTAATTGGGAATTCTCCTGATTAAACCCTGCACTGAGTCCTTCATTTCACTCATGGTAGGAGATGTAGCTACTCGTGTATTTTCTGTCGAGTTGCAATTCTCCTGTATTTCCCTCGTGTGTCACAATTAAAGCTAACAATATTTGGAGTGCAATAATGTGTCTGTGGGTCACTATAGAACTGCCTGCTTGTGTTTTAAAATACCTCTATTGGGATGAAAATTGGCAGGACTGTATCCTGCTTCATTTCTGTAATTAAACTCCAGATATTAGGTAGCATGTATTGAATAAATCGACTTTTGCCTCTCTATTTTCCAACAGCAACCTTAGAATTCGTGCCGAATATTAAGCAAAGAATGCAATTTTTTTGTTTGGTTTCATACAGCAAATTATATAAAGCTGAAACTCTTTTCTGTGCGATTATTAGCAATGTTTTTTTCATATTTGAAATGATGGTGAATGGTAAGTTTAATAAAATTGAGGTCTGGAAACTTCTGTTCATTCTAAGTTTGCTAAGGCAATAAAAATATAAGCCTGCTTTTAAAACCATTTAGAAATGTTAAAAACAATTGATTTATTAGAGACCTAGTCATTTTACCTGAAAGTAGGTAAAGATATGACTAGCAGATTAAAAACACCTAAAATGTTTAGAAATTTAAATGTTACAAACTAAGCCTCATATGCGGCATAAATATTTTTGAGTAACTTTTTAAATTTGTAAACATCGATGAAAGTGTGCAAGACCGCAGAAGATATAACTAGAACTCCATCCCATTAAAGCCTATTTTAAATGTCTTTTGTAACTACTAATAGGTATAATATTAGTCTGTAGGATATGAAAAGATTTCAAAATTCTATATCCAGGCTAAGAAAGCTGACAAATGTTTTTCTGCTGCACATGGTTGTAATTATCTTTTCAAAGTGGAACAGAGAGCGATTTCTTCACTGACTCTTATCAATAAATGCTAAAATAAATGTATTTTTAGAATTCCAGAGACCACTAATCCAAGAATTCAGTGGAGCCTGAAAAACAAGACTGAAAATGAATCTTTTGGGAATTTTCAGTGGGAAAATGAAGTTCTGCCTGCTGGAGCGTCCTAGTTCAGGTATGTGAAGCACCCACGATGGGAGATGGCCCTGTCAGACATCCTCCTGCCAGTGAAGAGAACTGCCAGTGAGGAGGTACCTGCCCTGTACCTCACCCTGTCACACCAGAGTCAGCCTTTCCTATTTTTATTCGTTCTCACATTTCGAGCTATAGTAAGTTTAAACTCTGGAACAAATCCATTCAAAGCCTTTTGTGTAACAACTGAGGATCCACTAAGGCATGGGGAGCACTGGCACTTCAGCAGGAAAGAGGGGAAGTCAGAAACAAATATGCCTGCTGATCCTCCCTGGATGCATTGTGTTCTCAGAAGAACCTGCTATTTGAATTTATTTGCAGACTTTTCTAGAATCTTTCAAACAACTGAATTCACGTAAAATATTCTTTTTCCTTTAAAAAGTAACTTGAATTTATTGACTTCTATTTATTTTGGTGAGAGTACGCTGCCAGCACGCTTGCTGTCTTCTCCCTAGTGAGTGATTTTGCCAGCATGTGCCTTTTTATACTGTTTATTTGCAAGCAAAATACTTTTCAGCTCTTGGGCTCCTCAGGTTTTTGTTAGCCATGGGATACCATGGGACAAATTCAACTGTGCTGGGTCCATCAGCAAATGTGCAGCTTTCAATTAATTGTTGAATCTTCAGTTCTTTGGGTCGGCTCTTTTGCCTAATCTCTGTTTGAGGCTTTTACGCTGCCATTCCCTGGAGAATGACAGGAATTCATATGGGATTTGATGGCATCAGCCAGCTGCTGCTAATGCTGTGATCTGTCAGGTACAGTAATTTATTGAATTGTCCTGCTTTCTGGCTTTTGAGGGGCTGTCCATAAACATAAAAATCAAATCTTATGATTTCTTCACTGTTTGGTTGTTGGAGCTCTTAGTAAGAGCACGTGAGACAAGCAGAGCTCTCTAAAAAGAGAGAGGCTATGGAGGTCTTAGTTCACACTAAGTATAGCCAGATGTGCTGGTGACTGCCAGGAGTGTGCTGACATTACATCCAGGAGTTTGCGCAAATATCTCACTAAAAATGTAAGCTATAACCTTGGATGTGCTTCTCCCTATCAAACAATATAAAACATCTGTGTCGGATAAATCATAGGCTGCTAGCGACAGGGCCGTGCGAACGGAACATTCGTTCCTTAAAGTGCTTTCTGGAGTGCTGCAGGGCTTTTTGTGCTAAAGGTATCAGATTCCACACTAAGAAGTACAGGATGCTGCATCTAAAAATTAAAGTTGTCACAAAACCTGTGTGTACCTACGTACCTACAGTGCTAACGGTTTGTAACGAGGATGTGAGAAGCTACCAAAGACAACCAAAGCCACATAAACCCTGAGATGTCTACCCCAATTTGTAATGATGCCTTTTTACAGCCTTTTGGGCAATGCTACGTAAAAAAGGGGATACTCGGCACATTTTCACATGGCACAGCAGTGCAGTTTGCCTGGTGAGTTAATGAGCTCGTGGTGAGAATTCTCTGGTGTCTGACGTGGCACAGCTCTGGGACATCAAAGGTTTCTGTTGCACGACCTGGGGAGAGAGCTAGAAAGGGATCAAGATAGGAGAATGATGAAAAGGTAGGTGCTCAAAGCTTGCCAAAATCCAGTTGGTTGCTTCTTGTGTTAAAAAAGGAGCATTTAGTAAAATGGTACATTAGGAACTCCTCAGCCTATTCCCCGGCAGAAATCTCATTAAGCCAAACAAACTGCTCTTAAAAGCTCTGTGCACGGCATTAGAGGTCTCGAGATACAAGAGTTTATATTAAAGATATTAAAAATATGAAAGATTTTCTTTTATGGATTGTTGCAGTGTTCAAAAGCCACCAATTAAAAATTAATAATATTGGAAAGAAAAGGATATTGGGATCCAAGTGTTCCCTGCTGGATCATACTTTTTAATAGCCTGGGTTAATGGTGAATTCCTAAGAGGCACTAAGCAGAAGTTCCAAGTGCTGTAAGTAGTGCTCTTATCTGCCCAAAATCAAGTGAGAGGGGAACTTTTAAACTCTATGAAGTAAGGTTGTTTCGAGGCTCACGCTCTGGGTTTGGGATCTGAGAGATCTGGATCAGTTCTTTGCACTGACTCCCTGCAAACCTGGGCTGTATTTCCGAGGCCTGCAGAGACACCCGAGTTTCCTCACTTGGTGCTTGGGGTTTTGGCCGTGCTGTGATTCTGTAACTCCAGGCACCGCGTGCTCTCCGGTGATGCGCTGCTGGGAACCGTGTCCTTCCCAGTCTGGAAGTGGCTTTGTAGCTCAGGAAGCCCGAACTCTGTTCCATCTGCAGCAGAGTTTGTACACAGGCACTTGGCTTCTCTGTGGGTCCTGCTCTCCACATCCAGCTGCTAAGGATGATTATCCTTTCCCACTGCTGAATTTTACAGATAAGCACATTAGTTGGGACATACAGGGGAAAGGAAATCATAAACCTTCATTCATTAATTTGCTAAAACACATCCAAGGAGATTATGCAAAATATATATGCATTTCTGAAAGCTTAAGGGCTTTTTAATTAATTCATCTAATCTGTTAGCAAAAGAGAACTAATTTATTATTTAGTATTTTCATGGAACATCTCTATTTAGTGATGTTACAAGCATAAAGAATAGAGAATGCTTTGTCCATTCAAGGACACCCATTTGAAAAGAGGTTTCTAAACCACTTCTGTGGGATTTTTTTCAGCTCAGTAATATTTAAGGTAAGACCCTACAAGGCACAGAAAAGCAGGCACTTAGACCACAGGGAAATTTTTTAACTTCGAGGCCTAATCTTGCTGATGCCAGTGGTAATGCTGCTGACATCAGTGGGAGCAGGTATGTGTTCTAAAAGCGTCTGTAGCACGCCAGCTTCATGCAAGAGAGGTACCCTAGTGAAGTCAAAACCAGTTTTAGATTTGCCTGTAAAAAATACTTGGATTTTGCTTACCGGAGGTGGCCTGTGGCAGCCACTCCTGAGTACCAGCGGCCATGACTGCTCTGTGTTTTTCAGCAGGAAGCAATCTGCTGGCAGCTGAAGCTGCCGTTCAAAAGTGGAAAGACTTCAAAATGGGTCCAGGATAGAAATAGCATTTGTCAATCCTGTTTTTCAAATAAGAGAAGTCATACCTTAAAATAATATTTTACTAGGCTATGCAGTGATTTTTCTTTGAAGGAAATGCTGCCAGTTCTCACTTTACTGTCAGTCACCCACAAGTTAGTAGCAGTTTTGAGTGTCAAAACCCAATCTGAGAGATTTAATTGCTCTTTCTGTACAACTCTTTCTTTCATCCTGTCTCTTCCAGCAGGAAGTCCCAACTCTGAACTGAAAAAGTTGAAGTATTCGTAAGAGGTTCTGCTTTTTCCCCATATTTATGAGTTATAGGTAACATCTGATGTAAATCTGTAGTTCTGGACAGAGAATGAGGCAGTATAGAAGAAAATACTTTTGCTGTATTCTGGTTTGCTGCTGCGTGTTTTGATCTGTTTCTCTTGGCTGTCAGCTTTATCTTTGCTCTCACAAATGTCAGCTCCATCAATCTTTCCTCAACGAGCGCTCTGAGAGAAGGCTTTTCCAGCATGGCCTCCCTATTTCACCCAGGGGGATTAAGTCGGGAAGAGCTCACCTACAATGTACACGAGGCAGACGGCTCGTGCTGGAAGTGCTCTTTGAGAACGCTCTGAGAGCTGGAAGTGCTCTTGGGTGATAAATACACTCCAAGGTACATAAAGGGATGTCATTTCCACCGGTGTAGATCTCATCTTACTGTCAAGTGTTGCAGAAAATACCAGACGCGTTCAGCCACCGCATTCAAGCTGGAGTAATCCCTGTGTTCCTACTGTAAGTTGTCACTAACTCTGTACTGCAACTGATTCCAAGTCGCCACGATCTGAGAGGTCGGTGTGCTCAGTATTTGTTGCAGGGACGTGATCCAGTTCAGATAAAGCACAGGAGTTCTGCCAGCAAACACCGTTCCCAAAGGTAGGATGTTACCAGTGGCACTGTCAGATAGGGAAGGCGTGCTCACCGATCCCTGAGAACATTTTCAAGAGACACCTCTCCAGGTGTCAGGATACTTTCCCATTGCTTTATGGATTCATGGCTGTTTGGGTGGATTTGTGGTTGTTTTTATGGGCATGCGTTAGGTTTCACTTGGGATAAAATTTGTAGGATGATCTTGTGGTATGTGTAGCATTGCTTTTTTAATTGAAAAGAAGACCTGCAGTCCTCACTCACCTGAGCATTCCCTTTCATTGGTGCTTGTGTGTGGACAGAGAAGCTCCACGTGCTGGAAACAAAAAGCAGTTACCTCTATAAAATCAAAGTTCAAAACTTTGCTGCCCAGGCTTTTAGGCATGAAAGCAGAAACTTTCCTAAAGTACTTTGATTAAGGTGAATAAAAGCTGCCTTTGAAAGCATCACCCTGGATAATTCCCCAGCTTAGCTGTCTATGGAATAGTTACTATTAAAGGAAAATTATTTATCAACTATATTGCACGGTAGTATTTGGAAAAACAACAATTTCAACAATTTTCCAGCCCACTCTTGGGAAAAAGAAGTGAAATCTGTAGGTGAAAATACCAGCAAGCCTTAGTTTCAGCAAGCAACATGAAATCATCATGCTTACAGTATCCCTTTTCTTTTTAACTCAAGCTGAATCATACATAATTGACTGTCTGCAGTGTATAGAAAGTGTTTTCATGCCCGTGTAACATTTTTTCGAATATATTATGAAGAAGTTTTTCACTGAAAACATTAGAAAACTTGAGAAATAATCAGAAATATAAAAGCAGAGCTGAAAAGAACAAAGTTCGTGAGACATTTTAGAAGTTTTTTCTGGGAAGATAATGCCTGTAAGCTGCTGTCAGTGTAAGTGCAGCGATATTTTATTGCAGTCTGTGAGAAGGTGAGTGTGGTACTGCAGAGCGAATCCTTCAGTGCTGTGTCACACACGACCACTGATTCTGTTGGGTTCCGTGTGCTAAAGGTAGGTCTTGGAGAAATACTCATTTCAGCAAGATTTTACAGCTGGGGTGGCTGTTTTTCAGCAAAGTCTGTCTCTAGCCTTGTCTTCTGGTTGAAAGAAATGCTACTGCATGTTCTTCTAGCCAAGAGATCCAGACACATTGCAAGGTTTCAAAACGATACAATAACCAAAGTGAATATTCCAACACTTAACTTCAGCAGTTTTGAAACCTATGAGGGCTTCATGCCAGCAGCATAAATCATCTGCTGATGTAAATTGATAAAACTCCATTAAAACTGAATGATTCATGGACATACCAAAATTTAATTCAATCCAATGTAAATTCTCCTTGTGCTAAAAAAAAAAAATCTAAATTTGAACTTCCAAGTTCTAATGACCTTTGAGAGAATTACAGCTGGCGTTTATTGTATTTCTGATAAACGACTCTTCTCAAACATACACAAGCGCTGATGTGTTTTGCTTAGGCTGATATTTCATCAGCTGTCACAGTGACCAGGGTTCTTGCAGGAAATTTTAGCAGTAAGTGAACCAAGCTGTGGCTTCTGATATTGTCCCAAACTTCATCACGCTTAACTCCGGAACGCTTGCCATTGGCTTGCAGATGTAAAATCGTGACGTGGTTGTTCACTTCATGTTTGCATGTGGCAGTGGTTATTAATTATATCCAAAACCCCCTGAAATAACGGGAAAGATCTGTTAAACTGGCAGAGCAAGGGAATGTATATTGCATCAAAATTCAACTGCATGGTGAGAACCAGCATTGCAAAATCTTAGTGATATGGGGCACAAATGACTGGGTGCCATTGAAATCCGTTGAAACAAAAACTAAGGGAATGGAATAAGGAAAAAAGTTTTTTGCAATCAGAAATTTTGAATTTATCAGAAAAAAAGTATTTGCAATACCCAGTATGAAAGAACATGTGGGATGTTTATTTTATTGTTTGATTAAGTCTTAATTTTGAAATGTTAGGTAACGCTAACAAAAACAGTGATATGTTTGCAGTGGTTCCATTCAAGCTGAAAATTTTCAAATTACTCAGAAAGCGCATGGGACTTTGTCTTGGAACAGTTTGGGATTTCCAACTTTCTTTTTTTTACACGAAAAGTGGAAAACCCAATATTTCTGAAATGTTCAGAGATAACAAAATTATTTCTCTTCCTTTGCCAATGCAGTATGTGAAAGTCAGGGATTGTCTGTGTGGGATCTCTGCTGCAGATCTCATTTATTACAATAGGAGAGGCAATGGAGTTGAGCTCTCAACCTTTCCAGAAATGAACTAAGGGATGTTTTTCAATCCATTGGCTGCCTGGGGTTGAATCTGTTCCGACTGGATAGAAACAAGTCAAAGTGCACGTTGGAAATGAGGGGAGGCAAACAGGGAAGGAGTAAGAGATGGAAGCATTGGGTCTCTGGCAACAAAGCCTGTAGCCTATTAGAAGTGACTGAAATTCTGCTGCACAAACAAATAACAAGTGAGAAACAGCATTAGGTTGATTTAGAGTATAGGAAAATTAGGCTGGAGCCTTGAATTTAATTTGTGGCCGAGCAGTTGAATTATACGGGAGTTGGATGATTTATTGGGATTTTGATTTCAGTTCAGTTCCTTCCCTGGCCATTAGCTGTGTATATTTAGATGGTTACTGAGGAAGAATTATTTCTTAATACGTGTTTTCCTGCAGAGTGACAAGTACAAGGAGCCTTGAGCTCAGTGCAGGATTTCTAGGGACCCTGGAGGTCCACGGAAAGCAAGACAAACAACTCTAAGATTTCCATTTCTGTCAAGTTTATTTTTTTTCTGCAGTTTCACCTTTGATTTCTGAATATTTCAGCCTGTCTCTTCCTGAAACCCATGGTGATCTTAGTTTGCCTGGAAGCTCCTGAGTGAAGTCCATTCAGCTGCTCCCGTATCTGATGAAATTGAGAGGTTAAAAAATATCTATACCAAAAGTAAAATGTAAGTGTAATATTTATATGCATTTATATTTATAGAGAGAGAGACTCTTTTTAAACACTTTTACAGCCAAAACCGATGGGAGCTGGAACTTGAAATACGGCTTGGAAATTGCTCTCACCAAGAAGAAAGGCTTTTGAGTCCTCTGGAGAAAATTGGTTTTCATTGGGTTGAGTTATGAGCATTCCAAATTGAGCATTGAGAACGCTCGGGGTTTTGCAGGAGCTTTCCAAATGGGCTCATAAATTGAGCAGATAAGGATGGCTGGTGCAGAGAGTGGTGCAAAGAGCTCCTTAAAGGAACTCTTGACTCAGGAAAAGTTTCATTGCTCCAGCAGTTCTGGCACTGAGGTACGAGTCAGTGAATGGAGAGCATTTAATGTAGTTGTGGTCAAGCTTAAGCTGACAGCAACCTGCTAGCTCGCTCTTAAAAGTGAATTTTCCCCTCTGTTGGAGTACATTTAGTAGGAACTGTTAACTAATGGGTTTTGCAGCTCAATTTGCTTCTTTAATCCAGTTTAATCCTTAAAAGAACCATGAGATACTGTAGGTACACGGGCACTGCCCTTGGAATCTCTGGGTTCCATCTCTGCGGGAGCATTTGAGCTTCTCCAGCCTCCGGTCTCCTTTGCTGGAGGTCAGAAGTGTGTTGCAGGAGCCAAAGGGAGCATCCCTTTTGCCTGTGCTGGAGGGATGGCTGCCCCTGGAGGCAGGAGCCTGGCTTCTGACCCTTGTTGTCCTGAGTTTTGCAGTTCTTCAATGTTTCTCTTTGCTGTAGTACTTTCTCACGCATGCTGTTGTAAACATGGCCATGGTTTTGCTAACTGTCCTTGTTGTTTTCATTCCATTCTCCGAGGCGGAGACATGTGATGGATTTTTCCTTTGACCAGTGTGATTGAGAGGTGGTAATTTCTACCTCCAATCCACGGTGATTTCTAAGAACATATAAATATAGGTCAGAGGGTTCTGCCCTCTCTCTTTTGGCTCTCTCTTTTTTGGCTCCTCGACCTGGTCGGCTACGTGTGTTTTCTTTGTGTCCATACAGTGCGACACTGCCATCCCTAGGGAACGGGCAAAAACTCTTCTCAGCTCTGGTACTGACCTGAAGCTGCCTTTCTAGTGCTCTGTCTCCTGACAAACGCAGGGGTTTGCTTTCAAAGGGAAAATCTGCAGCGAGGAGAGACTTGTAGTTAAGTCCCCACAAGGACAGGCCAGAAACTGCAAATCCCAAGGGTGTAGGGAAAAACCCAACCTTCTCAGCTTCCTCTCTACAGGTAAATAGCAATCTGAGCTTTTCCTAGACTGAACCCTTTCTTCTTTTGCTTCCCACCACAGAAGCCAACCTTTAATTATTTTATAAATTACAAGAAAAATTCGTACTGACAGCTGTCTGTTCTTTCCTGAACTACAGACATGGCAAATTTCTTTTTCTCTACATCAGCTATTCTGTCACTGCTTCAGCTTTAAATCTGATGTAAATACACCCCAGGATACAGTGAACACAACCGGGCTAGAATCAGTTCATCATGGTACATATTGCTTTTACTTCTTTGAACTCTGATTTAAAAGCGTTAAGGGAAATCCTGATCTTAATGCAGTCACAGGTTAAAATCCTTTCATGACATGAAGGGAATTAGTTATCTGCCATATTAGCAATGTAAAGTCAAGATTATTCATGAGCCAGTGATGAAACAACATAAATTACCCTCTCATTAAATTGTAGTAATAAGTTACTATTTGGTGTAAATAATTGAGCAGTGTTGATTATTAGCCACTGTCATTTCTTGTCTTAAAAAGGAAAGGCAATTCTGTGTTACAAGAAGGAAAGAAAAAAAATCTAAGCAAAAGAGTGATAGTTTGACTCTTTTGACTCCTTTTTCCCCTGGATTTCAAGGGATCCAAATAGAAAGAATTTTTTTTTTTTACAAGTAGGTATTCTGTTATTCTAGAAGGTTCACAGGAGCAACAAACTTCAACAAGTACCACCTTGAATTTGACAAATCTTGCATGAATGTCATTATTATCTGCCAATTTCTGTAGTAGTCAAATACACCCACCTTCAGCACCTTCTGTTCTACATAAACTTATTCTGTCTGGTGAAGGCAGAACGCCTTCAATCAAAAGAGAGCTTCAGATATTTTTCAAAAGTAGAATGCAGCTCACAGAAAAGAGAAATGAATATATTCTGATTTTTAACTCCTAAATAATTTCCTGCTTAAATTAAGGAATAGAGAAGTATAGGATAAACACTATAAAGCACTTGTTTAAGCATTGAGAGAAAAGAGCCAGTAAAATGTCTGCTAGAAAACAGAGGCTGTCTGCTAAATAAAAGTGACTGGAGTACCAGAGTGCTTTGAATTATAAATATTAATAAATTAATAAATAGCAACATTCATTACCTCTGTCAGCTGAAGTGTGGATGCAGTCCTATGGGGTGGAGACTACACCTAAGTCCCATTTTTTAGGCCAAGCTGCTGCACTTTCCTACTTCACTAAACAATACCGCTTTGTTAATTAGTGTGCTTTGGTTATTTGGTAGTAACTCACATAAATGCAGGTGCTGGTGTAGCTCACTTCAAGGGCAGCACGGAATGGTGGAATTAATGGAATTAATGCCCAGCTTGCAGTCAGGTTTGCTGCTGTAATTTTAGTACCAACTCTCTTACTCTGGTATTCTTTCAAATGCTCCAAAAATCGACTTTAAAGACCGCTGGAATTTGCAGATGCTTTTTAGCCTTTTTCACCTCCGATTCCTCACTTACTCACAAATAGTTCAGTACCAGGCTCTTTGGAGGGTTGGGTTATCTCTGCACTTCTCCAATCTCAGTGATATTCTTGTTCTTTACAATCATGGAATATTCTCTACTGCAATGTGTTTATCACAAATCTGAAGCTGCTGCCTTCAGCTCAGAAACATTTGGTGAGTAAAGTGCAAACAGAGAAAAATGTACTAATAGAAAAATATCGCTGCCTGTTTGAGGTGTGAAAATTACCAGGAAAGTGTCGTGTTTTGCCTGCTGAGTTCTCTTTGGAGCAAAATAGCACGAAAAACACTGGCCAAAAATCAGGATTGCATTTTTCCACAGGTACCAGCTTAGCAAGATGCTGCTGCTATAAACAACCAAGAGTGCAGGGGGTCTCCTTGTCAATAGATGCGAGTTCCTGGCCAGCCGTGGTCCCTGACAAAGCAAACTGTTTCCTGGCTGTTACTTACACAGACCTTGGAGAACCACAAGATTCTCAGTCTACCTTCTTATCCTGTAGCTACGTTTTTCTCTTGCTCTTCAGCCCATTGCTGCAGTTCCGTGTGAGACTGATAAATTTCTCCTGGCCTGGTCATAACTCCCTGTGCCCGAGGACTGGCGGGTGAACAAATGAGCTTTCTGGATAAGGCTGCCTCCTAAGGAGTCCCCTGGTTTCCCCCTTTGTCATCTGAAGAGTCTGTCATTTCACTTGTTTAGGAACCATTTCTCAGCAAAGTGCTTATAATAATGAGCTCTTTGTGCTCCCTTTTATACCAGCTTAGCCAAAAAAACACTCTGAAAAAAAAAAGATTAATTATGTTTTTAAAAAAACGGTTGAGAAGGAAGATTTAGTGAACCAAAACCTACACCCAAGGCTTTTGGGCCGGGTGGCTCTTGTGCTCCTTCAGAACTCCCTTCCATGCAGGGATGGGCAGAGGATGGGGTGTGACAGAGGCCAGGGGAGCCAAACTTCACCGTCCTCTGTTACAAGAACAGCAATGCTGAACCAGCCTGGCTGAGCCAGGAACCGGAGAGGAACACGGCTCAGACCAGACCTGCAGGGCTGGATCCCAGGTGCACCTGGGTGCCCTGCAGAGCAGGGCAGGGGAGCCAAACTTCACCTTCCCCCGTTACAAGAACAGCAATGCTGAACCAGCCTGGCTGAGCCAGGAACCGGAGAGGAACACGGCTCAGACCAGACCTGCAGGGCTGGATCCCAGGTGCACCTGGGTGCCCTGCAGAGCAGGGCAGGGGAGCCAAACTTCACCTTCCCCTGTTACAAGAACAGCAATGCTGAACCAGCCTGGCTGAGCCAGGAACCGGAGAGGAACGTGGCTCAGACCAGACCTGCAGGGCTGGAGCCCAGGTGCACCTGGGTGCCCTGCAGAGCCTTTTGAGCAGGAGAGCTCCTGCCAAAGGCCGGAACCCAGGGCAGCAGAAGCAGTGACCTCTGTTGCACAAGGTTTCAGGTGTGCTGTGCCCAGCCACACAGAGTGTGGGAATTAGCAGACACTGGCACATTTCTTTATGAACTGCAGAGCAAACAAATTAGGCTGGTCTGTCAGCTTCCTTCTATAATCCCAAACAAATCCGTGGATAGCTTTTTTGTCTTTTTCCCTCCAGAAAGGGTTTTTGTTCTGTTTTCTCTCTGATTCTGTTATTCCTATGTCGTCTTTAACATTGGGGGTTTCGTGGATTTATCAAAGAAAGGAAATGACACACTTGCCCTCGGTTTTTTATACAGTCTTGGTTGTTTATTTGGCCTCTGGTAAATTCAACAGTCATTCTATGCTTCTTATCCCTGAATGATGTAGGATGCTGGCTGCTAGAGCTCTTTTTTTTTCACCCTAGCCCCCTCTTTAAAGCTTGAAATCATTCTCAATAAAAACAGCTCCACTTCTCAGACTACATTTTGGGTTTGTAGCACAGTGTTCTAGGTGGTAAAAAGGAGGAAGATTGACTGGTCGGATTATTTCCATCTAAGTAATTATTTTATTGATGGTTGTTCTTTATTCTTGTTGTTCTGTTAGAGTCTAGACCAGCTGCCATGTATCTCAGTGGAAGTAATCCCTTTTAAAGTAAAGCAACAGACATCACAAATTAGCTTTGAGAGTCCTTTACACATTTCTGGGACTGGCAAACACTTTTAGAAATAAAACAAAAGAACTCTCTTGCTATATTTTCTCTTCTTTTGATGTCCTTTGGGCATCTGCCCAGCATTTCCGTGCATACCTTAAAATAAAAATACCAAAATGCACAAGATTCTATCACACAACAACTTCTGCTGATTGCACAGAAAGAACCAAACTTCAGCCTTTGCTGTTGTGCTTCTGGCACTGACATGAGTATATGAAAGGGTTACAAGCTTTTAGGGGTCATTCTGTGACCTGTGATGCTCACAGGGGCAGATGTTCACCAAGATCTTCGGGCTTAACCATCTCATCATCTCATGATGATGTAAAAATCCTCCTCTCCTACCTAGGATATTCTAATTTCATTAATTAACTGTACAAGTCAACTCACATGATAGCCATTATTCTTACTAACTTCAACCCCCTTCTGTTTTCATTAGCTGGGTTGTTTTACTTCATACCTCTGTTCTGCCACTTCATTTTTATAAGCCTTCCATCACCAGAACACCACATTTTGTTCCCCAGCAAACATCACAGCCATCCTGCGAGCAGTCCAGGCCTGACAGTGATCTCTCAAACGGCATCGTTAATATTTCTGAGTTATATATTCAGCACTCAGAAAGGTGCCACCCTGTACACGAGGAAACTTCAAAACTATCACAGTTACATTCTTCCTTCTGGCCACAGGGGCTCACCTGAATGTGCTGCCTTAGCCTGTGTTAGTAAAGGCGTTGAGTGCAAGCAGAAAATGGAAGGTTTAAATGGAGTTAGAGGTTTCTGATGGCAGAAGTCTCTTGGATATTCTAAACTGATACCTTGCTTAGTTTAGTATAGATTTTGTCCAGCGATTCCTGCCATAAATACTGCTTTCTACTGGGTGAGGAAGCCAGCACTCATCCGCTGCTGGATTTTAAACGCTTATGGTATCACTTTAAATCTGACCTTTAAATTCCATTTTCTCTTATTTCTCTTTTCAGTGTAAAAGAGAAATAAGAGAAGATTTCTTCAGGTGCAGATAAATGCAGGAAGCAGGTGTTCTAAAAGTAGAAAAGCGTTAGATGTGGCTTCACATATTTAATACCAACTGCATAACAGCAGGGAGTTGTGCTGCAGGGTGATAGGGATCTGTACAAACCAGAAAAGCCATGTGAATATTTGTCTTCTTGAAGGAAATTAAATTGAGTTTGTTTCTCTGTCTTGCAAGGTGGTATTGCACTGCGTTTGGGGTTTTTTTTTCTTGTTGCTAACAGGGTAAAATGAAATATGATTAATATAATTTCTATCCAGGACACTGAATATTAATATAATAGAATGAACTAAATTCAGGAGGAAGTTGTGAAGTTGTAGTGAATTTTCCTGCACCTACATCGAAATGGCTGGACTGAGAGCTAGGGAGGGATGTTTGCTGCATCCCAGCTTGGAGAATTTCTCGGTGTCTTTCCCACAGAACATGACACACATTGAAACAATCCCTGCGCGTGCCTGGTACTCCCAGTTCTGCTGAGGGCTTTGGTACTAACACTAATCTACACTACCTTGAGGCAAATATGCAAAGCAGGACTTTGAAATGTAGATATTAGGAACAGTTTAGTTGGGTAAAAATTGCTCATGGGAGCAATTGCGTAGGTTGGGAAATTGATCCATTAATAGTAAAAAAAAAATTTTGAAGGAACAAAAAATTAGAACCACCACGACTTTTCCTATGCTGTGACAAATCTAATAATTGCTTCAGCAAAATGTTACTTTGAATGTGCCTCTAAATGAACAGAAACAGTTCTATATAAAACATGAAGCTGGAAGCGTAGGCACGCAGTCATGGTAAGGCTGCATTGCCCAGCAGGAATGAATTGACCCAGCGCGATTCCTGGGGAGGCAGTTCCTGAGCATTCGCAGCTGGGCAGGACCTTCAGGGACTCATTCCCAGCTCCCTGGCTTCTGATGCAAAATACTCCAGACACCTGCTCTGACACATATTTAAATCAAGGAGGGGCTTTCTGTATGAAGCATATCAAATCCCACCTGATTTCTATTAAATGCTTATTTGGCATGCTTTCTCATTTCACCCAAAAGCCATTGCTGGGGGATGGCCAGACAGGAAGGCAGGTTCTGTCGAACACTGATTAAAGGTGAGGGCATCCTGCAGAGGCTCCACCTGAGGCAAATGCATTCAGGCAGAATTCTGAATAAATCAGTATGGGGGGCAACGGGGAACGGAAAGTTCCATGTACAGAGTTCCTGCATCAGCTGCTTGACACCCTCAACCTACACAGACGCTTATTGATGCTTAGGGCAAAGTAACTCTGAGGTTTAATACACCATTACTGCTAACATTTGACAGTAAAACATGCATGGTGTGGTGGAGTCAGAGACTGTGCTGCTTGTCTCTCTGCATCCCCAGCATTGCAGGCTTTGCGTGTAAAAGAAGTGAGGCATTGCACTGATACTGAATTCTGTGATGAGGTAGCAGCATTACCAGGGATGAAAGCCATCAGAGGCTGCAAGACTCGGACAAGAAATAAGGCGCGAGGCTTTCTCACAGTCTTCGTTTCTCCTCCATTTTAGTTGCAGGACATAGACCATAAAACACTTTAGGAGCTGGCAATCTAAATTTTGGAGCTGTGCAAAACCAGAGTTTCTTTCAGGGGAAGTTTTAGAAATTTTGAAGTCTGGTCACACTGGGGAGTGGAACAAAATGCTGGCATTTCAGAATTATTTATGAAGAAACAAATGTTTGGTATTTTAAACACAAAATCACTTCATTTTTGCAATGACATGTTTCAACTATTGTTCTGCTTTCTCCTGAAACAAAAGAAGATAAAAGCCATGCCTTCCACAGTTTTGACTTGAATAGATTGGCACACTCAGATAAAGCACGCTTCCAGCGCTGTTTCTCCAACAAGCTGTATGAACTGACGTTTCCTTTTCAGCTGGCTTCCCCCTCCCAATGGTGTTACGTATATCGAGGCACGAAAGAGCTTTGATCCATCACAACACTTCCCTGGCCTAGGCTCGGCGCCCAGGTGTCCCACGGGGAGCTCAGGGTCAGTTTTCCTCAGCGAAGGCCCGGCAAGTTTGCAAAGCTGGGTTTTCCTGAGGGAGGCTGGTCATCCCCCAGGGTGTCCGACCAAAGAGCCATGGAAAGATTGCAGTGGCCTTGGCCCACATGTGTGGAAGTGTGACATCTGTGTCTGCATTGCTTGATGGGATTCCAGGCCAGATCTGGCCGGTCTTTGTGTGAATTCCAGCCCCAGGCACCCAGGAGCAGAGGGGCTGCTTTGGCTCCCAGCCTTTCCTTTCTCCGATTCTTGCACAGAGCGATGTGTATCTTTGGCTCTACTCTCTGTTCCCCTCAGACCAGGCAGCAGCCAGCTGGAAGCACCAGGAGAAACTCTAATAGAACTCAACTAGCAGGATTTTATGTTGTTATTAACCAGCTGTCCAAATAGCATGTCAGAGTTGCTTAGAAGAATTCTTTCTCTCAGGTTATAATGTACATTTCTCAAGCAGGATGATAATCTCACATCTTTACTTAAGGCCAGATTTATTTTGAAATAGTTTAATTCGTTATACTCGAGAAGGATTTGCATGGCTGTAAATGGCAAGTGAATTTGGGTCATTGTGTGGCTTGTGCTGCTTTGTTTGGTGAATGTTGGCACGAAAGTTCTAAGTCCTGTAAAAAGTTTACTTCATACCACTGCAAAATGTTAATGGGTTTTTTTGAGAAATGTTTTCTCAAGCATTTGTACGATTCAAGTTTTGTATTGGTGTATTATAAAAGAGAAAAGTTCATGGATTTGCATTTGATCAAATTATTGATTGAAAATTCCCCGTCTATTTTCCCTCTTGGAAGACACAAAAAAAGAACAACAGGTCAGACTCTAGTCACAGCTTGTGTGTATGAAGCATAACATGTCTAGTTACCTTTTCAACTTCTTTCTAAAAAAATGCTGAGGAAAAATAGGGAGTTGTGCCAAAAAGAGACAAGCAGAAAATTCATACCAGGACATGTGGATTAATGGTAAATGGTGAGCTGGGCTGAAAAAGCCCTAGACAAATGACTTGTACTTTCACATACATAGTTATCTTTAAACAGGGAGGTTACAAGCAGGAATGTGAAATTCCAAATGGTGAAGCATAATGCCGAAACTTTACCCACCAGTTACACACAGCTCTGCATCAACGACTCCTCCTCAGTTTGAACTTCCAGCCTTCTCTGATTATTTGTCAGAGAAAATGAAAGAGAGAAGTGCAGTCTGGCAGGGAGGCGTTTTGATTTTTTGCTTTTAGTGCAACCTAGACTAAGTCTCCTTTCTGACTATGATAATTGATTTTCATTCCGAGAAGGGAGTGGTCACAAAACAGAGAAAAGGCCAAAACGACCACAGATGGACACAGGAACCCAAGGGGAGCTGGGGTTAAAATGCACACGTAGTTCTCAGAGATATTCTTAACAGGAGCTGGCTGAGTTGGTTACCCCCCAAAAGTTGCACCCAGGATGATATCTGTGGGCATCAGAGCTGGTTTTCTCTTCTCAGTATGCTGAATATTGCCAGATAGGTTTCACCTTGGTGACTGCTTGGAAAGCAAACAAATAAATACCCCCCATTAGGAACGGGCAGGCTGGCACCAACGCTTAGTGTTGTGACGTGTGGAAGCCACTAAAATTAACTGCACAGCTTGGGGAAAGTAGACTTCTAGAGCAAAAGCTTTTTTAAACGAAAAGGAAAATCAAACATGTATTTTTAGCAGGAAGAGAAGCACTTTTTGCAAGGTCTGCTCTTCCCCACTTTGGTATTCTGTGTGTATTTTTGTCAAGTTTTTATACTTTGGTGTTTGCCAGGAGTAGAAACATTATCTAGAGTGTCTGCTAGTATAAATAATTGAGTTCTATGAACTGCTGCCTTTTACACCCACAGAGAATCTGGTCCATTTTTCGCAGATACATATGGGCACATTAAAGTGACTAATCTTTAAAGAATGTTCTGTACAAGCGTTGCCCACCCTTCCACTGCTGGGCTGCACTTCTAAGCCTTGTTTTCAGTTTGTTTTAGAATAATAAATAAACTGAATGTGCAAACCCATTCTATCTTCCTGCCCTATTCCAGCTGCAAAGATTTTGCTTTTTGAGCTACGACTTAATTGTTGGGATTTTTTTTTTCAAAATTCATATCCTTTTTGCTATCCGGTTCCCAGCTGCAAATTCCCAACATTATATTCAGCATTTTCACCATGTGTTTAAAATAAAGACCCGTCCTTTCCCATCCTTTTGGAGAACAGATCCCTCCCAACTCCACCAGTAAGACTTGCTAAATATCGTCGGGCACGGGGGGGAAAAGGCAGCACTCACAAAGATTCTCCTGTTTCTTCTCTCCAGCAGTGCTTCCTCATTGCAGCTGGGCATGGTCGGGAGTTATTCCCACAGGGCCGTGCTTTCAACAGAGTCAAAATTTACATTCTGCTAGCCCTTCTCCTCCCCACGTGTGCACACAGAAAGGAGATTATTTTATCTCTTGAATCTTGCAATATAGACATTAGCAACTTGTCTGAACAAGTACAAAGAGGACATTTCTTGGCATGCAATGCTTTTCCATGTTGAAAAAGTGAAAAATCGCTGCATTTACTTACAGCTTCAGCATATGGACACTGCTCAAAGAGCTGGAGTCAAAAATCCCGTTTTGAAGGTACTGGGAAAGCCGAGGGGTGGCTGATGTCACTGGGAGAGGTGGTTAGTGGCTGCCTGGTAAGTGAAGACTCCCGTGTCGATGACGGCTGAAGTGCTCCCACCCTCGTGTGTCAGAGCTCCACCAGCTCTGTGTTTCGTACTCCTGGGAGCCATTGGATAGCAGGACTTCAGGAGTCATGGATGACAGCAGCTCCAGGCACCCAAACCTTCCTCTTGCAGAATCCTTGTCCAGGATGGTCAGGCAGATCACGATCTACCCATGGGCCATGGAACTTGAGCAGCCCCTTTGGTTTACTTACTGCTATTCCCAGGAATTTAGATTACCTGGCCAGCTCCATGCCTTGCGTGGAGCTCCTCCCTGAGCAGAGGAGCCCCAGGCTGGCCCCTGGCATATGCAGCAAACTCGTGGGGTTCTGCAGAGTCCTGGTTTTGCATGCCAAGATCACAGGATCTTTCCAGCCCACAAGCATTGCAGCAGACACCTCAGGCTTTAGGCACTGTGTGCCTAATGCTTTTGCAGCCCTTGATTAAGTGAAATAAGTTTCATCATTCACCTTTTAGAAGATCTATCCCACTTTTCCTTCAGAATATGTCCCGTTGGATGCTGACGGACTCCAGATGTAGCAGCACTGATCCTGAATCAGAGACGCCCCTGCTGAATTGCTGTCAAGAGCCACCTGCAGCACTTGCTGTCTTGACATTTCTTGCACTCTTGGCAAACTTTGTTTCTTTCCCAGCTGCACCTGGGGCAATGAAAAAGAAATCCTTGTGTCCCCGCCGAAGTCCATAACTGTGGAGCAGAACCAGCCATTCCCCAGGGCTCCAAACTGGTGACACATTGCGTGAACTGCTGTCATGGTGTGATCCACAGAGATATTTCATCTAAAATTGGATTGTTGGGAAAGGTTCTCTTGGAAAGGGCCACACACCTTTGGAAGTCCCTTCCCAGTGTTGGGCAGCAGCTGGCCAGGTTCATGAACTGCCTATCAAAGCTTTTATTCCTCAGGTACGGGCTGTGAAGAGCAGAGCTGAGCTGAGATTCTGGGAACACTTTTAAAAGTACAGAGGCTTCAAACACACTCGGGGCAATACTGTAGGTGACTCACTGGCAGTGTCTGTGTGAGGCATATTTTCAGGAGCTTGTCAGAGATATCTATAAGGGGAAACAGGCTTTATTTGCAGCTATAAAGAAATAATGGACTTATCAGCGGGACACCAGTATATTTACTTCACAGTAAGTAATATCTGGAAAAAGCTAATCTTTGCATGCCATAAAGCAGTAGAGAGCTATAGCTTATTTATAACACGTATTCTTCTGCAGAGCTAAAAGATCTGTTATTGAAATAGCATTTCCTAGGTTTTGTGAAATGAGGGCTTAAAAATTATTTCAGCAAGTGAAAATGCTCAAGTCAGTCTTTCTATAGCAGGAACAATTCTTCCCAGTCTTTGTGGTTATATCAATGTGTCACCTGGACCAAGAATTAGTGTCTCATGAAATAGTAATTATGAAGAAAAGGAGGGCAGATGTGGGTTGTTTTGAGCAAAAACACCTTTTGCACCTCTCCAGCCTCTCTTCCCTCTCAAATTATGAAAGAGCAAATTCAGCCGTGGTGTAAAACCAGTGATTTTCATGAGGCTGAATTAGGATTTGAAGTAAGGAGACTGGAAGTGATCCGTTACTTCTTCTCACCTAAAAAAACCTGAAAAATATGGCAAGAGTTTTCTGGGTTTAAAATGTATTTACTTAACAACTGTAATTCCTAAAGCTCTTCCACCAGCCTGATGTTTATCTAGGGAACAGTATGCTGTTCCTCATCTCCTGTTAAACAGGATACGTCAGTTTGGGTCTATAGCTTCGTAAAGCGGGGAAAATTCAGTATGAGTTGAGAACCTGGCCCAGAGTGCGCCGCAGAGATCTGAGGGTGTCCCAGCCAGCTGGGATCCTGCAGCTGGAATGTGCAGTTAGGTGGAAAGGTGTAACTGCATCTTTACAGCCATGTATAAAGTTGTCTGAGTCAGTCAGTTCCTCTGGAAGAGTTAACCAGCCACATGTGCTTCTGGTGAGAACACAGATGTTGCCTCTATAATCCGCAATCTATTTGAGGGGCGTTTTTCTGAAAGTAACGCAGCAGCAAAACGTGGAAAAAATAACATAACATTGCCTTCTGCTTTTCCATAAGTCCTGCAAAGAATTCACGTCATTCCCAGTTGAAGGTTGTCTCAGGTATGGCACCTTGCCTTGCAGTTTTGTGTCTTTATGGAGAAATGCAGGGACTTCAGCAATGGGTCACCGTCATGCCAAAGCCCTGGGCAGCAGTTCTGTTCCTCTTTATTAGGCATGCACTTGACAAAAATTACATTAAATAAAGGGCTGGCCGGCAGGAATGAGATTTGCTTTCCCTTGAAGCTAAAGAAAAGGGGAAAAAAGTTTCACTTTTGGTGAAATAAGTGACAGTTCCCCCTTCGCTTCGTCGTGCCTCAGATTATCCCGTGCCTTGATAAGATCTGCTGAAGCTGGATTCTTTTCATCTCAGTGCTGTGGGTGTGTTGTCTCGGCGAGTTCTGTCTTGCAAAGGGTAGGGCCCTGCTTTCTAAGTAACCTGGTGAAATAGCTGAGGAGAGCACAGAGGAGGGACACAATTCAACGGGCAGAAAGAACAGAAAGAGAAGCCATTAATGCTCCTCA
The DNA here is from genome assembly GCA_013400735.1 of Pomatostomus ruficeps. Classification (NCBI taxonomy): domain Eukaryota; kingdom Metazoa; phylum Chordata; class Aves; order Passeriformes; family Timaliidae; genus Pomatostomus; species Pomatostomus ruficeps. The sequence continues at coordinate 246,417 of VYZT01004115.1, read as the reverse complement.
AGCAGTGGCCATGTGTTATTAAAGGTCAGTGGCATACTGTCCCCTGAGCTCCACGGAGATCTGGTGCACTGGGAAGCGTTCACTCTTCCTTATAGACCCGTTCCTGTAGCCCGTGGAATAAAGGGATTTGCATTGCAGTGGAAGAAAACTGAATTCATAGCATGAAAAGGAGAGTGCCCAGGACGTTCTGAGTCGCCAGAGGGTAGTTTGGTGGCTACGAGGGTACATGTGAACCTCGTGAAATACTTCATTTGCAAACTTAAAAGTCTACTAAGGCACTCGAGTTTTCTGCCAGTGTCATTTCCTTACTTTTTTATTGAAACAATCAGAGAATAAATCACTTTTCTAATTTCCCAGAAGCCCAACTAAAGCAATACTTTCCAGCATGCATTGTCAGTAAAAAGATTTGGGTTATCTGAAAGCAGGACAAGACAGTTTGAAAGCCAAGGAGCACTCCCGAGAAAATAGCAGCCTTTTGACTCCTGTCAGGGACGCCATCCATCAGCAGCGTCAAAACGGGTAAAAATAGCGCATCTTTCCATGGAAGTTGGGCACGGGGGAGGTAAACCCAGGGAACAGGAGCCGTGGCAGGAGCTGAGGCAGCTCTGGCCACTGGAGGGCTCCTGGATTTTCCCGGCTGCTCGGGGGCCGCGCAGGTCTCTGTGCCGGTGCTGCTGGCTCGCAGGAGGCTCTCGCAGAGCTGGCGGGGATGCTGATGCTGTCTCCTGTCCCGGAGAACAAGCAGCCAGGAAAATAGACTTCAGCTCAGCCGTGTTAACACTTCCTCTACCTGCGCTCCAAAATTAGCTTCTCAGTCCTGAAGATTCCTGTTCTCCTTTCTTCAACTCGATTTCCTTTTACTGAACTGGGAATTTAAACATCCGCAGCCGCTCTGCTCCCGCCGTGCTGTGAGGATTGCTCACCCAGGCTGGGGAATGCGATCTGGCTTGGGAAACCTTTGTTGTCATATAAACAGTCAGCCCTGAGTGCATTTTTTCATTCTTTACCAACAAAGATTAGAATTGATTCCTTGGCTCTACAATGAATAACTATGTATGAGGGGATTAGCAAAGTGACATTTAAATTCAATGTTTTGGAAACGGGATATGAAGTGAAATGCTGGGAACAGAGGCTTTTCAAGAACTTTTGGCTGCCCCCGCTTTCCCAGTTCGGGCACTTGACATAAAGAGTCCTTGTGTGTGACACTGCCAGGAGCAGATCTGTGCAGACACAGCCAAAGAGCAGAGCTGTGTGGCAGGAATGCTTGGGGCTGCTTTTCCAGTGCCCCTCACACAATGCCTGGGAAACTCCAGGGGTACTCATGTTCCTTTAAAAGTCCTTTCCTGGCACATCTTTTAAGGCAAAGGGAGCTGAACTGCAGTCTCTGAGCAGAGACACGGCAGATATGTGGCTAATGAGATACTAGCTGTATACATATAATTAAAAAGAAAAGCACACAGAGGATATTGTGGCAGCCTCAGAAGAGCTTTAGCGATGGAAACTATTGAATATTGAAATAACACGCATTTCCTAAATCTGATTGAGACAGACATGATTGCAGATTTGCATTACTTGCCCCTAGGAGCTCTATCTTGGGGTCAGCTCTGTCACACGGTACAGAGAATGACAAGAGAAATACATTTACACCGAATTTCACTGTCCAGTTAGGAGATAATTAAATATGAAGTCGAGTATGAAGAACCAGTAGGACAACACTGATTGCTCAGAGAAACAATATGACACCGATACATTAGAAACTCCATTACCACGGGCTAGCTAAATAAATCCATTGCCACAGGCTGGCTAAATAAACCTGCACAGGTTTTCACTCGCCGCTTTTATTGAGTCCTTACAGAATCTGCTAATTGAGGTCTGCATTGACGGGATGCTTGCGTGTAATTGAGGTTTTCATTTGAACACTCCATCTTCTCGTGGATCTCTTGCTCACATTTTGCAAAGGGCTTGTCATGTGGAATTTGTCAGCAGTTTCCCAAAAGGCTGAGGGAAGAATGCGATGTGTTCTGCAATTTATGTCTTTTCTTGACTGTAATCAGGAAGATTATTCTAACAGCATCTTCCTCTGCTGAAGCTGTGCTGTTAGAGGATGACTGTACACGCTCTCTGTAGTCTCTCATCCCTCAGGATGTTATTATTCTTAATGTTATAAATATCAAGATAATGACTCAATGGTCTATTAGGCTTTCTTAAATGTTCTAAAGCACAGTGTGGTCAGAGGCTGCTTTGAACTTACCACTTCACTGATTTTTAAAAATATACCGAGGCTGACATTGACTCTAAAATGCATCAGAGAAGCACCAGAGTGCTGATGCAGCTGACGAAAATCACAAGATCTAGGCTTACGTGGAGATCAAACTCTTTTCCCCCGTGGACAGCAAAATGACAGGCTCAGAGAGCATCTCCTGACAGAGGAAACAGGCCAACATCTTCATTGCTCTTCTGCCCAAGTTCATTTTCCAGAACACACACCAATTTCTCATTGCTCATATGTTCATTTCATCTGGTTTTGAGATTACCCAAATTCTAAACAGACAACACCTTTGTGTAGAAACACAAAAGGACTTGGTTCTGCAAGGAGAGGATCTTAGGGCAAATGTATAGAAGGACCTGTGCACCTGAGATCTGTCCAGTTTTGGACACCAAGTCCTAAAATACACTAAAATACTTCTGCTTTTCTGCTACAGCGCTCTAAGAAAACCTGAATCTTGAACTGATATTTTGTACATAAACATTCACCTTGAAAACAGGTCTGTAAAAGGCTCCCTCATTACAGCAAGCTGTTTGTGCTTCATTCCTGTGTGAGTCCTTAGCCCTGTTGCGATATGTAATAAAGGGTTTAGCACAAAATTCAAGTGATCTTTCCAGGAGCTGAAAAAATCCAAATGGGATTTGGAATGAAAGGCCACGTTCAAAAGGACCGTGGAAAACAGGTACTTCCAGCTCCTTTTAAAGAGACACTCTGCAGTGGGGACTGGTAAAGGTTTCTCCTTGAAAACTCAGTCCAACAAGGAATGGACAGGCTGAGGTAAAGAGACTCAGAGAATTAGGCATACGTGGTATTTCAGTGAAAGGGGAACAGCCCCTGCATAAAAAACGGTAAATGTGAAAGGATTTGCATCCTAAAGACATTTTGATAATGCTGGGGATATGTGTCTAGCGAGGGCTGCAGCAGGAATAGCAGAGTTTGGGCAAAGAGTGGTTAAAATCAAGCATCCCCGCAAGCTGATTCTGTAACTCTGAGAAATCACTTACCTCTTCTTGGATTTTTTCCTCTTGTCAATGATCTGTGCATGGGGAAAAGGGAAAAGCATTGCAAATCTTAATTCATAAATATTAGCCAAGCACTTGCCACTCCCTGAACTGTTGATGCTGTAATTATAAAATGTNAGGCAAATGTTGTAAGATTTGTAGCTTATTCTAGATTGGTCAATGGAAATCAGAATATTCAACACAGAAGATGATTGATTGTATTGTAAACGCTCATTCTGGGCGTTCTGCTGTGCTCTTTCTACTCTGCTCTCTTCCTTCTCTGCTCTGGCCTGCTTGGAGCTGCGTCCTGCAGCTCCTCGTAAGCCTTTCTCTCCCCACGCCTTCTGCAATAAACCTCATGTTCTAAAACCTCAACATAGAGATCTCCGTTTGTCCCGGCCGTCCAACGGACCCAGAGAATCCTACAATAAAAGAAGAATATTAGGGAACTTTCCCTTTTTCAGTGCTGACCAACAGCTCTTGGGTTGGGCCTGAGACTCCTGTGGTGGAGAGCGGGGATGCGGAGCAGCTCTGAGCGGAGGTGCAGAGCGAAATGCCCAGAGCATTTGGAGGAGATGAATGTTGTGTTGTTGGTGCTGTCCACGCTAGGGAGTGATGGCACTGCCTGGGGGTGACACAGCAGTGGGAGGTGCCTCGCGTTTCCAGGAGCGGTGTCACCTGTTCAGCCTGCAGCCGCTCCATCTCACCAAGGATTCTTTCGGTTTCCATCAACGCCCCCAAACGCTGTCACTCCACATTTTATTGCTGATGGATATAGTGATATTCACTGTGAACTCTGTGACTTTCCCCTTTGGCAGAGGCACCACTTGAACTATTGAGGAGGTGTCAGGAGGAAATTGTGAGGCGTTTATTTGAGCCTCTACCATAGGAGTGTTTCCTGAGCCACAGTTCAGCGTTTACACTGCTGAGAGGGAAATGGAGTTTGCCTGCTGCAAATAAATTATTGGAATGTCTGTGAAACAGGAGAATTCCTCCTGTTACACTTTTCCCATTCCAGTCCTCCTCTTGCTGTGGGTCATTTATTATTGCTGCCATGCTTTATTGAAGAGGGTATTGCACAGAGGGAAATGTTTAATGAAATAAAAAAACTCAAGTGGGAGAGTGCAGTGTTGCAATATTTACACTGAATATGAAGTCAATGGGCTATAATAAGTGTAAATAATAAAAGAAAATTATATAATTCCTGAGAGAGAAATGCTCTAAACAGTAAAATGTTAAACATGTAGCTCTGTGTTATAAAGGAATATACCATGAAATTACAAAATCACAAAGCTAGAAGCAACTTCAAGAGATCACTTAGTCCATTCCCTTTCCCCACAACAGCGTACCAAACGTATTTGTCATTCCTGACACAGCTGTCAGGCTTTTTCTTAATTTTCCAGTGGTGATGTTCCAAAACCTCCCAAACCAATCTTGCTGTTGCAGGGCTTTTTATAATATGAAGATTTTCGTAAATCTTCCTTGATCCAATTCAATCCTTTTTTCCTTGTCTTTTCCAACATAACATGAAGAAAGAGAATCACTCTCTTCCATTTCACAGCACTTACTTCCATTAGGGGGGCAGAAATGCACTAACGTTTGCATAATCTTAATCCAGCATTTATTATTTCCTTTAGGCAGTGTCTTCCAGACCTGTTACAGTTTCTGCTGATTTCCTTTGAACTTTATCCAATTGTTCTAAGTTTTTAATGAAACACAGCACCCAATGATCATAATGTTTTACTGCAGGTTTAATCAGTGTTAACTTGAAAGATTTTTTTTATGTATCCCATGAATACTGTGATACTATGATAAAATGAAGCCTAACTTGTGTTCTCTTGGTGATCCCAGGTCTCATTGCTCTACAAGTAAATTGAATTGACTTGGCATGATTTCTCCCTCACAAATTCATGCTGGCATTTTATTCCTCTCTGTCTCTTGGACACGGTCCCTCATTATCCATTCTGATATTGGGGGTTCTTTTCCCTAACAAAGTAGGCCATTCATTTTTGTCTGGAAGTTCTGTTCGTTTCGCTTTTTATTTAGTCCTGTATTAAACAGCACTGCTGTTTATTTGCATCAGTGTAGGGGAAAAAGAAAATGCAGACCTCTGTATGTACCCTGACAAAAATTGTGAGTGGCTTTCCAGAGCTTTTAAATGTAAAACAGAGAATGTAGAGGCTTTTTAAAGGAGAGCTTACTTCTTCTGTGCAGTGGGAATTAAAAATAAGAGAAGAGTGGAATCTCACGTACACACGAGAGCCTCGTGGCCCGCAGAACTGGCACATCGATCCCCAGGAGCAGTTTCCCTCCCCTTGCCCATTTTGAAGGGCCACATCCACATCCAAATCTCAGATGGTATGGTTGAGATCTAGCAGCCCTTTATTAGAGTGTTATTAGTGACTTTTTTCTCCTTACTCTACATTGGCTTAAAGTATTTTTACTGCTTTTGTTCTGTGGCCTTTGTGTTTCGTTTCCTTGTGTTTGGCAGAACTCTCAGGGCATCCTGATTCCCTGGAGTGTGGCTTTGGCATTGCACTCGTGCTGCTGTTGGCTGATCCGACTTCAGGGATCTGCCTTCATGGAAACGATAACACAAAATGTGCGTCATGTAGTTTGTTGTGTTATGTTCATGAAAAGATTTGAAGAAGGTACTTCTCAAATACACCAGTTCATTTGTGAGTGGAACAGGCATAAGTGCCTGAAACACCAAATCAAACGCCTTTCCAGAGAGGGGTTGTGCTGTGCCAGCAATGTGAGCTCAGTTTGGGCAGTATAAAACCTTGTTGTACCTCTGCAATCACAGAGAAAGTGTCACTTGTTTGTGTGCTGGTGCCTCCTGCCAGGTAGGCAGTTCCCCCTCAGTTCTGAGTGACAGAACATCCTGTTCTCTCTGTTCCAGTGGCACAGTACCCACATTTTTATTTGCATTCCTAGATACTCATTATCATTTCCAGAACAAGAAAGTTTTCTCTTCTGCACAGATAGTTTTCATCAATACAAACAAAAAAGAGCTAGAGCTGTCAAAATCCATCCTTTTGGCAGCTTCCCACACTTATGCCAAAGGAAAAAGGATTGAGAATGCATGATAATAATAATGAGAAATCAGAACTTTCTGAAATATTTATCATTCTTATGAGGAAGCAAAACCAAGATAAATAAGTTGATATATTCTGAATAATTTCTTGGTGGCTTCGAGCAAAAAAGAGACTGCAAAGAGTTGTCACAAAAATCTAATGATGACAGGTAGAATGAATCTGTACTAGCAACAATTTGAGAAAATTTGGGGGTATTTTTCCTACATATGAACAGTCTTCAGAAAGCATTTTCGTCTTTTCTTTACCCTTGATCCAAGCTGCTGCCTTGGGCCAGTTATTTGAGCTCTCCACATCCAGATTACCAGCCTGGCTAGAGATGGTAACTCAGGAGCAGAGTGTTGGCTGTTCTGTGGGCGCCTCAATCTGCCAAGGCTGGAGTGACCCCCGGGAGGCTGGTGCTGGTCACAGTGGAAACTGCAGCCAGTGCCACAGCTTCCTCTGTTCCTGCTCTCTCCTGCTTGCACTGACCTGTGCTTTTACAGCCAGACACTTTCCCACTGGGGTTTATTCATCCCAAAAGCACATACGTGCTCCCCAGGGCGTGGATTTACTGCATGCAATTACCATTATTAAAATCGTTTGTATGTGTTTCTGTCGTGCTGTGCTGTGCCGGCACAGTGAATGCAGCCACAGCTTGCTCCCTGCCCTGCTAATTTCCTGGGGAGATCAGGAGTCAGGCGTCCCCAGGAGAGACTTTGAGCTGAGAGGTTTCGCTCACGAAAGCTGATCAGCAATTTCCAGGGAGCGAGAAGAGAGGTCACTACAGGACTTCCATTCTTTTAGTGAGTAAGTTTGAACAGTCAGTTCAAATGAGCAAGGGCAACAGGTAAACATTCAGAAACGGTTTTATTCACAGAAGTGGTCGTTCCCTAGCAGATTTTTGACTTAGAGGCAGTGACAGCGTTTCCTTGCATGTGGAGAGGAGTGGAAGGCAGGTCCCTCTTCATCCTCCAGCTCCTTGGCATCTCTGACCCCTTGCTAAGCCTGTCCCGTTGTAACCTGGGCGCTCAAACTGGGCAGCACACATTAGATACGGTGCCAGCTGGAATATGCATCTGTGTCTGCATCCTGCCTTCCCAGGGATCTGCAGAGGTCTGCTGGAACACAACAGAGCCTGGGAAAAACCCTGCACAGAAGAGCAGAGTCCCTAACCAGGGTTTCTTCCCCCTAAGTGAATCTTTCCTTCCTTCCTTCCAAAGAACCTGCAGCATCTGAAGGGCTGCCTCTGTTCAGGGCACAGATTGCGGTGCCCCAAGGATGAGTCAGGTAATCTCTTTATATAATCTGTAAATTATTTGGTCATGTTCTGCCAAACCCCATCTGGTAGAAGGTTGGGTTTTCCTATCTGCATATTTTATAAACCTCTGCCTAAGCTGCCAAGGATACTGTGCTGCAACATAAATATTTACAATACCATCCTGAATATTCCCTGTTTCCCCCTCATTTGTCTCAACCCTGCAAACACACTGTGACTGGCCACAGCTATGCACCTTGCTCACTCCACTCAAGCTTTGCTTTAACTCTGGCTTTTAATGAGAAAGGTTCTCCTAGGAGGTATCTTGTCTGTGGTAACTGCTAATCACAAATACTGCAAAAAACCCCTATGCTTGAAAGAGAACTTTTTCTTTTATTATTATTTATTTAGTTTGTTGTTCTACCTAGCATGCATACTAATATTTTTCACAGTTGGATAACGTAAGAAGTGGAAGCAATTTGACCTGACAGTTCTCAAATGAAACGCTCTTCTAACACACTGAGTGGCCCCAAGCTCTTCCTCTCCTTGTAAACAGTCCTGTTATCTCCCAGATAATGAGGTCTCACCCAATGGTGCCAGAATTGCACCCTAAGTGGCTTCATAGAGCAGAGTTCTACAAAAAAAGAATCCATCTGGGTAGAAGAACTTGGTACCTTTATAGCCACTCAATCATTTTCTCCCTTAGGGATTGTTTTCTTGATTGGATTTTATAGGTTTTGGCAGCTTTTAAATCTGTTGATGCAGTCTTGCATCTTGCAGAGATGCTAATGAAACCTGGTTCCAATAAACGAATACAATGGCAAGGAAGAGCTTCCAACTCAACTCCTCAGGCAGGGGAATTGTTTGTGGAAGTGCAGGATGCCAAGTGGGGGTTACGGGGCAGGGACAGCCACCCGGCCAAGCGACGTCCTCAGCGATGGTTTGGGAGCAAACACTGAGCTGATAAAATGGGCCAGTGACACAGACTCTGGAATGGGAAATAATGGTACGACAGGGAGGTTGTACGGTGCCATCTGCAACTTTGGGAAGCTGGAGCTGTGTATAGAAAATATTACTTAATGCAGCCAGATACAATGCTGCTCATCTAGCAATGAGAAACTCATTTCTATTGTTACAAATTATCCTAAATCTTTTGGAGAAGCAGTAGGTGGAACTTTGGAATGGATTTTACCTCACAGCTATCACCATCTTTTTATTGATATTTTAATTTGATTTGGTTGTACATATACTCTGTGAGTACCTACACGTGTCCTGCTCCATGTCTGGCAATTCCTAAAACACCTGGGACAAAACAGAACTAAAACTGGTTGTGTCCAATTCTTCTTGCTTAGTCTGTAAGCTTGAGTTCTTACAGTAGACTGGTGCTGAAATGAAATCTACTTTTTACAGCTTTCATACCTAGGAACACAAGATGCAATTTGTTTATGCAGAAACACAGTACATAAAGTACAAGTTGGTGACGATCTGTTGTAGGATGATTTATAGGACTTCAGTTAAAGATTTTTAATGACTTACTGTTGTACATCAGGCAGTGATCAGTGGGTGGTGTAGGACCCAGGCCTAATTAATTAGCAGATAACTATGAGGCATGTATATATGCTTAGAATTAACTGAATAAAAAAGAAATGTTCTTTGGTGTTTGGTGGTTTAGAGTCTAGTAATGAGATTGTAAATTTGAAATCAGTTTTCTGTAATTTATTATCTGAACCAGATGAAGTCACTAAGGAACACGAGCGCTTCCAGTAGTTTTCAGAAAGGAGCTAGACAGCCCATAATAGAAAATGTCTGATCCTGTGTGCCACTCCTGCTATCAAAAAGCCCAAGTACATCAGCTTCACATAGCAGATCACACATTCTAGTGGTGCTGCGGTTAAACAAAAGGAGCGTGAGGACTGGGCTTCTCTGGCAGCTCTCTGTCCCCCGGCCCCGACGTGTGCTTTAGGCTCTGCAGCCCTACACTGCAACAGCGCTGTGCATGTTTATAGGATTCCCCACAAAGGTCAGTGGATGAACTCACCTCAGGCTGCTGCTGCGCCTGGGAGCACAGCAATGTGCCAGCTCTCCCCAGCGGCCACAGACCTGGCACGGAACAGCAGAGGCCTGAAAAGCCTGGGCAGGGAAGCCAGAAGCTCCACAGCGCTTGAGCCACATGTGGGCAGCCACAACCATTGACTTCCTGCCAGTGGTTTGCCCGTTTCCTTCAGCTTGCTGTGCACACCAACTTCCCCAGCAGCCGCAGCTGAGGTTTCCCCTCCTGCCTGCCACAGGTCCCTTCCAGCCTTCACAGCCGTTCCTCCCTGCCAGGCTGGCAGTCCCTGGCACCGGCTGCCCACGGAAGCTGCGCTGCCCCATCCCTGGAACGGTTCCAGGCCAGGCTGGACGGGCTTGGAGCAGCCTGGGATAGTGCAAGGTGTCCCTGCCCATGGCAGGGGTGGCACTGGATGAGCTTTTAGATCCCTTCCAACCCCATAACAGTTTATGATGAACTATTCTAATGTGTGTGTTCATTATAAATTAAAAAGGACAAACCCTAGCTGGTTTTAGCAGACACACAGACATGTTTGATTTCTCTGCAGTGTTTCTGCTTGCATTTCTGGTGCAGGAATTCCCAGAACTGGCTCATTCCCGGGGTGCCTTTCTCAGTATCATTTACCCCACAGGACCACCTATCCAAGGCTCAGATGGGAGAGCATTTGAGACCATTTTCTGGCACTGGAAATTTCTCCTGATTTCACATAGTCTGTCACCTGAAATTAAAGAAAGGTCTTACATTAAAATCTTTCTCTTTTAATGTCACTGTCCTTACAAGGTCTCACAAAACTTTATCATCTCCCTTAGAATTTTTTTTCCTGCACTGTTTGTCTCGTTCTGCTTCATTTTTCTCTCCCTGCCACCATTCAGCACACACATGGTAGTTTTTCTTCCTGCTGCCTCCCAGTGCATTCTGAGGAATAGAAGATGCTGCTGCTTGCCAGTGGTAATAAAGAAAATGCTGGTAAATGTCAGTAGTATAGGGATGTTTTTAACTGAATGCTGGCTCAGGAAGGAAAGTAAAAACTTCTCAGTGAAATGTCCCTTCTACAGAAATACCCAAGCTGGATTATGTCTTAAATATCTGCCTAATAATAATAATAATAATAATAATAATAATTCAGCTGCTTGAATCATGAACTGGAAAATAGCTAGGGTTGTAAGGAGCATGATTTCATCCAAGTTCCATGATATGAACAACATCTCAGCAAAAAAAAATCTTATTTAAAAATATGAGCAAGGGTATGCTGAGGAGAGCAGAGAAAATCCTTTGAGAAAGGTTTCATAAATATTCATTATAATAAAGCCAGAAATCTGTTCATTGTTCATTGCTTCTAGCAATGCCTTTCTCGCAATTATTAACTTTTAGTTAAAATAAATGTCTGAGTGCCAGACATTCATGGGCAAGAGGTAGGCATAATCAGCTTATTTTTGTTTGATGATATATTTAAGAACAAGTACATAACAGGGATGACTGAAAGCAAAAAAGATACTCTAAAAAAATTTTATTAATATTTTTGGGTTTCAAAATCTTTCAAAAAGTTGCAGAAGTCTCAGTCTGAGGAACAGAACCAGAATCAATATTACTTGCAGTAGATGTTCCAAGCAAATGCCAATTTTTGATAATCTTCTGACAGAGTTCTACCTCGGACTGTACTGTGCTCATGAATAAATAGTTGGTAAAACAAATTGGGTTATATGGATCTGACATTCTTGTGCTTGAATTTACTCACTGGTCAGAGCAGGGCAGGCACGGAGTGTGTCAGATTTTCTTATGCACATGGTAGGATTGTAGCAAAGTGCTTCTACCTCATGAATTCAGTATTTGAGCCCAAATCCCTGTGATTTTGATTCAAACATACTATTTTCTCTCTTGAAAATCTCCCACTGGGTTTGGCCCAATTGCTGCAAATCCAATTTGATACAACAAAGCAAAAAAACTTACAAACTTGTGAAAAGTGTGGCTTGCTTTTTCCTTAGCTGCCTTGCCACTGGGAACATTCCAGAAACATTCCTGTCATTAAGGTCTGGCTCTGTCTCTCCAAGCACATCCCATTCCTGCCAGTGCAAGGCTCTAACTGCCTCCGGATTTACTGTGTGGCGAGCATCACGCTGTTAATTAAATGGTGTTTCTTTTCAAAGATTAAACTAATTACACTTTTTGCATCTGACATAGCAGCAAGCCCTTCTGCTAAAACGGAAATTAGCCACCAGCTTCAATTTTACCCTTGAGTCTTGCCACATATTTTGCCTTTCAGACCTGACAATAAGCCTTGTGCTCAAATTACTCTATAAGAAACTGGGACAGTTTCTCTTTGGTGCACCAGAATCAGGAAATCACTACAGAGGGATCGCATTGCTGTAGAAAGCTGTCCGGGTGATCCATTTTGCCTGGGACTGCTGTGTGCTGGGGAACAATCCTTGGGCCCCCAGGACAGGAAAGAAGCCTGGATTCTTGAGGGAAGGAGAATTCCAGATCGGTTATTCAAATACGAGCTGAACCAACATGTGATGTCTCTGCTGAAAAAAACAGCCTTTGCTTTTTGGTGCCCTGACCTGGTGTGCCCTGGCCAAGAGTGAATATCTAACACTGTTCCCTCTCCAGAATACCTGCACATCCTGCTACTGAAATAAAGGAAAATTCCTTTACTGGCTACGTACAGCTGCCCTGAACCTCTCACAGTAGAGAGGAGTGGGTACAGCAAAGAAGTGCCAGAGGAAGTAGTTGTCTCTGTCTCATAAATAAGTGGGGCACTGAAGCAGAGATGTTTTATCAAACTGGTCTGTAAGTCAGTTCACTTCCCCATGTGCAGTTTCCAGGCCTGTGTGTGGGTCAGTCTGCTCTGTTTCTGAGGCAGATTCACTTCTGATTTCAGCTGAGCTTGACACTTTCTCAGAGGGCTCTCCAGGAAACCAGAGAGGTCCTGAGGCTTGGGCTGGGCTGTGGGAGGCACACAGGCATTTCTCTGGGAGATTGCAGCCAAGGCCGGAATTCTGTAGGCTGCCGAGCTCATCTCACCGTTCACTGCTGCTGACAGGGACATTCTCCCTCCTCACCCCCGTGCACCCCTCCTCTGTATCTGGCACTGTCACATTCATCCCATCTGATGCGGGAGAAGGTGGCAGTGTGAAAGCCACCATCTGTGGTGGCAGGAGTTCTGATTGTCCCAGCCATTTCAGAGACCTTCCCGAGACCTCTTCAAGTAGAACATCTAAACACTGCCATTTGGCTTCAGAACAGTAGCATAAACTCCTCTTTTCTTTCGTCTTTTCTCCTTTTTAAGCAGAGGAACAGCTTGGCTGAGCTTTCTGTTTGCCTCCCAACTGTGCACGCTTTGCCCTCAGCTTTTTACCACCCAGACAAATGCAAATCCCCAAGAAGTTACACCCAGTTCGTTTTCTTCCCCTCCTTTTGTCTTTTAACAAAAACTCTGCTGGCTGCACAGCGACAGAGCCCAGGCCTGAACAGAAGAGCCTCCACCCAGCTGATGCCACAAGGGGAAGGGTGGCTTTGGATTCACTTGCAGGTTCACTGTAATTTTCAAAAGGTCACACTGGGCTGACAGTCTGCTTCAACTCACAAGCAGTTATTAATTCATTAACCCCTTCATTTAATTATCAGGGTGCTTCTGGAATCCTCCTGGGCTGTTAAAACCTTCCCTAATCATTTTCAGGACACTGTTTTTTGATTGGTATTTTTAGGGATGTGGTTCTGCACATTTGGGCTCAAGGAAGTGGCTGAGGCCCGGGACATTTACAGATCCAAAATTCTTAGTTCACAAATGCAAGTGTAGTTCTTAGCATGGATTTCTTACCAGAGGGTAGGAATGAAATCAGTTGGGAGCAGGGTGCAAAGGACAGTGAGGCTCTTGAGCTCAGGTTGCTTTCTTGGTTGGATTTGGTGCCTGGAAGGGTGAGCACAGAGGAGTCAGACATGTCAGGCTCCGGGAGCCTCAGAGGTTCCTGACACTCACAAGGTGTGAGCCTCTCTCAGGACTGCTCTGAAGGTCCCTCAGCTCTGCAGCTGAACTTGCAGTGCCTTTTACACCCTCCCTGTGCATACAAGCTGTGTCTTGCTCTGCCCGCTGCTGTGAAATGATTGTTTGCCCCGTGCTGTAGTTCCGTGTAAGTTATCCCAAGCAATCTGTGTTCTTTTCGGCAGCTGCCATCCCTGGAGACTCAAAAGCTATCTTTATTCATGGAACAAAATCAATGTAATAACCATCCTGGTCCTTCCTATTTTCTTGCTTTACTACGCTCCTGATTCACAGGGAGTACCCGATATTGCATTCCTGATATAACCTCTGTGCTCTGAATGGTGACAAGTGTAACACTCACACTTTGTCATGCCCCTCCAGGAATTGCATTTACATCTCTCAAATGATTTTACACAGACTGGAAGTGGTATTTGAAATAGTGTTACACTATAGGCAACAGCCAGCCAAAAAGGTCACTGAAAGCATTTCAGGTTCATTCCATGCCAAAGCAGACAATCCATAATCCTGTTTTGCTTCATCCCTTCCCTTAATAACATATTTAAGAACTTTGAGTCAAGCAGTCAGCAAAGCCTGGAGCCTAAACCCAGAAATTATATCTAAAACCTGGCTTCTTAGGAATGAAAACACGGACAGCAATGTTGAGTCATTTATTTTTCAGCAGATGATCATCTCAACAAATTGATTACTTTTGTGAGTATTTCAAAATAAAGCACTTTGACGCAGCAGAGACATGCCAAAATTTTAAAAAAACATATATCCTTTTTTTTCAAGAAGACGATCACCTGTAACTTCATGGGACATTTCTGAAGGGTTTCTCTGCTGTTGGAAATAAAATTCTTTTAAAAACCAAACCAAGTAAGTTATGGCCTGGAGAATCCCCTTAAAAAAGATGTTTTATAATTGATTTAAAGTCAAGTGAGATCCACGGCTTGTGGGTTTCCCAGATAATTATGCATTTTGCACGATGCTTTATTTTTTTTCACTCAGCGTGGTGTTTTTTCAGGAGTATTTCTGTATGCAGGTGCTAACCCAGCCTATGGCAACACCACAGCACAGAAAACTGAGTGCATTTTGCTGTTCTTGGGGAAACAGCACATACATCCAAAAGGAGTGAAAAATAAGCATCGCTGTGATTAATGATCCGCAGTTCTTGGAGAGGATGGATGAAATTGATTTTCTCTGGCACCTCCAACAAAAAGCAAGATCAGATAATTTTATTTTTAACATAGATTCTTATATTTGTCTGCACCGTCCTGCTGTGGTAAACTGTAGCTCCCTTTGGGATTCTTAAATCACAGAAAGGGAACTAAGGAAGCAGAAATTAGAAGAAATAAAACCATGCTGAAAATCCTGCTGGATTCTGTTTAACTCAAAGCTGACCCTGACTTATATAAAAGGAAGGAAATTGCTTTAGGCTCATATTCTAACTTGCACTGGAGGAATCTCAGAAGGCTGGGAGTTTTCACTGGGTAAACATGCCGGGATCTATCTTTTGCACCTGCCAAAATGTACTGGAAATCCTGTGACAACAGGTTTTTTGGCAAAAGTCACTATTTTGCTTTCAGACATGACCGGACCTAAAAAACGCAGAGGTGCAGAAAAATCAAAAGGAGAGGGGGAAAAAATGCAAAACAGGTTTTGAATCTGAGAGAAATTTGCTTGTTGCCTTTTGAGATAGTTCAGATTGGTTTATGTTGCACCTTGTCCCACTCTGAGTGGGTTTTTTATTTGTAATAAAGTCTGGCAGTCTCCCACGGCTCACTCATACTGTCATTCCCAAGTGGTTTATTCCTCCACACTTGGCTCCAAACAAGCAGAAAAGGGATAATACGAAATAGGATCTCTAGCCTGGTACTGAAAGAGTGAAGAGAGACTTTCACAATCATAATTTAAATGTATTTCCTTGAAAAAAGGCGGTGTGGGAAAGTGCAGAATGTCAAACAGTTGCTGGGCATTCAGGTGTTGAAGAGAAATGGGGGAGTTTCCTCAGCAGGAGGATTGGAAAAGCATCTCTTATAATGGAACCAGAGGAGTTCTGGTCTTTGAAGCAAAGGTGTGCCCAGGTAGTTTTTTAGAGAATTTCAGTTTACCTGTGTGGCTGACACACTTGGAGAATGTGGCACATAATGTCACCGAGGTGACACAGCCACGGTTGGTGCTGCTCCCACTTGGAAGAATTAACTCTGAGATAACTCACTCTGTGCCTGTGGTAACTATCTGTTGTTGTTATTGCTGAGAGAGTGAAAACATTTGTGAACACTCTTGAATGTACAGTTCCAGAGCCTGAATCACTACAGCATTTGTCTGGGTTTATTTTGGCACCCGTTTAAATGTTCTGGTCTACAGCACTTGTTTATTTGCTTAACTCTTGTCCTAAACTTCCAAAAGAAACCACCGATTTCCATTCAGTCACTCAGCTGCTTTTCTGAGAACCAGCACCAACGGGGATTCAGGGAGTACAGTAACAGTGAAAATCTCCATGTTTGCATGGATTTCTTTGGATTCCCCTTGTCATCCACTGTGAGGAGGAAGCTCACAGACTGAGACCCAGTATCCAAAGGCAGCCAGGATGTTGCAGTGGAACATCCAAGACTCTCTGCTGCAGTGAATTCCCTAAAAGGAGACAAAGATGGCTTTACAGTCCAAACCCCAAAAGGTTTATTAGAAATAAAAATAGAAGTGATTTTAAATAGATCTTGAGAGAAACAAGACCTCAATGCATAAGTCTCTCCCTTGCAGAGAGCAAAAACTGGAAGCTCAGGGCTGTACCCAACTTTCCTACAATCCTGCAGCCATGCAGCTGCTGAAGCGTTGCAGTGCTCCTGCTTCTGCAAGCACTCGCAAGGAAGCCAAGGGATGTTTGCTGAATTCCTGAAGAGTAACAATCATGTTAGGGACCTGCCAGGGAATTGCTTTCTGCTTGATATCATACACTGCCTTGCCCAAGAGCTGCTTGGAAGAGGGCATCTCCTCTTTCTCTGGCACTGCCAGCACCTGTTACTACTTTTCCTCAGGGCACCTTTGCTGCTTTCGAGTTCAATTTCTTTTCCAGTGCACGTCCAAGGAAGACCTGCCTCAGGGAAAAGCAAAATTCTTCTCTGCTATTTCTTGTGATGCTGGCAAACATCTGCTTTATGTGCTTCAGAATCTGATCTTATTTGCCCCTCGAAAGTGCTTTCTTCAAGGCGCATCCAAAGAGCTACTGATCATTTTTATCTTTTCTTTACCTCAGTTTTACTTGAAGCCATTTGTAATTTCTCCAGCAAGAGAGGAAAATCTGATGCTCTGGTTCTCATCCCTGAAGTCAGGCTTGTGTCAGCCTTTCCATTATATAAACCCTTATTTTGAAGAGTTTCAAATTCAGCTATAAAAATTCAGTCTAGGCTGGAAACTGGCAAATTAAGTCTTTGCATGGAACGTTTCTTTTAATTAAAATATAAAGGAACTGCATCCAATGGCCTTTATGTGTCTCAAGGCCTTGAAAGACCTGTCGGGCTACACTTAGAACGCTCTTTCTACGCTTGCAAGATCAATTTTCAGAGATACTGAGTGCTTTTATCTCTCAGTTTGATGCAATTGCTCAACCTTAGCTTTTCTGTATTTTTCTGAAGCATTTTGTTCGTCAGGGTTTTATTTTCACTGTGTCGATCCACTTACAACAGTTTAACAGTTTTCTTTACTCTTAGTAGTACATTTACTCTAGGAATGTACATTACTTTCTTACTCACTTCTATTCCTATGCTATTTTTTAATTAAATATACAAAGATTCTTTGGGTTGTGCTGCTCTAGCTATGACCATTGATTCCTACACGGAAGTGGGACACGGATAATTTAACGGACTCATTTTTTTCATGGTGAAGAGTTCTTACTGCAGCCTTGTTTGCTGCCAGGTTTTACCCAGTAATTCCTTCCGCAGTAAAATGTGAAGGACGGGAGGGATAATGCTGATCTTGTTGTTCTGGAAGATCAAAAATCACTGTAGGTCAGATACTGAGGGAGATTTTACTCTGTTCTCAGAAAAATCACTGGGGATTAATGTGGAAGAAATGGAAGAAAGGGGAATTTTGCAGTGAAATGTGATCATTGATTAATATATATATATATAAATATTCAGTATTGGACTTCTGCCTTAGTTAGGTGATGCCAAGTTTGAAAAAAGTCCATAAAACATGACCTTTACTTTACCGTTTTTGCTATACCTGGAGTTGGTATCTCCATGTTAAGTGGAGATGTGTTTTGCACAGAAAAACACAGAATCACTTGTAGATGAAGGAAAAAGCCATGAAATTATCCCTGTGAATGGGCCAAACGCCAAAGGAGCGCAGGTTGCAATTCAGGGAGCATTTAAGCACACGCTGAAGTTTATCCCTTTCCACTTACATGGGCTTAACTTTAAGTATGTGCTCACATCCCTTTGAAATCACACAGCTCAATGCCTTGCTGAATGTCCACTACTCAAAGCCACAGCGGCACAACTGACAGGGTCTGCCTTTTGCCAGGTCAGTAAATGCACATTAATACAGATTACAGGAATGTGAGTGATATTAATACATGTACTTGCTGTCCCCAGAGAGCTCCTCTTCGCTATATATTCACCTTTATGCCACAACTGTTCTATAATGCCAATGTTATTATAAATATCAGAGATGAAACCTCAGTTCTTCATTGAAAACCGTTGTTTTTTCCTCAGTACAATTCTATTTTTAGCCCCGAAGTTTTATATTTCTCTTCCTTTGCTAATCCACATCTCCCTGGCAATATCCCCGTGTTCTACTGTACTTCAAACAATTTGGCAACTCAGCGAGTGTTTGAAGCTGATTTAATTATCTTAGCGTGAGATGCCAATGAGATATTTGTAGAAGGATTTTGCCGAATGCTATTTCTCGACTAGTTGAGCGAGGCACACTGGCCCTCAGTTCCTCAGTCCCTGCCAGACTGACAATAATGTAAACTGAATCCCCTTCTGCAGGCAGCCACTCCGCACAAAGGATAAACAGTGGATGCACTCTAACTCCAATGGTCTCGCGTTGTAATCATTAAAAAACATAAACTTCCAAGAAATGTCCTCATTTAGTTGTGCTTTGCCTTTGTTTTTATTATGAGGCCTTGGCAGATTGACCAATTTTTGAGATGAAAATCGGATAACTTAGAGCAAAGGATGGGAAGCCAGTTTGCTTAAATTCTCTTCCAACTATCCACTCAGAAACAATATATCAAAAACTCGTCTTTATTCAAATTAGAGTTTATTCAAGTTAGGCAGAGATAATGAGCAAGGACAGCTCTCATGAAGGCCAAGCTGATTGATTTCCTGGTTTATTTCTGGGTTTTATGCAAAGAGTTTCAAGAATGGGATTGAAGTCAGGTGCAACATCCATCCAGGCTGTCAAATGATAATGCTCTGATCCCAGGAACAGCTTTTCTCCTAGTAATTCCCACTAAATCCCACTCCAAAACCCTAAGGGCTAACGGCTGTTCAGCAGTTCTACAAAATGCAGCTTTTAGGAGGCTGGCTATGAATTTCGAAGACTATCTGTGGGTGTATATTTACGGAATCCTTTACCTCAAGCAATCACGATTCTGTTATTGATTTAAGTCGGGGCAGCTGCTCTGTAGCTTCAATATATTGCTGTAGTTCAAGTTTAAATATTGATATGGCTCTAAAGGTGCTTGGAGTCGTAGCAAAATGAATAAATTAGCATTTTGGCAACTAGTGCGAAACTTATGGAAGGAGATGACCTTTATGTACTGCATTAGGTGCTGCTGTTATTCTCTGGTGCTGGAAAGTTGGTCTTTGGAATGGTGCAGCGTCAGGATCCCGAGCTTTGCACAAAGGCACAAAGCAGAGCCAGAGGTGGCTGTATCAATAGCAGCGGCTTCTGTGGCTCCTGCGCTCTGTTGCAGCTCTGGCGGCTGAAGTGAGAGTTTCTCATCTCTGATCTTTCGGCAATATCCTGCGAAGAGCCACCCCATTGTACTGCACGGGCTGTTGCCATGGCGACAATAATATTTTTAGTAGTGCTTTTCAGCCGAAAATCTCCGGTTTCTCGTGAACGCTGCCGGAGCCTGGCGGCACCTGCGGGGCAGGTCAGGGCTCCACGAGTGGCACGGACGAGACGGCGAGGGAGAAGCGACTTCTCCAGAGGCACGGGCAGCAGTCCCCGCGGAGCGCAGTCCCCATCGCTGGGCTCCAGCCCTCGCTGGAACTGCCCTCCTGAGCACCTTCTCCCTTTCACTGGGAGCTCATGTGCCGCTCAGGGCGAGATTTCATAGCTAAAGAGACAAGCTGGATCTAAGTACGAATGCCTGTTATTGCTCATTACTTGATTTTTTAAAATTAACACTAATAATAACGAAGTTAAATGGGGTGGGTTTTTTGTTTGTCTGTTTAAAGAAATGTGGAAACAGAGAGGAAAAAATCCTTTAGGGTACGTTATTTGTGGATTGGTACTATCCTCACACCCTTTCCTTCCTCGGAATAACTTTCTGTTGATACCTCTCCCTTTGTTCACCAGCTCTAGTCCTAATCCAAGGTATGCAATCAGTGCTTGCACAACGCCCTGTTTCCCACCGCTCTTCATTCCCTGTCCGCAATGCCCGGTGGTTTTGGTACAGACAGGACGCATCACGAAACGTGTGCCACCACAATCACTGCTAACGTGCAATTCCATCACACACACTGACCCGTCTTACAGGCTGTGAAACCCGTGTTGATGTTATTTCTGGGTATTGTCACAGAGCACATTTCATTTTTAAACCGAATCCCTGCTGCCGCCCTAATTTCTCTTTCCCAAAAGAGCTGCTTGAATTTTCCCCAAACGAGGAATACCTGGGCTATAGAGGTCACTTTATGCTCGCAATAAAAACGATTCCTGAAAACAACCCCAAAGCTCCCAGCTAAGTTGGCAGCTCAGGGGCTGAAATGACTCCAAAGCGTAGCAAGAACCAGTTACAAAGCGGCATTTTGGCTGGAGCCCAAGGAATCTGTCAGCTATTGTGCAGGGAATGTGGCTGCCCTCCCGGCGCTGACTTAAAAGAGAAAATTGAGGAGATACTAAGCACTGGGAAAGTGATAATTTTATCTGGAATGTCATGGCCAAATTCTGAGGACAGCATGTAAGTGTCTGTAGAGGGAGGAAAAGAGACCTTACTTCAGAATGACCTCATCCAGAAGAAATCCCAGTGCCATATGTTCCTTTGGCCTGCGTTTGATACCATAAAGACTCCAAGATACATGCAAGGAACGGAGGGGGTGGCTTCTCCTTCTTAGAGGAAGAAACATGTACTGAAGTAGCTGTAAATCTGCCTCTTGGTTTGTTCAGGCCACTTTAAATCAGCTCCAGAGGTTTCCCGAGATGTAAAATGTAACAATTTTAGCTGGAAAAGGGGACACAACCTATAGCAACTATTTTCCAGTACTGTTCTCCAACCACAGACCATCTGATCCACAGCAAGCAAAGACCACGGCAGATTTGTCCTTCGATAAGCCTGGAAAACAGTGGCAAAATACTCAATGATCCCACAATACCGGGAGATTTGGTTAAAGTTTTTCCACTGATTTTGCAATCACCCTTAATGAGTTATAGGAATGTAATTTGTGATGTAATTTTTTTCCCCCTTTGAGTTTAAATCCAACTGCTATGAAAACAATGATAAGTGGAATGCAAATTTGGTTCCAAAATACTTCTCTCGTATGGGAAAGGCCTCTGTTCCCATTCTCTTTTTAAAATGAAATGGCTTATTCAGAAGCAGTGCTGCTGAGGGGCTTCCACTCAGAACACATCAACACTTAATTAAATTACGGTGCTATCTGAGGGAAGAGGTGCAGCGATTTCAGCGGCTGACAGCTGCATCTGCACACATGGATTTCTGCGAGGTGAGCCCCTGGCTGCACAGTGCCCGGAGTCTGGCAGCACTTGGATTTCATGGCACGGTGCCCTGGGCGCTGCAGCTCAGCGCTCCCAGCTTGTGCCAACACAATCTCGTTTGTCTGCAGGCTTTGCTCCTGTGATCCAGCTGGGCCGATGCGACTTAAAAATCCGTGCTCTCTCTCCTCGAAGGCTTCCCAGAGACGCTTCCCAGCGCAGCCTTTGGCAGTGCCCAAGAAAGGTGTCCCGGAGCCCGTGGTCACGGACACGGCCCGGGAGGGGAGCTGGCAGGTGCTGCCAACCCCTTTGTCACGCCGGGGCCACACGGGTGCGGTGCGGCCCGGGCTGTGGCCATGCCGCTCCGGGGGACCCCGCGGGGACGGGATGGGCGCTCCCGGGGCACGATGGAGCCGGATGGATGCGGATGGAGCGGGATGGATGCGGATGGAGCCGCCGGGCCCGCCCGCGGCCCAGGCCTCGGGGCTGCGCCTCATGGCGGCCCCGGGGCGCGTGAGGGCGGCCCCGTAGAGCCCACACGGCCTGAGGGGCACGGCCCGCGGCGCCTGGTGATTCCTCAGACGGGGAATTACGGGCACTTCCCAAAGCCCTTTTCCCGTCAGATGTGCTCCTGGAATGTGGTAGGATCTCGCGTGTGCCCGCTGCAAACGTAAGTCTCTCTGGTTTTTGCGGTTTGGGATCTTTTTAACACCGTGCTGGGCTTTAAGGAGGTTGCTTTGGCAGAGAAATGGAAAACAACACAATGGTGGCGTTGTGGAAGGATTAAGGATTCCCTGCACAGTTGGAATGCGCGCACACTGTAAAAGGATTAAGGACTCCCTTCACAGCCTCAAGGCTGCCAGAGCTGAAGGAGCATTTGGGCAGTGCTCTGAGGCACAGGGTGTGTGTGACTCCTGGGGTGCCCTGTGCAGGGCAGGAGTTGGACTCGGTGATGCTGAAGGGTCCCTTCCAGCCCGGCATATTCCGTGATTCTGCACATGCTGTAAATGGGGTTGTGCCCGTGCACCAGGGCAGCTTTTATACCACGTTCTATCATGGAATTTAGCTGTCGTTGTTCCTCTCAAGGAAACCAGCCCACAATACAAACACTGCTCTCTATTTTATCTTAGGATGTGCCAAGACTTGCCCTAGCGTAGTAACTGAATGTTTTCTTTGAATTTACTGCCTCGTTTCCATTGTTCCTTGGTGGTAGGTACTAGAATGATGATCAGACTGTATTTCACAAAGATTTTAGGTTGGCGTGGGGCGGTTATAAATGGAGATGAAGTAATTCAAGGTGTAACTTCATGCGATCAGAGGTAACTCTCGGAATCCACGGGCGTGCCCAGTTCAGGCTTCTGGGCAGGTGGTGTTTGCCGTGGGCTACTTGGGCTGCATTCCCTCCTCTGCACGGGCAGTCGGGCCACTGTGTAATTCAAAGGCAGGGGACAAAAGGAAAGTGAGCACAGGAGGAGGGAAGGGTCACTTGCCCTCGCCTTGAAACCACTCATTCTCTCCAGATCCCTTCTGTAAAGGAATCACAGGTATTGCAGTGACCTCAGCTTAAATAAGGTCTTCAATAAGTACTTGGGCTTAAAGATTCTCTATCCCCCCCCTGCTTAAAATATATGTGTTATGTATGCTCATTCTGGGAGGTTGTTGAGCTTCATTTTTAAAAGGGTTTGGTATTTTATTGAAAAAATTAATTTATAATATGTGGCATATTCTCTATCTTGTTTTGAAATTGTTTTGTCATAGGAAAGAAATGAAAACCTAATTCGTACATTTTAAAAATAAGAGCATCTCTGATTATTTTTAATAAGGTTTCTAAATTCATTCTTGTTCTCCTGAGAGGGAGCAACCTATTCAAAATTCTTGTCATTTGTTGCACAAAAGATTCCTCTGAAGCGCTGTAACAATTTGGATAAGCAACCAGAGCTGCCCTTTGGGTTCTCCTCTGGCTGTTAATTCTCTCCTCAGTTCTAGTAAAAAATACCATCCTGTTTCCCAGCAGTTTCACGTCACGTTAAAGCAGGGTAGTCATACGGCACCTTGGTGTGTGTTCTCACCCCTGCACTCCTCACACCCACATTTCAGGCGGTCTGGAATGACAGAAATCCAGGGAGGAACTCCTCCAAGGCTGCTTTGCAAGGCACCTTCACATATTCAGCCTAAGGTTTTCCATAACAGAGCGCATGTGGTGTTTGTGGATGTACTTTGTGTCACATATTTAGTAGTTTCCATTCCTCCCAAATTCTCATCATGGATCAACAGGTAGAGGCCCAAACTTCATCTTGGTTCATGGGGAAAATAATGGGGCAGATAGGAAGTGATTGCTGTGGAGTCTCTGTTCCAGACTCCCTTTCCAACAGTCTCTTTCCTTAAGTGTGCTTTCAGACTTTCACTTGAGCCCAGTTGTAGTTTCATATGGAATGGGACTGGCTGAATCACCCATTCCCTTTTCTTTTTTTATTCCTCAAAAAAGCAATGTGATTCCTAGAAAATTTGTTAAAAGAGCAGTCAAGTCCTGAGTGGCCAAAACCCCGTTTCCCAAATGGAAGTGAGGGTTCAGAAAACACTGCTTGGGAAGTACCTTGTAGATTCAGAAGGATTCCGTGATGCTATGGTTGTGTCAGAGTACTAGAGCAACTCTAATCCAAAAAGAGATGGTCCATCTGGAAAAGATCTCCTGTAGGCCAGGAGAGCCTGTGCTGCAGCACATCCATGAAAAGCGGCAGGATTTGAGGATCACTGAACCCACGGGTCTCACACAGGGTACTACACAGACATTAAAAGTGTGACACAGAGGAGGCAAGGCTCAACATCGATGAATTCAGGCTATTCCGCTTTCTGTGGCTTGCCCTCAAACGTGGAAAGCAACTCCTTGTGTTTCCAGAGGAATCCTCAGACAGTTTTTAACAAATGGCAGCACCAACCACGACCATTAATTTTTTCTCTAGAGGCTCAGAAAACTCTGCAATTCTATATTCATTTACTAATTCATTTGGCAAACCAAAAACCTCTTACTGTTTCCAGAAATTGAACTGTATAAACTCAAAACTTCCTTACCTTTATAATTGATCCTTGTGCAGTCATTAAACTTTCCACAGTTTGGGGCTTTTTTTTTCGCAGTATCTGTGTGAACAAAATTATTCACAAGGTGCCCCTTGGTAGCCTGTGCTGTTGCAGTACCTAATGGCTCTCCATCATCTGTACAGGGCTCAGATGTGCACCCCTAAGCCCCAGCCCAGCTTTCTTCAGTCACATCCCTTTACTTCAGTAGCGTGGGCTGCAGAAACTGCACAGGGTTAGAGGAAAAGGGGAGAAACACGCCTGCTTCATAAAGTAAACTACTCCCTTTGCACTTTGTTTTACATTCCTTGCTTTCTCACCTTTGCCAGATACGGTCTCCAAGCCCGTGACTGCGTTTGGAAAAGCAGAAGGGGATTGTGCTCTGGAAGGGTTTGGGTCTGCCAGAAAGGAGAATTACAAGGATAAGACTGATTAGATCCAGTATTTACTTCTGATTGTGTTCTACAGCTTTGTGTCCATAAAGAAGCGGAGGAAAGAGTGACCTGGCCTGTTTTAATTCAGCAGCACCAGTTGGATCCGTCCTTGTTGGATCTTTTTGCCTATTACTTGCTTTCCTTTTTGACAAACCATTTTCTGAGAGCCCTTTGTTGCTTAGCAAGTGCGCTGTGGCTGGCATTAATTTTGGTGATCGAAACACAGATTCTGCAATTTGTTTTTACCTCATGTTTTTCTGTTTTGTGAAATGACACTTGTGGACACATTCCTAACCCATCCGTAATTCTGTGGTGACCCTAAAGAGTCATGATTTCCACTTCTGCCAAAAATTGTGTGTGTGTGTTGTACTTGCCTCGCATGAGCAGTGGGGCTGTTTATGACAGGAATTTTGAGTGTGAATGGCAGCGTGTGCAGGATCAGGGCCACAGTCAGTGTGGGGTAAAGCAGATGGTGCAGAACACAGCTCTCGTTTCATTCCACTCGCAGGTAGTGTGAGGAGCCAGCAGGGAGAAGGTGTTTCCAAATGCCTGGAGGCAGCACTCACATACTGTGAAAATCCTGATTATGCTGACAGACTTACCCCGGGCTTACATCTGTACTGAATTACACAAACTCCCCATGTTTCTGCAAATCACAGCCGTGTTTTCTGATTGCTGCAGTGTTTCTGCTTCCCTCTCTGTAGATGGGACAGCAGAGAGGTTGCATGGGTGGGTTGTATTCCAGATAGGCTGTCAGGGGTTTCTTCCATGCCTCTAAGAATTCCTACAGAATTGCATGTTTAGCATTTACAGCTTGTGTTAATGATGGCTATAAAGTTGTTTGTCTTCGTGGAATTAGATATATCCATAAGACATTTTTCAGCTCAGCTATGCTGAGGCAATAAAGCAAATTCTGCTGGCCTTACTCACCGCAGTAATTCCCAAATAATTAGTCATCCAAGGTAATAGATGGGTGATGTGTCCCAGTCATAAACTGCATAACGCGGGGTATTGGACATAAAACACGGCGGCTGCTTGGGAAAGGCTAAACCAGAAATCAAATTGCTCAAGTTCAGTGAGGAGCCAGCTTCCCATTTGCCTGTTCTCAAATCCTCCTGTGGAGCTTTTCTTCCACTCCTAGAGTTAGGAAACTCCAGTTCTTTTCTTAGACCTTCCTTAAGTGGATTTCCTAGTTTTTCACTTCAAATTGCTTCTTTGTTACTGAGAAGCACTAATGTATATGCATGCTTGTTTTATTTTCCCTCTCTTTACAAAGAGGGATATCAACTGACATTGATATTGAGATTGGCTGGCTTAAAAGCAGGAATATGGGTGGGGTTTTTCCCCCCCAATTTTACCTTTTGGCTGACGTTCTTCTATCCTGGCATTAAAAACTTCCCAGGGTGTAATTCATCCTGGTAGAGTGTTGTACATAGTGCTCACAGTGCTTAGTGAATGTTACACACAGAGGAAATTTACAGTTGGAAAATAAATCATCCTGGACTGATTCCAAAAGTGTTCAGCAAGTGTGTGTGTGTCTGTTTGTGCCTGGGTTTTGCCTGTGTGAATTTGGATTTTGTATCCATAAACTGATGCTCAATTTCCATAGAAACAGCAATATTCGTAATATCCTAAAATCGGTTCAGTACGTGGTATTACAGCAATTTGCATCAATGCTCTATTACATTTTCTTCCCGAAGAATTTCTAAAACGTATAAATACGTCCTTTAGGAGATCTCTGTGATCAGTGCAAGAACAAAGGAAGGAGACAGATTGCTCGAAGCACAGCGTGTCATGCAGTAATTTCCAGCGGGCTAATCATATTAACAGAGAAAATACTGGTGCCAGTTTTACTTTAACTAGTAAAGTTTTATTGAGTGCTACTGTCCCTAGCTGCTGCCCTTGACTTCATGTGATTACAAAACCATCTACAGTTTGGAACTGGTTTTATAGCTCACCCTTCTTAGAGGGGAACAGCTGGCAAAAAGAAAAACCGTTAAATACCAACACTTAAAATACAAAAAGTGGAAAAAAGATCATAAATATAAAACCAAAATATTGGTTTTCTTAAGTCTGTGGTAATGACCTCACTGGGCTTTCCAAAATGCAAAGTAATCTGGATCTCTGAAGCTCCCCTGAGTGTTATGAAAGTCAGTGGAATAACCATGGTCTCAGTGAAATCCCAGTGGGAATTTCATTTTTCTAGTTGGTCCTGTTGTAGAACCAGTCAACGATGAATTGGGTTGAAGGGAGATCCCCCCTAAATACGCCTCCTCACAGCTTTTCCTGTGCATCAGGACAGAGCTGTTCCTAAGGGGTGAGTGGCTGCGACCCAGAAAACGTTTTGGGATCTCAGTTTTCTGCTATTGCCAGACCACACCTTGAGAGGTCCCTTCCAAGGCAAAGCCAAGCACTGCCTGTCCCTGGCACTCTGCTTTCTGTACCAGGGTGTTTTGGGACTGACATTTTGTTGTATTGGGCAAATTGCAGAGTTCCAGGAGCCTGACTGGTGACAGTCTCTTTGCAAGGTGTGGAGTGACTCCAGGAGCACTCACGGCAGCCAGTATTTGGGGTCCCCAAGTTAAAAATCGACCTCACGGGGAGTTTAGTCCATTTTAACATTCCTACAGCTACAAGATGCATTTCCTTGTGCATCCCTACAGCTCTCTGTGTGTGATGTCCTGGAATTTTGTGATTCAATGGTGTGTGGCAACCAACAGGTAAAGATAAAGTCCTGTAGTTTGGGAATCATTGGAGTTCCATATGTAAATCTTCAGCAGAGTATGTTGAGTGATAGAAGAGTCTCCACCGACCATATATTACTCGTTTCTGTGAGTTGGCTCCAACCTCGCACACTTAAATCTTTTTAACCCCAAAATTTTACCCAGAGGACTCTTTCTCTGACTATTATGCTGTGCATTGGAAACAGCAGACTGGGATCAAGGCTCTGGATCAAAGTCTGATCAGCAGAATACCTTCCACTTGAGAGTTAATACACCCACAGTGTTAGTCATAAAATATGGAAGGGAACCAAGTTTCCTGTTCCATGTCTCCAGGCATATCCAAGTTACTGTATCCTTGGAATGAGAACTATGGGGTATTTGTTTGGTGTATCTGAAATGAGCCATCTAGGCACAGAACTGTGGATTTGGTCTGTATTGCTAGTAATTGTGAGAGCTCTGCTGTAACCAGAGATTGGCGTGATTTGCTGTAAACCAAAAAATGGAAATTAATGTCTTCATTAGGACGGTTGGAATCAGACAAGAGGCAAGCTGGAGTTAGTTGCAAGCAAGGCCATTGTGGAAGAGACCTCCGAGGTTTTTGGCTCCAGGTTTCTGCCATAGTGGGGAATTGCCTCCTCAAGCCCCATTTATAGGGTTGCCAAGCCCATCTTTAATCAGTGACAGCCTCAGCATTGAGCAAACATAGGCCCCTTTGATTTTCAGAAAGCAACTTGTGTGGTTTGCCTCTGCACAGACTCTGATTCTTACAGATGAGCTCAAGCATCCAAATAATAACTTTAAGAATGAATTTTAATCTGTGCATTCTGCTAGTAAAATCAAAATCTGTAAATTATGTTGAATTAATCCATGATTATGGCTTACCTTTTTCAGCTCAGTCACAGGTCACTTACTGAATTACTCAGCCTTTCTGCTTCTTCCATGATTATTCTAATCCTGTTATTTTGCTTCTGTGTAAAATGTGTCCATTTTTATCATTAATGTTGGCTAACATTTGGATGTTGCCTCTGATAAGGGTGAAATACAGCTAAATACATATAAGACAGCTGCTGGGCTGCTGGCTTTAACAATTTCATTACCATCTGAAAATTTACTTGTGGGCTCAATCCTGAGTGTGAGAGGCAAATGAAACATGACTTGACATTATTTGTGGTAGAAATTTGTGGAAAAACTTACTTTTTTCCATTAGAAAATGGAAAGAAAATGCATTAAAACCTCAAAATTCAGGAGAGATATAGGATCCAAAATGTATTAAACAAAAATGGTTTTAAAAATCCCAGGAGCATTAGGTGCCTGATCCATGATCTGAAGACATTGAGCTTTGGCAATATTATAAATTCCCATTAATACATTTATAATTGTGTATTTTAGGGACAATATTAGAAGGAATTTCCTATAACAATAAAAAAAAGGACTCGTATTTTATATCTCTTATCCCAAATCAAAAGGTGGATACAGCTTACTTATAAATAATCATTGCTATGTGTCAGAAAAAAGGACAACACATTCCTTGTCGATTCTTGTATTTCACGCAGTTCTTTTGCACAAAATACAATTTACGTTTTGATTTTATGACGATTGAAGCAGTGAAACTTTAGAGCACACATGTTGTTACTGCGTCCAGAATTCGGAGGGTTTGTGGTGGCAGGAGTTCTGGGGGTGAAAGAACCTGTGAAATAAAAGAGGATCGAAAATTAACAGAAACAACTATTGTTTTATCCATCATATATGTATATAAAAAAGTATTGACCTGCCAGCAGCTGCAAATTATTTCAGCTTTAAGAGATTTTGCCAAATACTCGCACTTAAAGTCCATTCTCAGGGAAGAAATGAAACCCGAGGATCAAATAACTCAAGGCTGTTGTAGGCTGATACAGAAACTGCTGACACCCAGTTGAGGAAATTAGTTTCTCAGGGCTTTTTCCTTTTTTTTTTTGTCTTTATTCACTGCAGAATGTGGTGATAGTTTCTATTTCGCAGCATTTGTAAGGCCTAGCACTGGGGAATGAAGGAAACGAAAGTGGTCAAACTTCCTCTAAGCCGAGGCAATTATTTTAGCAACTGCAGAATGACGATGCTACTGTGTAGGATTTGCGGTGTCCATAGGACGGTCGGGACAAATGGAGATCTCTGTGTTTGGGTTTTAGAACATGAGGTTTATTGCAGAAGGCGTGGGGAGAGAAAGGCTCACGAGGAGCTGCAGGACGCAGCTGCAAGCAGGCCGGAGCAGAGAAGGAAGAGAAGGATAGAATGAAGAGAGCAGA
>VYZT01004115.1:136459-208272 GCA_013400735.1 Pomatostomus ruficeps | reverse complement strand
CTCCGGCACCGGCTCCCGCGGCTGAAGTTGCCGAAGTTGGGGTGACTGCGATGTCCCGCGCCCGGACGGAGCCCTGACGGGCGCTGCCCGCCCCGAGGCCGCCCGGCTTTGTTGGGTTTTGGTTGGTTTATTTCCTTTTCGTTACTGTTTTTCTGCCCTCCCGCCGCGGTGGATGGCCCGCGGTGGGCGCCGCTGGCCGCGCCGCCCCAGCCCGGGGAGGATGGTGGCGGCGGTGCTGGCCGGGCTGTCCCTGCTCAGCCTCCTCACCTGCGGCTACCTGGCCTGGGGCAGCCGCCGGGGAGGTGCCGGGGAGGCGCCGGGGAACCTGCTGGGAGAGGAGCCCGCGGCCGGCGCCCCCCGCTCGCAGCCGCACATCATCTTCATCCTGGCCGACGATCAGGGCTTCAGGGATGTGGGGTACCACGGGTCCGAGATCAGGACGCCCACGCTGGACAAGCTGGCTGCCGAAGGGGTCAAGCTGGAGAACTACTATGTTCAGCCCATGTGTACGCCATCCAGAAGCCAATTGATCACTGGAAAGTAAGTTTGCTACTACTTCATCATTCACTTCTCCAGCCTAAACTCTGTCCCTGTTGGAAAGATGAACGGGTGGACCTGGCCAGTTCATTTCTGGGTTATCCTACGGGCAGAAGGTGCCTCTCTGGTTCTCTTAAAACCTTTGAATGGAACGGATTGTGATAGGTTTGAAATAGGGAAATAAAGCTGTCACCCAGCGAGGCAGGAGGGATCAGCACTGCGAGCTGCCCCGCAGAGTGCTGGAGCACATTGGTGGTTACAGCATCACTAAGAGACGTGCTGGTTGTCAAGTAACGTTGCTATTGCTGGGGAGCAAGCACAGCTTCGCTTTGCTGTGTGATTTCCAAAGGGCTCAGGGGAGGAGTCGTCTCAGGGAAGTGCCAGCCTTACATTTTCTCCTCCGTGTTCATTGCACTTGGGTCACAGGTCTCACTGACCTTGTCTTGGTGTGAGTTCTCTTCCAAGGGTTATCCTGAATTTATGAGATTGTTTCCCAGTGTGTCACATGTGGATGAGCACAGGGAATTCAGGCTCTCTCAGCACCCTCATAGCTGCGGCATCGCTCTTGTCACTTCGCAGGCAATTACAAACATTACTCGTAAGACACTAAAATAGGTGCCTCACCTAACTGGTGAAAGCACTGGGTGAGTGTCGTGTTCTTTGCCTTAAAGTTGTGTTATATTGTGGTCTGTTAACAAAATAATTACCCAACCTCAGGGCCTTCTTACATCAGAAGGTTAATGAGGATTAAGGGGGGGGAGTTTATGCATTTGAACTGCAGGAACAATTTCCAAATAGCTCTGAGTGTGGACACATTTACTCTGGAACAAAACTGCCTTGTTTCTGTTTAGCTTAACTCCCTTTGACAGGAACAGGGCACTCTTAAAAGAGCAAAACAAAATGAGAGGAAAAAAGTTTATTTTCTCCTTTCCTGAAGTATAAACAGGAACAAGGCCATGTTAATACTGCTGGTAAAAGAAACACATGTTAAATAAAACAAGCAACTGGCCTGGTGTCTTGCATCTCCATATGGTAGAGCTGGAGATAATTCCCAGTCTCGGTCTAGTTCCCAGACTTGCTGGACCAGGGAGGTTGCATGGAGTGCTGACGCGTTATCTAGAGCAGGGATTCCACACAGGTTTTTGTTTTGGTTTTGTTTTTTTTCCTTTGTGCAGACTGTGTCTCAGAATTTATTTCGAGACACCTCGTCACTCATTCACAAGAACAGGGTTGCCCTGCGGCAACCAAAGCAGCGGCTTTCAAGGGAAACGTGTGCCAGGATAGTGTTCAGTGCATCCTGGTTGTCTTTAAAGGCAGGCAGCAGTTGAGGCAGGAGCTCGGCCAGCAGCACGCAGGCAGCCAGCTTGCTGAGGATGATGGTTTGGGAAGCAGCGCTCTGCAAAGGGAATGTCATGCTGCACGGGAATGACTCACACAGCAGCTGCACGAATGGGATCACCGGGTTCCAGTGGAACCAGGGTGCTGCTCTGGCTCTTGGAGGCTGCAGAGATTGTCTAAACGTGAAAAAGAACACAAGTGAAGAAGAACTGTAGCTCAGTCTCACTATTTTGATCCTTCGTTAAATACAGTAAAAGGTAGGCATGTTCTGAGGAGCCCTGCTCTTTTCATCAGCGTGCCAGGCGGAAATGGTTCTGCAAATCTGCCTGCTTTGGTTTTGGAGCCTTTTATAGGAAAAGCGAAATTTGCTTATACTTCGTCTTTATTTTCTTAGTCTGCTGGTCTAAAGCCCTTGGAGCATTTTTTGTTTTATGTTGTTCTACTTTAGGGAAGAAGGAGCTGTAGAGAGAGAACTATTTCGCATGACTGAGAATCAGGGAGGGATTGGTGAGGGGTTAATAGGCTGGGTAGAGTATTCACAAGGCAGGTTCGGAGAACACGGTTTCCTTTCTGGCTAAAGGTGAATGCCTTGATAACTGCTTTTAATGCCTTTTTAGAAGAGGCATCTTAATTAAAATGCCAGGATTTGGACTCTTCTAATCCAGGACAAGTGCTGTTATTTCTTGAGTTCTTGAACGTGTTAGTTCCAGGCTAAAAACCTGCTCATCTGCTGAAGTATCACCTGGATGCTCCACGCCTCCCAATACCCATCCAGTGCTTAACATGGTACCAAAGAATAGTTTAGGTTGGAAGGGACCTTTAGAGGGTCACCCAGTGCAGCCGTCTGCCATGGGCATGGGCACCTTGAACCAGAACATGTTCCAAATGTTGCCTTTTGGATTAGTCAAATCCAGAGGGACTTGTGTATTTGAGAGTCATGAGGGAGCACTGACTCAGGCTGCCAAGTGAAAGTTAAATTTCAGAGAAGACTTTGAACAGCCCAAGTACTTCACAGGTCTCCAGGCGGCCCCTCCATGGCCTGTGTTAGCAAAGAGACCGTTCTTTTGGTGGCTGTCCTGTGTGTGAACTAGCACAGGGAAGGAGGCTGGAACTGGCAGGCTCAAAGGAAGAGGCAGATTTAATTTTTTCCCCCTGTGCTGTACCACAGTGTGGCAGCTGGTGAGCTTGTCATCCTGACCACTTCTGATTCCCTGTCTGCTTTCTCACACCCTGTGTGTGAGGCTCTGGCTACTTTTGTTCCTTGCTTTCCCACAGCATTGTCACTTTCCCCATTCACTCCATCCAAAATTACTGCTTTTAGGCCACTAGTAGGGCTGGCTTCCTCAGCTTTTGATTTTGGGCTTGATTTCTGGGTGTGTGTGGGGGCTGCAGCTGAGCTGAGCCTCAGGAATGGAGGAGAAAGGCGTGAGCCAGTGGGCTGAGGGCCAGCGTGATGTGCTGGGGCCGTGCAGGGAGGTGAGGGAGCAGCTCTGGGAAGCAGCTGCACAGCTGGGATGGCAACAGGGACCTGGGTGACAGGGTGTGCTCTGCCTTGGGCAGCGCTGGGACGCTGCCCGGCCTCTCCGATCTCCTGCAGCTGGACTAAACCTTTGGGTGTCGCTGGGCTGGGGTGTGAGTGACATAAATTGTCTCCAGATGAATTGTTCCGTGTGATACCGTATTTTTTGTGGTTGTTTTCTTGAAAGTAACAGGCATGCTTCAAAAACTGAATAATTTGAGCTGAGCCAGCAGGGATACCTGGCTGAAAGCCTCTAAGCTTAGATGAACATCTCTTGGGGTAGCTGCCCCAATTCTGTGTAGAGGGCATTATGCAATGTAGTGGTATTTGCTGGAGCAAGACTTAATTTAGTAAAGGAATTTAACAATTAATACTGACTGATAAGAAGGAATACACATAATATGGTGTAAATGTTTTTGGCCTTATTTAGATACCTACTTCCTCCTCTAGGCTCCTGGTTTTCTGCTGAGCATCAGGCTTGTAGCCTGGGGACCGTGATGTGCACTGGAATCCATCTGGGCCATAGGAAGGTTCCTTATCTATTCAGGGATAGGGATCTCTCTTCGTAGAATCTGATGCGCAGCTGGGGTTACAGATCACTGAGAATCTGAACTCCTTTTGTGAGTCATGGAAGCCCTGCAGTAACCTCAGGAATGAGCTTTGCACTGTGGATGGAATGTGGAGATGGAAGATGTTGGGAAATGCTGAACGTCAGCGGAAATAAACAATTTTATTCCCCCCCAGGATAAAATGGAATATTGAGAATTTGCTTATCCAAAGCGGACAGAAATAGATTGTATAATCAGTAAGCATAATCTCAGTGTTACTGTAATATATATGTTTTAGATAGATAGAATTATATCTGTTACCTAATTCAGAAATATCACACATTTATAAACATATGTGTATATANCTAATTCAGAAATATCACACATTTATAAGCATATATTTATATGTGTATATATTAGCTGTATGTGTTAGGCATATGGCTCTAGGCATCCGTGTGTAGTGATGCCTGGTTCAGCATTAAAAACGACCCTGTTTGAGCAGGCTGAGCCTTACTTTGGCAAACAGACGTGGACAAAGTACTTTGAATGGAAAGCAGCGTGGCTGGCTTGAAGCAGACAGCAGTGCTGCACTGAGGGTCCGAGCTCTTGGTCAGGCTCCTCTTTCCCTGCCTCTGGGTCCATCACGGCCCAGCCTGCAGCCCCGAGGGGTCTGAGCTCTTGGTCAGGCTCCTCTTTCCCTGGGTGCATCGTGGCCCAGCCTGCAGCCCTGAGGGGTCCGAGCTCTTGGTCAGGCTCCTCTTTCCCTGGGTGCATCACGGCCCAGCCTGCAGCCCCGAGGGGTCTGAGCTCTTGGTCAGGCTCCTCTTCCCCTGCCTCTGGGTGCATCACGGCCCAGCCTGCAGTTCCAGCAGCGGGTTGCTCTGGGAAGGAGCCAGTACAGTGGGGCGGGACTGGGAAGTCACCTGCTGTGCTCTGAGCTGCACTGAGGCTCCTGGAGCCTTGGCGGGATGCTGGGAAGCGTATGTAACACTCCATTAGCTGTATTCCCTGTTCTGTCCTTAACAGAATATGAGGGCTGCAGAATATCAGCCTTAAGCACCAAGAGGTGACCTGATACTTTTATCTGCTCTGGAGTAAAGAGACTTGGCAGTCATCGGTCCTGAGTTTAATTCTGATCAGTGTTTCCATTAAAACCAGGATGATGAAATAAAATGTTCTGATTAAATGTGCTGGTAAGGTAGGAGGGCCTGCCAGCATTGAGGGACTGCAGTGATACTGAAAATCATCTTGACAAATTAGAGAAATAATCTGAAAAAAAGCAGAATTAAAGCCAACAGTGATAAGCAGAAGATACTCTTGCAGAATTCCTGAAGCAGGGAGAAATTAACAGGCTGAGGATGGTGAGCAACTGCTTAGACAGGATTTCTTTAGAAAAATAGCTGGAATTACAGTGCATCGTGCACTGAGTATGAGGTCAGCAATGTCATGCTGTCACAAAAAAGGCAAACATCACATGAGTTTGTGAGAACGTGGGGCCTGGTAGGTCTGTGAAGGGCCCCTCTGCTCCACGGCTGGTGCACTTTTGCCCAAACTTGGGCATCCTTCTCCAAGGATCATAGGAGAGCGTCCAGAGAAGGGTGATCTGATATCTCCGAGAGATAACTTGGGGGAAGGATCAGAAGAAAGGGAGTTGTTTAGTCTAAAGAAGAGAAAAATGGGAAGGGACGTGGTAAGTCTCCAGTGTTTTAAGAGCTGTGCAGTGAAAGGGCATCATGAGTGTTCAGTGTCATGGTGGGTGGTACAAGAAATGAGGGGCTTTCTGGAGCAGGGAAAACTTCAGCTCAGACCAGAGGGAGAACCTGCAAGTGTAAAGATTGTGAAACACTGGAGTAGCTGGCTTTGGGAAATTGCAGGGTTTCTCCACTGGCAGGCATTAGGGACAATATGTCAGGAATGACATAACGTAGCTGAGTCTGTCCTGGGGAAAAGGGTTGAACTGGATGGTGTCTCTTCCAGCCTGGATTAATCTGTGCCTCCTGGGAAGTACAGATTAACTACAGAAGGCTTTCTGAGGGACAGTGTGAATAAAACACTACAAAATGCCAGAAACTATTTCACCGTTCACTCTGAGAGAAAATCCTGTGTGAAAGTTTAATTTCAGTTTTCTCCTAGAAATTCTTGTTTTCTGTATCCTCGTTTTCTCTGGAAATTTTCAAGATTTTTCCCCCTAGGCCTCATAACTCTTGGAGTATGTCATTGTTTATTTCTGCTGACTTCTTTCGGGACCATTTGTGGGACGGCTGCCAAAGATGTTGAGGTATCTTTTTCCATGTTCTTATGTCTTTCACTTAGGATGACATTGTCCATACTTACGTATATACGAAGCACACACAGAGAACAAGGAAATAATTAAATGCAAGGATTTTTTTCTTGTTTTGTTCTGCCTCTGTTTGCTCTCCTCTGTTCTACGGCAAATTAGATCCAGGTACTGAGCGGCTCTGGGGTATTGAGCTCTACGAGGGCTGCCCCCATATCACTGTAATTATTAATGGACCGCACGTAGGAGCGTGTGGGGAACAGGGCTGGAAAGGGAACTACGTGCAAACAATCAAGATGAAAAGGAGCAGATGGAGGAGGTAGCAAAATGTAGGACAGGTTGTAGTAACTTTCTTGCATCCCTTTCTGGCAGCCTCTAAGAATATTGTTTGATAGTTAAAGTCTGTTGCATGGAACGAACAACATTGCCCGACATCTATAACTGTATAGTGGAAATTGATTTTTGTTGTTCATTTTCCAGTTTATATAAAGTACAGTAAGCTAAAGAAATACAGTTGGAAATAAATTTTAAAAAATAAATTTTAAAAATCTGTGGTTGTAAATTATCACTGCTGCAAAGAGTTTGTTACAGACTTTTATCCTTTGGTTTGGTTTCATTGGGTGTTTCAGTTGTAAAAGAGAAATCATATTCCAAGGAAAAGTTAAGCTTAAAATGATTGAGGAATTTAGCTCTTATAGCACTGTTGCTGATGCTTTGTGATTGATGGCACACGGTGCTGCCTGTGACAAGAAGCTGAAGACTTGAGTGAGTGGTGGCAGTGGACTCCTATTCAGGTCTCACTTTGCACTGTTGCTCCTCCTCCGTGAGACCCTTTAAGTGAATCAAGGTGGGAAACTGAGATGGGTGCCTGAAAATAAAACTGGAAATGAAAAGATGGGGTTTGCTCTCCTGTCAAAGGATTTAGACCAAATGAAATGGGACAAATTCAATTAATGTTTTCATTAAAACGCTTTACGTTTTGTAGGAAGATTTTCCAGATTAGTGAGCTGAAGGGCAGAAGAAGGGAAGAACCTGTCTATGTTCTTTCTGTCTCTGTGACACTTGTGGGGGTGATAATACCACACCTGGGGCTTTGTCTTCATAACTGTGTGTATCTTAGTTCAGGGTTTCAATTTTTATTGCACTTTGGGTTTTAAATCAGTCTTTGAGATTTCCTATTTTCCCCATCTTTTTTGCTTGGCTTTGTATTGATTCACAGTCGGATTTTCTGTGCTGAGGGGAGTTTGCTCTGTTCTAGGATGTCTGTTCCAGAAGGAAGGAGGAAATTTCACCAGCCTTTTCCCAATTAATATAAATAGCACAAGGCAAAGGAAGATGGTGCCTGTATGAGTGATCCTGTGTAGGATGTGTTAGCTTTCTCTGTATCAGTAAGCTTTCTATCAAAGATGCCCAGTTTATCAGTTTTCTCACTTCAAAGCCAGTAGACCTGGCTGCTGACCTCAGCTCCTCTCTGCAAATGTAAATTGGGAGGCTGGAACGCAACAGGAAGAGTTCAGAAAAATACCCAAGACAGCCCTAATGGGTAACAAATTTAAAGAATTAATACTAAAGGTGTTTTAACCATTGAGGTTTGACTAAAATAGCTCTTGGTCTGTGATGAAATTGCAGAATTTTAAATGGGGAATTTTATTGTACCTGCTGGCTCATAATAAGAAAGCAGTTAAATATGTTCCATCATTCTAGTTCAACTGCAGCTGTAATATGTTAATTAGTGGTGTCAGCTATCACCTACTTATTAATTCAGGCTGTTATCAACGCATTATCAAGCTCTAGGTTGGAGGGACAGGATGTTGCTGGGGTTGGAAAACAAATCTGGGATGATTAAATACATTTTAATCTGCTCCCAACACAGAATTATCTTCCCAAATGCATCTCTGCAGAGACTGTATTAGATAATAAGCATTAAAGTAAACATTATTAATATCGTAAGTGTGTTGTGGCCCCAGAGCCTTTATTTTCAACCTTGGGGCAGAAAATTCATGTATAGAAACCAAACCTATTCTTTATTTTTCTTACACTTAAACACCTGGTTAATGAGGACATTTGTGCCATGGCAGCTTTCTCACTGTCATGGCACTCTGATTGTAAATGCAGGATTCAAACGAAATTATTTCAGCTTTTATTTTACTTTTTTAGTTTTTAATTGAAATATTCATTCAGCTTTTTGGAGTATATTTTCATTCCAATGCATTTTCTTATCGGAATATTGGCTATTTTCTAGCCAAATCTCTTGTGTCCATTTTCTGATTCAGTCTGCTTTTATCTCCATTTAGGCATTTTGAAGCATTCCTTCCCTGGAAGAGACTTTTCCCCCATTATGAGATAACGTTATGTAATTTTTCTTAGCATTTATAGAACACAAGTGGGTACCAAGGTTCTGCGTTAGAGGCGATCTCTGTGATAATAAGCTCTCATGAGAAATGAGTTCCCTTCTGTTTTGAAGAGGCAGAAAATTACAAATTTGAAGAAACTGTAATTTGAGGGAAATGGGAAATTGAAGGGAGAGGAGAAAATTGGTCTCAGGATAGGGGGAAGCAGTGTGGTACCTTTAGACTAAATATACTCCAGCAGGCATACTGGTACCTCTCTGAATGTAATAAACTTCGTCAAAACTATATTTACCATCCCGTTTTATTGGCATGGATCAGAGCTGATAAAGTCATAGAAAACTGGGTTGAGGGCACCCCTGGAGGTTGCTGAATTGGGTCTCCTGCCAGCTTATACCACACAGCAGGGACACACTGACTTTATGAACTCTTCTTTATTGTTTGTTTCCTCCTGGAAATAAAAAACTCTTGCCAAGTATTCAAGAAATTGGAATCTTCACTGGTAGGGAGTTCCTGAACTTCACCATGTTGTCAGTTTTAGTAAAGAAAACTGTTCATGAACTTTCTTAGATTTAATATTTAGTATTTTTTTTCTTTTTAAGGGCCAGCTGATGTAATTAGTGACTTTGTTAATGACCACAGCGTAATGGCAGCTCCGTCCGTAATTGTTTTGTGGTCTCATTTTCAAGAGCCTTCAGAGGAAGCTATTTCAGTCTGTTTGCTGATTTCTCTAAAGGGCAGATTTTCTTTTTCATTGTTGTGCATACTTGATTACCATCATTGCACATTAATTCTGATTTGCAGTCTGTTTAATTCTTAATTCTTAAATTATTTTATGGTTCCAACTTGTCATTCTTGGTGGAGGGGGGGAAGGACCAACTTACTTCTGTGCTGTTTGTCCCCCTGTAGAAGTACTCCAGGCAAAAAATGAAATATTTGGAGTGTTTGCTGCTTGGTTTATGGCCTGTTCCATTCTTACCAGCTCCTCTTTTCAGGTTTCCTACTAAATGTGACCTGGCAGTGCCCTGGGGTTTATTAGCCCGAATTTCAGCTGTTACCTCCTACAATGCCTTGTCTTTACCAGTAAACTGATTTAGTGGGATTTTTATATCTATATAAATGTGACTTTTCCTGGCAAGTTCTCAAAGTGCTTTTGAATCTGAAAAACTCTGACGTCAAGATGATTCTTACTGTTCCGGGTGCATCCTCCATGTATCTGAGTCATCCCTGCTCACTTTGGTAACAAAAAAAACCATTTATTTTGTTACCGTTAACCATGGTGAGTCACGGTAATGCAAAATGAAATTTGTGGGCTACTCTGCTTTGCTTTTCTATTATAAGCAAGATGCAGCCTGAGACATCTTAAAAGAAAAAAATCAGATTGGAGCATTTTTGTATTAAATGATTTCATGGGTTTTGGGGGGACTTGGGGGACATTTCTGCTCCTTAACAAATTATTGATCTTCATGATCAATATTTAGGGTCAGAAGCAGGAGGAACGACTCAAGCAGTCAGTCAGACAACCAAGATTTTAGTTCCTGACCTTGTGATGGTTGGCCCAGGTTAGCGTGTTTGTTCACCCTTCCTGTGGGGTGAGCGTGCCCATCACACAGGGGGAAAGCGGTGAGCAGTCCCTCTCCTCCCCAGGTAACCTGGAGAAAGCTGCTGCCTGGTTTGTGTTCCTCTGGTGGTGTAGGTGTGTGTTTTAGAAAATGAGACTATTTATTAACTTGTCCTGGTTGCCAGTTCCTTCTGCAGCCTCCCATCCTTCTAGCGGAAAACCACAGGAAATCAGTCTGTCCATAGTAATACTGGTGCTCTGTGCAGCCTTCCCCTCCTGTCCTTCAGGATGCCTCGCTGACCTTTTTCACACTATCCCCAGAAAACACTCAAGCCTTTCAGGTCGTTCCAGAATTAATTTTAAACATTTGCAGCCTCCCAAACCTCTTCCAGGCTTTCCTGGATACCAGCCCACCAGGATGTCCTTTTGGAGTCTTCTCTCTGCTTCCAAGGCCAATCACTTTGGCTGCCAGACTTCAATCCATTCTCTTCATTTTCTCTTCATTATCCTGTCTCCGGCACCAAGCAGAGCAAGAGCCAAACCAACTCTTGTCCACAAGAAAGAATTGTCTCACTCTCTTCTGTAGCTCTCTAATTCTTCAGGTATTTTTGGCTGAGGAGCAGCTTCATGTGTCTTTCAGATACAATCAGAATTTATGTTCCTGTTAATCAGTTACTGCCATGCATAAAGCGTTGTAGGTGTAAAGAAACAATATTTACACTTGCCTTATCAGAGTATTTTAAAGCTGGATTAATTATAGCTGATCACAGTTGTAAATACACTTCCAGGGATATAAAAGGTAATACTCCTTGCACAGCTCTGAAATTATTTTAAAACAGTTGAAAAGCCTCTTGTCAAAGGAGATTTTCTAATAAATGTTTGATTTTGTACCATGTAGCTTTCCATCAGTATTCTATTTTAAAACTGGAAGAGAACGGGTGATACTGTCTGGGAGGAGAAGGAACTTTTACAAAGGTTGTGCTACTCCCGAGAGTGTTTGGAAAAGAAAACAAACCTAAGGCGCTTGGAAAGAGTTCAGGGATTTCTAATCAGATATGACATGATTTGATAAGTGATGTGATGTGATATATAGGCAACGTTATTCACCTTTGCAGTTCACCCGTCTTTATTCAAACCAAACGGTGCTTCCCTGATTTCCTCCAAGGCCTGAAATATAGTTCTGTGCTGCTGCCAGCCTGCCTTGGCAGTGCAGGGAGGTGTGTTGCACTGGGTTTGCAGTGAGAACGAGGTGTTTCCAGCAAAGCAGATGTTCCCTGTCCACCCGCAGCGTCCAGGGCTCCGAGGTGGCCCAGCTGCTGCGGCTCCTGCGGGAGGAACTGTGTGCTGTGAGTACAACTGGCCACGTGCTGGGGCAGAGCTCGTGTTTCTCAGCTGAGCTCTGTGGATCCACTTCTCCTCCTGCACAGCCCTATGGAGAGAATCCCGGCTGGACTCACTGGATGCTGCTCTCCGGAAGGTTCCCTGTGTGGCTCCTCAGCTGACTGGCTTGCTGCTGACCATTTCAGAAGGGAGGGAACCAACCGGCATTCGCTGCTTTGTGTCCACAGAAAAGTCTAGAGAACAAAGTTTTAAGAAATCCTGATAAATTACCTAGTCTATCCTTCTTCAGGAAATCATTAAAAAATACTTTTAAAATATATGGGAATAACTTGTTCCTAAACACTTTCAACAGAGATTTCCACGCTTTCCCCAGGCGGTCTTAGCTGTAATTTGGGTTATATAACTTTTAAACTGTCTAACTTCCATCTTCCCTCCTGCAGTTTGAGCCTCTGATCTCTTGGCAATTTTCAAGTGAAGAACTTACTTTGCTACAAAAGGTGATAAATCTGCTGTACATCTGAGTCTATTATCACATCTCTGCTCTTCCCTTCTCCAGCCTGAGTAAATTCAGGTCTTTCCATCCTTCCACACAGATCTTGGTTTACGTACCTCTGATGGCTCTTAATGTTCTCTTCTGGACTTTTTATATCTGGGCCTATTTTTTATTGAGAAGTGTCATCCAGAACAGGACACCATGTTCCAGTAAAAGTTTGACCAGTCCTGCCTTGATACTTTGTTCTCAATCCCAAAGTTACTAAAATGTTTTCACAGTTGAGTAATGGGAAGGCAGCACATCAACTCCTTTACTGGCAAGAATTTACCTCAGTGAAAATCTGGGCAAAG
The DNA here is from genome assembly GCA_013400735.1 of Pomatostomus ruficeps. NCBI lineage: Eukaryota > Metazoa > Chordata > Aves > Passeriformes > Timaliidae > Pomatostomus > Pomatostomus ruficeps. The sequence continues at coordinate 195,959 of VYZT01004115.1, read as the reverse complement.
CGTCTGTTTATCAGAGCGTTTGAGGCTTTTCCGCTGCTGATGGGTAGGAAATGTCACAAGAACAACAGATCTTGTGCTATTTTTACAGTTCAGCTGTGATCTGCCAATTAAACCAAGCTGATCGTCCTTCTGGGCTCGTTCCTGTGAGAACTCCCACGTTCTGAGCAGCACTGGGCGAGGTGCGCTCAAGCCACACCATCCCATGACAGGGAAATGGCCAGGATGGAGCTCTGTCCCCTCTCTCAGTGTTTGGATACGAAGCAAATTCATTTTCTCTTCCTCTAACAGACCCAGAAACCTGTGTTTCATTGCCTTACCTAAAGCAGGGTGTCGTGTTTTCCTTAACCCCCCGAACAGGTCCCGATAAGACAATGCTTTTTTTCACAGCATCGAGTCCTTGCTGGCTCACCCTCAGGCTGGGCTACCAGCAAGCCCCAGATCATCATTTCTGCAAGAAACCGAGTTTGTGCTGTTGCTTATTCCACCCCAAAAGCACTACTGTGTGGTTATTGTAAGTGAATTGCCTCCTGTTCAGCTGAGGTTATTCCTCTAATTCAATTTCCGTTTGAATTTCAACTCTCCAACAGGCAGCGCAGCAGTTTGATGAGTGCAAATTCACAGTCTGAACAGGTAGTGGAATTTAATCTGTATGAATTTCACCTTAAACATATATTCGTAACTCCTATGAAAATAATCACTCAAGCTGTAATTAACTCAATTGCTTTTACTAATTCCTCACAGATGTACTTTAAGAATGAAAAAGCCTGCAGCTTAAATATATTTATTCCAAATTTCTCATTTTACAGCTTGAATTTGCCAAATAATTTTTCAGGGTTAGTTAAAGAAATCATATGGGCATATCATTAAATGGTTTGGGGTTGGAAGGGACCTTAAAGCTCATCCAGTGCCACCCCTGCCGTGGGCAGGGACACCTTCCACTGTCCCAGGGTGCTTGAATTCTTGGACACCGCCAGGGATGGGGCAGCCGCAGCTTCTTCTCTGGGCGCCCTGTGCCAGGGCCTCACCCCCTCAGAGTAAAATGTCTTTTTCGTGATGTCTTTCTCAGCCTTGGGCTTTTGGAGTCTTGGGTGTTTGTGTGTTTCGATTTTGTTTTGGTTTTGAGGTGTTTCTGGTCCATCAAACATAATAATGACCTGGAGTTTTGGCGTTCCAATGTCAATGAGCCGTGCCGTTGTCCGTGCTCTGCTGGAGTGTTACTGGCTGTCATCTGCAGGTATTAAATAAAGCTAAGAATAGGTCGATTGTTCCATCTTCATTTGTTTCGGTGTTTCTCTGAAGAAATGAGGCAGGCAGTTCCCAAATGAGCAGACAGAGCCTCCTCTGTAGCTGTAGTGTTGTGCTGAGGCCACAGGATGAGGCTGGAACAGGCTGGGAATCCAGGCTGTCCTGATTGGAATCTTGATTGTGGACCTGTGACAGGGAGCAAGGAAGGATTTGTCTTTTACAAGTTGTAGAAGATGAAGTTGCTGGATTTTATTTCATCACCAAAACTGGTCGGTATTGCAGATCAAAGTGCTGGTAAGTGATATGCAGGGCCAGAGAACTCACAGGCAGCTGCAGCTCCTGTATTCCAAAATTTAACTACATTTGTGCTCTTTAAAATTCTGATTTTTCTGCTGAGCAAAGACCAATTTAATGAATTAATGGACATTGACTTAAAAAGACATTTTCTCAAAAGACCACTGGAAGCTTTCAGGTCTTTCGGGGTAGATATATGGTGTTTAACAGCAAGGACATCTCCTATAAAATCACTGCTGGGCCTTCATTAGGTTTTAAAGATTAGATGGCCAATTAGGCACGCTCCAGGTGTTTCTCCTGCTATAGCTAATGCTGGTCTTTATTAGAATTATGACCTTTATTTGCTTTTGAATCATGTCCAGCAGAATGGAATTGTCACTCGTTATCAGCGCAAATTGGATTTTGGTTTTGGGAATAAACCATGCGTGCTCTTGTTTGTGCGTAATAGTTTCTTCCTTGCCAAAAAACCATGGGTTAGGATGAAGAAGGGAGGAAAAACAATTCCTTGCTAGAGTAAAACATAAAGGATTATATAGATCAAAACAATTGCCAGTTTCTTTTTATAAACTGGCATTACTGGAGAGGGCAAGGTCTGTTGCACAGCCATTATTCTATGGAAAGTCAATTTGCTGTCTCACTTGAACTCAGTCTTCTGGCAACCAAAGTGCACGGCCAGAGTAGCTGGCTTTAAAAAAAACCAGCAAAAGTGTACAAAGAAAACCCCCACCCTTGTCTAGCCTAATTCCCTTGGCTTGCACGAGGGAAATCTTGAATTTAGCAAGTGGAACAAGCGTGCTCCAAGCCTGCTCTGTTTGGGAGCAGTTGATAAATTGTGTCAAAACAGTCCTGCGTACTTGGAATTAAATCCTGCGCATTTTTGAAGAAACACTTGCAAATATTACCACTCTGCAGAAGTGTCTGAAACAGTTGGTGCTGGTACAACACTGGCCAGGCAGGAATGGAATTAAAATATTTCCCCTCCGCCGTCTGCTCGTGGCTTATCAGCTGCTGATGCCATAGAGAAACTTGGTCTGTCTATAGTACCCCGATCCAAACTGAAAATATTTTCCTGCATAAACATTTTTAAAAGAAATCTTTCAGCAACTTGGGCTTTCGCAGCAATGCTTTAGTTGCAATCAGTTTGTCTCCCCACAAAACTCAGCATAAATAAAGACTTATTTCAGTGGTTCTTGCGATTCAAAAAACGTATTTTTAAATTTTTAAATTTTTTTTTCATTTTATTCTTTTTGCCAAAGGCAGCCAGTGACTGTAGTTCATCTCTCACCCTGTGGTGGCCCTGTCATGCCAGGGGTGTTGGATCAGGTGATCTTCAAAGTCCCTTCCAACTCAAACCATTCTGTGATTCCATGATTCTCATTCTCTGATTTTCCGTTGGTGTATTTTTACATTGATGCATCTTTAGTTTGTTATCGAGATGCACCTAAATTTAGGAGCCAGTGAAGCCTGTATTTAGAAGATTTTATTTAATACACATGGTTTTGCCATGGTTAAACCAGAAATAATTCATGAAACACAAAATGTCATTGCCTTGAAGCTATAATTTGATATACCACTTAGAAATAAAAGTGTGGATTGTCTTAAATAACTTAGTTAAATAAATCTAAACAAACCCAGACACTCCACTTAGGTAAGGAGTAGGCGCTTGGAGGCAGGAAATACATGGAAAACCCAGAAATGCAGCCACAGGAACACACGAAATCCTAAACGCAGCTGAACTGTGTGTTCCTCCCCGTTCCCTGTCCCCTGCTGGGAGTGTGTCTGTGTGGTACAAGTGGAGATTGGCGTGCCAGGGAACATGCCAGCGAGAGAACAGATTGCTTCCCTTCACTGAAATAGAGGATTTAACCTATTTATGGCACTCGGGCGTCAATGCAGAAAAAACCCAGCGTGCCCAGGCTGCGTGTGTTTGCTGATACCACTTGTTCTGGATTCGCGCCTCATCAATCCATTATTGAAGGGAACGAGGGAAGAAAGAAACTGAGCCTTCATTGGGCTAGGGGATGATAATGCCAGGCAAGCAAGAGGCCAGCCTGCACCTGAGCCAAGGGCAAAACTTCTCCTGGCAAGGGCAGCGTGGTTCTGTAACCTGTGATTGTCACCAGGAGCACGGAGAAAGTCCCTGAGCCAGGGATGCTGCAGCTTCTCGGGTGTTAAAGCCTTTTTTGCTGCTTTAGCTGCTGGCTTGCTTTAGGATGCAAAACTGCAATGTGCAGGCATAGTGCTTAATTTCTGTCATTCCTCTTCACGACAATAAACTACCCACAGGTAGAGAAAGGCCGTCCAATGCTTTTTAAAAAGCAGCTGAAGCCATGGGCATAATTGGGAAGAATTTTGAAGTAGGAGTAATTAAGGTAGGAGAAGTGGAATTTTTTAAGCACATTCCTGAGGGAGTGAGTGGGAGAAATCATTCTGTTCGGTGAGAGCGTGAAATAATGTGTGCATTTTGGGGATTTATTAGAAGCCAAAGTGTGGTTCATGTTGCCATTTGTTTAGCTACTTAATCCAAATCTATCTCTTCCATCTACAGGCTAATCAGGAGCTCCATAGTAGTCAGGCACTTTAAAATTTTAACCATGGTCAAATCGTTGTTTTGTTGCATTTTCTTGTCTCAATAGCACACCTTGGAAATCGCAGATTCAAGGAGAGAATGAGAATTTTCTTCTCTTTTTCTTTTTTTTCATCCCAAGAGAAGGCTGGAAAAAAGAAAAATTGGTTTTTTCAGCTAGAAAAGCAAAAGAAAAACAAGTGGATGGGCAAAATACAAAGCTTTTTGTTTTGTTGGCTCCAATATTGTGTTTCTTACCAGCCAAATATCCGCAGCTGTATTAGCTATATTATTTCCTATAATATAGGTGATAATAGGGTTTGGGTGGTCTTGGAACAACCTGCTCTAGTGGAAGGTTCCCTGAGCTTGGAACTGGATAAAATTTAAGGTCTTCCAACCCAAATCATTCTGTGATTCCATGGCCCCACAAAGGAACCCCAGTGACCCGGAGAGGCTTTTATTCCAGCACATAAAATCCTTAAATGTGGCTGATGCAAGGGATGTTTATAGGCTCAGAAGGAATACTGATGGGAGTTTTTTCCAGAGCAAATGAAATAAAAAGGAGGTTTGTTCACAAGCAAGTGCTCTAAATCATGGTGAAGGTAACATCTTAATTTTGAGTCCGACTGGGAAAGAGTTGGAACAGCAATTCCAGACCGTGTACAGGGAATGCAGGTAATCTCAGCAGAAATGGAGGTATTTCCTTGTCAAACCAATCCTTCCAGCTTAGATCCTAGAACTGCAATTGGCTGTATTTCCAAGCGTGGGGTTTCATCCTTCATCCCACAGGAGTGGAATGAAGACAGATGGGAAGAAGTGGAGAGGGAAGGAAAAAAACCAAACAAAGGCGCTTCTCGTGAACTGGAAAAGTCTGGAGGATTCTAGAAAATGTAGTCAATGCAGAGCTGTTTAGCAGTGTTGGACTGGGAGGGTTCCATGGGCTGTGTTAAATGCCTTACATTGGATATTTATTTTTCCGTAATACCAGGAAATCTTGTGCACTTTGTGAAGCACCAGATGTTAGCCTGGGATTGCCTTGGAACAACCTGGGTGTCGCTGGCACCTACAGATCATTCCAGACATGCAGTATAATCCACAGACAATACCTAGCCATGGTTCTTTTGGTGAAAACCAGGATTTACATCACTCCACACTGAAAGAGGAGCTATTCTTCCCTTTCTCCTTTTCTTTTTTTTGTTTGGGGGTGGCTAACTAAAAGCATATAAAGAATGAATTAAAAGCTGTTTGCGCTTTATGCCGTTAATATATCAGAATACCAATGTCTCCAGCAACCTCGCTATTAACATAAAGTGGAAATTTATTGTCCTTGGAGTTGACTTGTAGCATTGGCAACAAACAGAATTGCTGTTGAGGGGTTTATGTTGGGTTTTATTTGACAGTCCAGGATGATGCATTTCTCAAAGCGCTCGAGATGCAATTTCAGAGAGGCAAATGAGATTCAGTCAATGGGTCAGAGCAACCCAGTTCAAAGGCCCAGAGTTCATAAAATATTTATGTGCTGTTATAAAAGTAAAGAGGAAAGGGAGCTTATGTAACGTACCAAAAAATGAAGAGCTAGCAGAAAACTTCCTCTCCCATCCCACAACTGCACTCAACTTTCCTATTTCCAGAGAAAGTGTGTCCAGCCATGGCTTTTCCACAGCTATCCCAGGATGTCTGCCATTTCAAATCCAACCATTCAGTTCTTTGCCATTCTATTGTTCCTAGATGGATGCATCATGTCCAGGGTATGCTCACTGTGACCAACTGCAGAAAACTAGTTTGCCACAAGAGATTTTTGTTGGTTTCTTTTTTGGTATAATAACGTAATCTGTGAGGGAAAAGGGGAACAAAGAGAGTGACACCAGAAAATATCCTGGATGGTTTAAAAATTTTAATGACATTTCAAAGAAAATCACCCCAAAACACCACAACCCCCCAAGCAGAAAAATAAATCTGAACTTCCAGGCAGTAAAAACCTGAGAAGAAATTTTGTTGTCTGTTAGCTGGCTCATGGTGTCCTTTACACTGTTGTTGCGTATTGTCATTCAGATTTTTGAATTTATCTGGATTTTCAGATAAGTGTCTCCTTGGTTTTAAAGTACTGATCTTATACTGTATGTTGAAAATATTATACATGTAAAGTTCTAAAGGAAAATATAAAAAATATAATGAAAGGCTTAATTTAAACTTCTGGGTGATGTTATTAGCTGGAAGAAGCCCTATTGGAAACACTAAGTTCCACTCTGATTCTAACGTGGGTTTTATGGGTTTTTCATCTTTCCCTTCTTTCTTCCATCTCCTTTCTCCCTAGTGTGGTGCAGCAGTCACTGGCTGCAGTTCCCCCAGGTGACCTTCATTCCCTCCTGATGGAGTAGATTATATGAGAAACACGGGAGAAACTTCAAGGTCAGGGCCAGAATCCATATTTAGCCCAGACTCTTGGCTCCCAAGGAATTCAAGCAGAGGTTTACAGACCTTCTGCTGCTCTCCCATTCTGCTGCTGCTGACTCCTTAGCCACCTCCCCTGCATTTTGATTTTGAACACACAGACTTGAGCCTGGGTTTGAGAAGCAGATGCTTGACTTTAACACAAATAATAGCAAAGAAATCGGTCCTGCAGTTTGTCGAGCACTGCTCGTGAAAAGCTGGGCATGAAATGGACTGTTGAGGAATTTTACAGTCATGCAGCCAGATTACCAGAATTCAAAATAGGTTAAGTGCTGCATATTGAACAAGCCAACTGGGAGAGTTTGTAAAGAACCAAGGCAGTGTGGTTAGCTTGCAGGGGCACATTTGTAGAACAAGTTGAAAATACATTTTACAGCGTGCACCCACTCCTGTGAGAAAGCTGGCGAGGTGATCCTGGACAAGCCCAGTGCTCTGACGATATTTGCAAAGCTGGCAGTGCCTTGCTGCGCTCACGTCACACAGCTGTACGCAGGGGTGTTCATTTATCTGCTTGGCAGGACAAGTTAGACATGGCTGTCACTGAGGGGACAATAGAGATAAGAATGTTGTCACCCAGTGAGCTGACAGGCTCCCTGGAGGGTTCCCAGCTGCCTCTGGCTCGCTGTCTCCTGTGTGACCATTGGAGCTACACCCCACAGATCTGCTGAGGGAATGGAAGGGTCTCCTGCAGACAAAGCTGAGCAGATTTGCTGCTGTGGTCCCGACAGTGTTCCTGCCATGTTCCCGTCCCGTGAACACAGACGCTGCTCTGTGGTGGTGTCAGCACTCGTCACCTCTCGGGGCTGTGGTGCAGTCCTGGCACAGACGCTGCTACCAATGTCAGCAAATTGCCGTGGGGCTGATTTACTCCTCCTTTAACCGCCCGGAAGAGGAGAGAAATATTCAGCTTTCTCACTCGAGACAGATGCAAAGCATGCCTGATTCTTATGTCTCCTTCCCTCTTTACCCTTTACAATCCCCACAATTCCCAAATTCCTCTCCCCACTCAGAGAAGAATGTTGGAAATAACAAGAACAGTCTCTAAATGATGACGCTCTGTTTGACATTACCCCATTTTGCTAACTTCAGTGTTATTGCCAGGTTTATTAACTACTGAAATACATCATTTCACAACCTGGACAGGACAGAAGTGATCTGGAAGCCCCAGGTTTATTTGTCACTAATTGAGTAACTTTCCACATAGTTAATTGTCCTTCAGAAGAATGGATGGGTTATGATCTTGCCTGTTGCATTTTCCAGCTAATGCTTGCCTCCCCCCAGAAACCCTGGGGATGGAAACCAAATGTGTAGGAGCAGCTTTTCTGTGATGGTGATAGTTTTGGTTTGGCACCTCTGAATAAACAGAACATGTCCTTTTCGTTTTGAGGGACCAGCTGTTTTCTAAAGGAAGCATAATAATGCAGGTTGGGAATCAGTGGTCTTCCGTCAGTTGCTGTAACTTGTATTGATTTCATGGAGATTGAGGGATGGGTCCTTGAAAATCACTGTTTGTGTCTCTAGCTGTACAAAATATAGACTGGTGTCTAAAATTCCTGTGGAAGTGCACGTACGCATCAGTTCAAGAGCAGCCAGTTGTTTAAATCCATCCTGTTCAAGAAGGCTCTTCTGCTGAGTCCAAGGAATTGAAGCAGATGTGGAAGCTCTATCCTTACAAAGGGATCTTCTCAAGTCAGAGCTCTACAGCTCTTTATTGAATCAGGCACTGATAAATGCTAAATGTGTTTCCCTTTCTCCTGAACAACTAATGCTTCTCAAAGAATCCCTACTTCTACCTTTTACTTTTAATTTTTAATGAGTGATCTACATTTTCCAGGGGCTGTTTGTCCTTAAATCCCTTCTCACAGGGTGTGTGATGCAAATATCCCTCTATTAAATGAATGTTTTCAGATAGGAGGAGAAAGCCCCACAGAAGGCAGCATGCCGTGCTGATGGTATCTCTGCACAGGTTCCATTAATGTACTAGGAATTGTTGGATATGTTGACTGCACACTGCCAAAACTTTGTGTGTGTCCCAGTTACACCTCACTTACTCTCATCCAGCTCACCCTATTACGTGAGTCATTTTTGTGGTATTTTGTCTGGGATCAAAATCACCTTCTAGCATCTTAAATAAGGCACAGCTTCATTAATGCATTAACATTTTATAGCAAATATTTTATGTATGCTTTGTCTGCTTTTATGCATGGTTGCTAGACACGTAAGAGGCTCTGTTTCTAGATTTTTGTTGGACCAGCAGCAATAGGGCACCTGTTTCCGCTCTCCCCTCTGTTTTATGCTCCATTTTATTTCCAGGGATGCTGCAGCATAGCTCCAGTTCCTGTTAGGCTTTTGGACACTGCCTCAGTGCAAGCAGCAAAGCAAGATGTGAGTGAGGAGCAGTGTGAATGAGAGTGAGGAGGGATTAGGGAGGGAGTGCCGCAGTGACATCCAAGAGAGCACTACTTGTTCTGCTAAGCCGGATTTCGGAGGGAAATAAAGAAGCATTTTGCCAAATCTCCTCATTATTTGTCGCACAGTGGCCTAGAAGCAGATGTGCTGTTAACCTCTGTCCCGTATTAACTCCAGTTTGTTCTCTACTCTGGTGTGGGAGGCTGAGGGAGGGGGAGAATTGCAGCAGGGTGGTGCGAGGGGCTTCGCAGTGTCTGTGCCACGGCATCTTGCAACCATCAAATGCGACACAGAGAGTTCTCCAGCTCCATCACATTCCTGCTGCACAGAGCAGCCTTACATTCCTCCTAGCCCTTGCTAATTTGGGCAGGGAGCAAAGGCAGCAGCTCAAATCCATTGGTACAGGAGCAGAGAAATCCCTGTGAAGTACCACAGAGCTTCGTCAAGCACCATTAGTGACAGGACGAGAGGAGGGGCCTCAGGTTGTGCTGGGGGGAGGCTTAGGTTGGATAGTAGGAAAAATTTCTTCTCCCAAAGGATTGTCAAGCTCTGGAACCACCTGAAGCTCAAGTCAGCACCCCTGAGAGATTTAAAATCCACGTAGGTGTGGCCCTAGGGACATGGTTTAGTGGTGGAATTGGCATTGGCAGGGCACTGGGTGGACTCGATCCTAAAGGTCTTTTCTGACCGTGGGTCACAGTGAGCTGGTCACGTACCTGCTGAAGTTGCTTTGTTCCTTTTGAGTTCCAGCATGCGGTGCTTTGAATGCAGACATTTTCCTTCCCTTTTTAGTGCTGTACTCTACGGTGTGTACTATCTCTGCTGTGGTAGTTAAAAACTGTCACAGAACTGACTGACAGCCCTGCAACACGGCTCCCCACTCCTTCTCCCTGTGCTACAACAGCACACCTACATCCTCTCAGATCCTGGCAGTGAAAGCAGTTCCTTTCCATGTGGAATCTCCCCTGTGAGTAAACAAAGATGTTCCGTTTCCCCGTCTTGTCAGTCAGGAACCTGTCATCTGCCACCCAGGTTAATGCAATACCTCATTACCTTAATCCAGTGTTTCTTTGGGAGCTACACACAGTGCCTTTGTCTTGATCCAAACTGAACTTGCGTGTTGTGGTCAGTTCTGAAAAAGGGGTTTTAATAGAATATTTCTCAGGTGAATCAGGAAGTAGAAAGAAAACCGAGGAGCTAGCAATATGTGGCAGAACAAACAGATAATTGCTGGCAATTATTAATAAGTAGGTGCCCGTAAGCGCTGTGTTTTAACAAGTCCAGTTACAGACTGGTTTAGCATCAGGGTGAGGCTCGTTTGCATCCTGCCACGTCTTCTATCAGGACTAAAAAGCCCATTTTGAGCTGTGTTGTGCAACAGACATAGTTCCATCCCTGCTCCAAGGGATGAGCAACACAAAAGACTCCGGAACTGATACCAGAGCGTCAGGAGGACAAAAGAACTGGAGATCAGTGGGGATGCTCGGGCTACCAACTGTGCCGATCCCAGAAGACGGCATCTCTTGGCTCCCAGCTCTCCCTCCCTTTCAAGGCAAGGTTATTGCTCTTGCGAATGATTCAGTGCCACTGCTGTTGCCAGTAAATGTCAGCCCAGAAAACCAGTGATTTTGTTGAAAAGTCAAAATGGGGGGTTTTTTTTGTCCAGATGAAGCTGTTCTTTGTATTACCAGGGCTGTAGCTTTTCTGGTGAAATGACTCTGGAGTGGCACGAAGCAATTGTGAGCGGTGTGTGTCCCAGGCTACCTGCAGGGACAGCAGCAAAGGGCACCGCTCTCTTGCTGCCAAGAATGAGACCTTGAACAGGAGGGGTCTGGGTGGGCACTGCAGCCTCTGTAAAATCGAAAGTTATATTGCTGAAGTGAATTACACACTCAGTTCTGAATAACACCTTGTCGTTTCATAGGCAGCATCATCAAATGCCACTGGCTGAAATGTGTAATTAAACCCTAGAGACCTGCAGCAGGCATCCTGCTGTCTTGGACTGCTGTGCGGTATGCCGGGGATGAGGGAAGAGATAATAATTTCCTTTTGATGCATAGGTACACTTTTTACAGTGATGTTATGGGGTAGACTGCATTAAGTAGAACAAATAGAATAACAAAGTTGAGATGAAACAGAAATAATCATCCAAGAATATTTCTTAATTCATCAGCATTCCCAGTGAACTGCCACATGAAAAAAAGGAGTTTGATGCATTAATTCATAGACTCATTTTGATACTTCAATGACTCTGAGCAAAAATTTGTCTAGAAGTGTATTCAATTGAAATTGATGGAATTATCCTTTTATTTAAATAGGTACATATTGATTAAGGGGGCAGAATCTGTTCTCTGTCCTGTAATAGAATCTTGGAGACAGTTGAGCTTGAGCCATCTCATGGAGCAGGATAATAGGAATATTATAAATACTAAAGAGAGGTTGTAGCAGTTACCACTTGATCGTCATACTCTCACGATAATAATTTATCTCTGATTTTAAATTACTGTCTTCAAGACTTACCCAAGGATTCAAAATAAACTTAATGGCCTGTGATACACTTATGCTCAGTAAGGCAGTGGAACTACGATGTTGTGCAATGTCACGCTCAGAAATGGTGTGTTTATGTAGTTGTTGAGTGGTAATTAAAAAATTACAGCTGTCACAAAGCTTGGATGTTGTGAAGGTATCTAAAACACTTGAGATGTCTCTGAAGCACCACATAGTCCTAATTTTTTTTTTAATGTCATAATGTTCTTTAGTTATGAAGCAATTACCTTTCTCAAATGGTACCATATAAACCCGTGATGCGGCAGTTGTTAACCTGTATTTCACATCCTGTCGTTGTGCCCTCAGTCATCCTTGCTGTCAATTCAAGGTCGTTCGGGAGCATTTAGGTTGATATAGGCTCCAAGTGCTGGATGTATGAATAATAGATCAGGACAGTTTTAATTCAGAATTGCTACTAAATGCTCAGAATGGGTGCTTTAATTAGAGACTAATGTAAGACAATAACTGTTTGGCTGCTACCTTAAGGGCTGCCATCAAGGATGTCATTTTTATGAGAGATATCTTTGTATGAAAAGCAACCATATAATGAATATATATCATGTCCCTTAGGTGCAGTCATTGAATAAATTTTTCCTATGTAAAGATGAACCAACTTTCCTAAACTGTCACAGAATCAGGTGAGAAATACTTCACACACGTGCGTGACAGGTTTTTATTTCTGGTCATGTAAAAATGCGTGTGTTACTAGCAATGAATGTATTCTCTTAGACAGAATGAGACACCTTGAAGTTGGTCCTGTCTGGAGGAGTGACTGTTGTGGGATATTAGGAGACTCTGGGGTGCTGCTCTCCCCAGCACAGCAGAGAACGGGCTGGAATGAAGGCACCTCTCCTGTACAAACTGGTACGTGCCGTGTCCCGTGGGCACGCCGGTCCCACTCCAGCCTCACCTTGGGAGTACCCAAAGGGGGATTCTTCTGCACACAGCTTCCAGACTCCATTTATCTCCTTTACTTCTGTTCTTTTCTCCTGCAAAAATGACCAGAGCAGGACTGAGAATTCCTCTCTAACTAATCACAGAGTCAGTTTAGGTTTCTTTCCCTTGTAACACGGTGATTAGGTGTCATATCCGCTGGGATCTGTTGTTGCTGAGAGCCCAGAATTTGGTGGCGAGGTCTGGGTTTGTGGTTGGCATGCAAAGCATTTAGTCAAATTGTTTTCTCTCCATGTCACTCCCGTGTAGACACGGGACCGCGAGCGCCGATTATGCAATCACACATTTTGCCCCGTTTTCCTCAATGAATTACAGTGATAAAGCTGGAAACGCTGTGCTCTGTTTCCACAGCTGCAGCGAGCTGGGAGCAAAGAAAACAATAGCTGCACACACACATGTGCGTTCCAGCTGCTGCCAGCTCCCGCGTTCTCCCTTATCCTTGCTGCCCTCCCGTTGGAGCAGATGAATTGTCTCGGTGACAGGAAAGGTTGGGAGCAGATAAGCTGCCAGTTTAATAGTGTTTGGTAGAAAACCAGAATTAGTGTATGAAAATACTAATTGCACCTTATTTTGGAGGGGGTTTAAAGTTCAAGCTTCTGGAACCGGCGAGAGTAGCCCTGAGGAAACGCAGATGAAGGTTTCTGTTCCTTTTCCCTCCCAGCCTGGTCTCACAATCAGATATTTTTCCTTCAAAGCTCACAACTCTGGAGACAACAGTTGCTTTCCCGCTGTTCCCTGAGCTCTGCCTCACTCCTGGGGTGCCAGTTGCCTCTGCAGGAGTTGGGAAGATAAAAGAGAGGATCTGGTGCATATCCTGGAGGTGCAAAACGAATGGAATATAGAGCTATGGAGAACAGCATTTTGTGGCATGGTTCCCCAGTTTGCAAGCATTTCTAGGCGCCAGGTGATAAAAACCCCTTTCACAGTATAAACAATATCAGGGCATTAGGATATTATTTAAATGACCAAATGCCAGGGCTGGTGTGAGACCAGAATTTTGAAATCATTCTGAGGTTGAGTTCATGCATCAAAATCCGAATGGCATTTGGTTAAACAAGGATACCTCAACTCCTGTAGGTCCTTGGAAAAAGGTCATTCGAACAAAACTGGTAACGTTGTAAGACTGCAAGTAAATTGCTATTTTATTTTACTTTATTTTTCTTTTTGATGGAAGAGCCTTAACTGATTTGAAAACAACAATGAAAAGCTTGAAGGTAAGGCAAGGTGCAGAATCCTCCAAATGACACATTTGCAATTGCATTGCCAGAGTGATAAAACAGTAAATAATGTGAGTAAGACTTTTATTGTAAACACTTGGTTTAGAAGTAGATACTTTTTCTGCTCTGATTTATAAGCACATAAAAATTCAAGGAATACAGCTGAGGATGAAATGAATATGTGTGTGTGTTTGAGTGAACGCTTGAGGTTTGATTTGTGTGGGCTGACACAGTGAAAGTCTGTGAAGGTTTGGAGTTTGCATTTAGTCATTAGTGTTGGATTTTCTTCCCTGATCCATTGACACTCATAATCCACCTTGCCCCAAAATCCCCAAGTCATAAGCCAGAACATAAAAATAGTGAAATGATAGATAATGAATGATCGATTCAATATAGAGAATTGTATTTTTCAGCTGCTTTTGAAAGCTGAACGGTGCTCTTTCGTAGTGTAGGCTCCGGGCTCCTTGGGATAGGCTCTGGGCAGACTGTGTTGCATGAAAGTTTTTATGCTGGCATTTAGCAGTGTATCCCATCCCATGGGATTATACACCATTGCCATAGGCTGTAAACACTGAAAAAATGGGATGGATATGATCTAGCTTAACCTGGTTTGGTCTGGAACAGAGACTCAAACATGCTGCCCTAAGGAGTGCCCAGGTGCCACCGCCTGCCTTGGCACTCATGGGAGCTCGGCAGTGGGAAATCAGCAAAGTCAAGACTTGTCACCAGTCTCTAAGTTAGGAAAAGAGTGGAAATAAGAAGGACATGAACATTTAGAAAACATTTTGCTTATCAGCAAGTTGAGTTAATAGCAGTGAGAGAGAAGCACCGTGGCTTTGTTGTCGTCAGTCTGATGGGACCAGACTTGCTGATGGCTTGGCAGCAGTTCATGTCAGCCTGTGATGGCTTTCTTTGCATCTCATTTGAGTCAGCTCAGCTCTCCCCTCTGCCCCAGTGTCTCCTGGATCAACCCACCCCTTTTCCAGCTTTACTCTGAGCTTAGTTTTAAAAACCTTAGCATATGCAGCATGAAACATTTTGGATTTATGGCCCCCAAAGTCACAGATTTCTGTATTTTTCACTCACCTGGAATTCCTCTGTTTTAGCTGTTGTGTTATACAAATAGTTTCAGGTAAGATGTCAAAGACTGTTCTTTAGTAACCCCTAAATCTATATTCTAGACTGGTATCTACTTGTTGTATTTTATTATTTTTAACAAGGAAATGCACTATCATCAATAATGATCCCTTTAATTTATGTACCATGCAGACCTCAGTGCTGTCACTCCGTGCAACTGCTGGCAAATGTGGGGGTTTTTATTTTAATTTTATTTAAAATATTCTTCTCTAAATCCTAGGCTAGAGCTTATTATTTTAAAAATTGAGATTTTTTTCAACATATCCTGAGCTACGCAAGCATAATAAAAATACATTTTCCACATGTACTAACTAGAGCTATGCTAGCAGAAGTTCCTGAAATTAGAAACTTCCAACTGAGCTTCTTTGTTAAACTTCAGCGAGCCTTAAAAGAATCTCAGTTTGAAGACAATTAATGCAGCATTTGAAAATGGTGAGAGCCTGAAATCAATAGTGTTGTACACGCACATTACGAAATTAGAAACATCCCAGCTTCTTCCTCAGTGCAGATCCCACCCTGAAGCCAAGCGGGGAAGCACTCAATAGGAAACTCCTTAGGGAAAGGGTTTTTAAGGGAAGCTGGCTTGGCCTGCAGATGTGTAAGGCTGCGTAGGGGATGCGAGGCGTGCCAGGAGAATCCCTTCCCTCCACAGCCTTCAGCCCTGCTCTCTGCTGCGGGGGAAAATGGGCACAGATTCTGTCAGCGAGCTCCTGCGCTGCGGACGAGAGCTGGAAACCAGTTCAGCTCCACTGAGGGCATCAGAAGGGGGAAGTGAAGCCTCCCAGTGGTAACACATTCCTCAAGCTCGGGTCTCATTGCCTTCAGTGTGCCTGTGGTGATTTACGCCCGTAACACTCCGGCACGTCAGTGTACAGTGACCTTCAGCAGCTTAATGGTCTCTGCACCTTGAGACTGCAGGTAGGAGTGATGTGAGAGCCACTGCCTGAGCTGTGTGTCTCTCTGAATTAAAACAGGAAGGGAACTCGTGTTGGGAAGGGGTCTCATGAGCTCACACTCAGGAGGGAGGATTTATTTGCTTATTTATTTATTTAAAGAGCCCTCTGAAATATTTCTTTGAGCATCCAAGAGGCGAAGGGCTGTGAAGTCATCAGGATGCTCCCCGAGGGAGGCCATTGCTTTAAAGCTTCCCCTGCAAACAAGAAAACAGCTCAGTGTGTCAGTGAGCCAGCACCGAGCAGCTGCCTTGGCTGCTACACTTATCACAGTGGGTTTACTGTGAACATCTGAACAACACACCAGGAAAACAAAAACAGGAGTAGAAAATGCACAAAGAACAGCCAGCCCTGCGTAGCGAGGAGAAATGGATTTTCAAATACGCCACTTCTTAGCTGAACATTTCGCACAAATTTTACTTAGATCCTTGTTCTGCAGATTTCAAATTTCAGGTGTTCTAAAGGAGACGCCTATGGTGCAGAAACTTGGAGGAGCAGGGAGCAGGAGAGCACAGCACATGTATATAAAGTATTCCCAAATCGTGAGCCCCTGCTCTTTATACAGACTCTTATCAGTTTATTGCCTTTATGCAAATAATGCCCACAGAGGTCAAAGTCTAGAAAACGATGAAATTAGATTCTGTGGCCTGTCAGCATGTGCTCAGATTTGACTGGTTACTAGTGGTGAAATTGTAATAATGAATTCCAGACTATTCATAGTCCCAACTTGCCTTCTGCATTTGGGATTAAATTCAACCGATTTGTTCTAAAAAATGGAAGTGATGAAATCTAGAGGATGTATCTCACAGACGTTTCATGGCAGTTGGTGAGCTCATGACTTTATCTGCTAGAGAACTCCCCCAAAATCAACATCTGCCTCTTAATCCCTTTATGTTTTGCCTGGTTCAGGTTTTCTTCCTCTTGCACAGTCTAGAAACAGTTTCAAAACAGTTGTTTTGAGAAACTTTTCCTGTTGTTATTAATGCCATTTGCTTTCATATCATCATTGTCTTTTGCTCAGATTGCTTTGCTTTCCTATGAATGCTTTGCAAGTCCTTTGAAAATGAAATACTTTCACTGAAAAAGTAATATTGGCACATAATGGATCAATTAGAAAGGCATGTGGTGCAGAAAAGTGAACAAATCCTGACCATTTTTGTAATGGTCAGTGAACAGTCTTCTGATAATCAGAGTTTGCTGTTTCCTTGAAGCATTTCGAGACCTGAAATATTTAGACTTAAAATGTATTGGTTTGCAGATCCCTTTTTGCATGTGCGAGTATAGAAATGCCTGTCTCTTTGTCTCTGTGCCTATAGGTGTATTCCAGAGCACAGCCATGCCAGAAATAGCACACAGACACACGCACATCTGGGAAACACACCAAAGGCTCCTGCAGAGAGGCAGCAGCAGGGAATGCGTGTGCACATAGATGGATAGATGTTATATGTGCCTTGCTGCCAGCATATTGAATAACTTCCCGGGGGCACTGCTGCAACAAGATGCAGTGCTGAATGCCTCCATGAGGCTTGATATTTTCTGTTCAGTATTTGTCAGATTAACAGTGTAGGAATTTCGTGCCTGGCTCTCTAGTTGAAAAGCCCTCGCGGGGGAATCCGCGTGGTGTTTGAGGAATTCTTGATGGGCATTAACGTTGTGTGACTGTTGTGCTTTCTGTGTGGGCGTTGCCAAGAGGCAGATTGGTTTGTGGTGTTTCGCAGATTCTGTGGCCTGTTCCCCTCAGGCCCAGTTTCTCAGTTCTAGAGGAGAAGGGCGGAAGGATCTCTGTCACAACAGGATCCCTTTAGAGAAAATCCTGGCTTCCAGCTAGATTAGCTTATTAGGGGAGAAACTGCTCAGCTGGCACTGGGGGCTGACCTTGTGATCGACGAGGCTGTCAGAGTTAGGAAAGCAGAAACTATTGACTAAAATAGCTGGATGGGGACAAGGACTTTTCCAGTTGGATCAAAAAATGGGAATTTACTGACAGGATTTAACAAGGCGGAGGAAGGAGAAGGGGAAGGAAATGAAATGCCTTGTGGGCATGGTTCCCTGAGGAGTCCCAAACACGGAATGAGCTGAAATATGGGGCACTGCGTGCTTTCCTGGTTGTAGTTTACCTGTTTTAAGAGGAGAATATTGCAGCTGAACCATGGGAACGATGTGGGACTTGTGTGTGTGTGTGTATGACATTTCTTTTACAAAAGCGAAATGTGGATCCCAGAAAGCTGTAATTTTCAGGGTGTGCTCTAACTCTCTCCTGCAGCATCTCCTGCAGCACCAGCTTGTGAGTTTGGGGACAATTGGGTGGCAGGGCTCCAGGTCCCCAGCCTGGTCCCGGAGACAATGCTGTGCAGAGGGGCCAGGGGGGCAGAGCCCAGCAGCAGCGCTGCAGCACGCTGGGCCCAGAGCAGCACAGCACCCAGGGCTTCTGCAGGCAATTAGTGAGACCGGAGCTTCTGGTTCCGTGGAAATTAGCTCCAGAATTAAATGGGAGTTGCACAATCCTTACAGACTGCCAGCCATTAAAGACAGCCATGGCGCCTTCGAAGATCTTGGCCAGGAAGCCCTCAATGAAAGCGGGCTTTAAGTTATTTATGGCCAGGCAGAGCCTAATGGTTTTAATTTTCTTGATAGCTCAGGAGGCCGATCAGATTGGCAACACCAACAGAATGTGTCAAGAAGCCTCAACTCCTGCTACCACAAATTAATAAAAATTAATAAAACCTGGTTTGGGGGGAGATATGCAGTATTGGTGGACCTGGCTATTCTGTGCATGGCTGAGAATTGAACCCATTCTCACTCTCAGGGAGAAGTTGTCTTTGGTTTACTGTCTGCTGTTACATTCTGGTTTTTAGTGTCAAACTGATATAAATATATTTGCCTTGATTTCTGATACTTACTGCTGCCCATGCTGGATTCATTTTCTAATCATATGGAGGCCATATGTATTCTTTACACATAGCCTGTACTGCCCAGCAGAATTTATTATCCCATCCTTTAAACATACTGCTCTTACACGCTCCAAGCCCAGCATTTTTATGTGCTGTAGATACGTTCGCCACTAGCGAATTACGAGGCACTGTAAAAATTGTATTTATCCACATAATTTTCTATAGTCATTGTTAAATGGAGACATGTGGTGGAGAAAAGGGTGCCTCAAAGTACCTGTGCTCCTGTATATGTAGGTGTTTTGAGTAGCTCAGGTGATGGAGGGAAACGTTTCATCGAGCAGAGAGGTGAGGACAGATTTGGTAGCGTGACCGAGCTGGTTTTTGAAAGCAGCACACACAGGCACTCTGAAGTATTTCCAGAGAAGGCTGTGCATGCATAGGGATGTTTTGTGTTAGGATTAGGGTATCCCTGCAGCCGAGCGTTTCCTCCATCAGCCTGATGCCTGTCTCCTCCCGCCTCCAGGTACCAGATCCACACGGGGCTGCAGCACTCCATCATCCGGCCGACGCAGCCCAACTGCTTACCTCTGGATAACGTCACGCTACCTCAGAAGCTCAAGGAGGTCGGGTACTCCACGCACATGGTGGGCAAGTGGCACCTGGGGTTCTACCGCAGGGAGTGCATGCCCACGCAGAGGGGCTTCGACTCCTTCTTCGGCTCGCTCCTGGGCAGCGGCGACTACTACACCCACTTCAAGTGCGACAGCCCCGGGATATGCGGCTACGACCTGTACGAGAACGACAACGCCGCCTGGGACCACGACAACGGCATCTACTCCACGCAGATGTACACGCAGAAAGTGCAGCAGATCCTGGCTTCTCATAACCCCAGGAAACCCATATTCTTGTATATTGCCTACCAAGCTGTCCATTCGCCTCTGCAGGCGCCGGGCAGGTATTTTGAACATTACCGCTCGATAAACAACATCAACAGGCGGCGGTACGCAGCCATGCTGGCCTGCCTGGATGAGGCCATAAACAACGTGACCCTCGCTCTGAGGAAGTATGGCTACTACGAGAACAGCATTATCATTTATTCTTCCGATAACGGTGGGCAGCCAATGGCCGGAGGCAGTAACTGGCCTCTCCGAGGAAGCAAAGGCACCTATTGGGAAGGAGGTATCCGCGCTGTGGGGTTTGTGCACAGCCCCCTCCTGAAAAACAAAGGGTCTGTGTGCAAGGAGCTGGTGCACATCACAGACTGGTTCCCCACGCTGCTCACCCTGGCGGAGGGGCAGATCGATGAAGACATCCAGCTGGACGGCTACGACGTGTGGGAGACCATCAGCGAGGGCAGGCGTTCCCCGCGGGTGGACATCCTGCACAACATCGACCCCATCTACACCAAAGCCAAGAACGGCTCCTGGGCCGCTGGCTATGGCATCTGGAACACTGCCATCCAGTCCGCCATCAGAGTGAACCACTGGAAACTGCTGACGGGAAACCCGGGGTACAGCGACTGGGTGCCTCCGCAGGCCTTCAGCAACGCGGGCCCCAACCGCTGGCACAACGAGCGCGTCTCCTGGTCAGCCGGGAAGACCGTGTGGCTCTTCAACATCACGGCCGACCCCTACGAGCGCGTGGACCTGTCTGCCAGGCACCCCGAGGTGGTGAAGCAGCTGCTGCGGAGGCTCTCGCAGTTCAACAAGACGGCCGTGCCCGTCCGCTACCCGCCCAAGGACCCTCGCAGTAACCCCAAGCTCAACGGAGGAGTCTGGGGGCCGTGGTTTAAGGAGGACGAAAAGAAAAAGAAATCAGATAAAAGCAGAGGTGCGAATAAGCAGAAGAAGAACAAGAGCAAGAGCAAGAACAAGAAGAAAGCAAATCGGAAAAAGGGGCAATCGTTTCATTGCCGGTCACGTCTTGCTGGTGGGTAAACTCTAAGCAGACTCCTTGGCCAGGTCTGAGTCAGCCTGGCCCAACTTCTTGAACTTCTGATGGAATAGACTAGAAATGCCAGTTCTGCACTATGGATGAAAGTTGTCATCTTCTAATTTTGTCTCTGATTTCACCAGCACCAGATACCTTAACACTCTGAGTGACCGTGTGACAGACTTTCTCCTCCACAGGATGAGTGGTCCTCGCCCATCACTGACACATTCCAGATAACAACAGCGGTAACATCCTGTTTCAGGAAGCTTAGCCTTGATGGACAGATGATGGCTCCTTGCCTTAATTAGCTGAAATCTTTGGAGAGCATGGAGGTGTTAATGGCAGATGTTCTCAAACTGACAGGTGGTTCAGAGGGAGAAAGGAAAAACAGAACCTGAGAACCTCTGTGGGTCAGTAAGTGTTAGTTATCAACCTATGGCATGTTTTGATACAACACAGCAAAAACTGAAGCCATCAGGGTAACTTTCTAGAGGAGCTGGGGAGGGGGGCATGATAGGAGGAAAGCTGCTTTAAATTAGATTTTGTCCGTCTTAAATAAATCTGAAATATTTTTAACGTTTCCTAGATGTGCTGAGGTCCCCCCCATTTGCAGTAAAACACATGACCAGACAGCACACACCACGTGTAATTTATTACAGGCATAGACAAAAACACATCACCAAAGTGAATGTAGTATTTAAACACTTTAAGATAACTATACAACAATATGTAAAAGATATAATTTATTTTACAGCACAATCCTTATTTCTCTCTCATTAAAACTCCCTGGCTGATGCAAGGTACCCCTGTGGGTGCCAGGGTTGTATGGGTTCTTTTAACTTTGATTTTTTAGATTTTATTTCCACCCTGTCACGCAGAGTTTTATTTAACAGATCCATATCTTCAGAGTACTGTAAACCAAGGAAATACTGTATACACTGCTAGGATGAGGAAGGAGAACAATTCAGGTGCGTCACTGCGTTATATATTTGCCTCCAGTGGTTTTGAATGTAACAAAGGGTTTATTTAATTTAGGAGTCACATGAATATTGTTCAGTTTCTGTACAGAAGCTAGGCCATCTTGATGTTCGGGGGGAAAATTCTACTTTAAACCTTTTATTTATGTACCTATTAAAATAGTTTATTTTTATGGCATTCATAAAAGTCGTCTGCCTCTTCTTTGCATCCAAGACAGCAATTCTGGGCTCGTTTATTTTAAACAAACTCAAGTAAGCTGGTTTATTACTATTATTTTTGGTGCAGAGATGTTTTATGACATTTTGCTTCTGAAACAGAATTTCTCCTCCCAATACGTATATCATTTGAGACAGGCTTCAAAGTTTGCCCTTTTCCAAGGTGTCTGCATGGATGATGGATGCACGGACTGGCTGCGCAGTCATGGTGATCTGTGGTAATTGATAAAATGCACACACACATATAAGCTTCAAGATGAATTATGGGACGTAAAATTGATGATTCATTTGTTGAATGGCTATAACGTATTTTGGTAAAATTTCAAATGAGCCTGCTTTTCAGCAGTGTGCCACTTGAGTCAGAAATTATATTTATATAAATGGATTATGGTTGAAAGATGGAGCATTCCTAAAATCAGTGCACACAGAAATCTGAATGAAATCCAACTGTCCAGCACTCCAGCACCCCCTGACCTTGTCAAAAGGCAGCTCACTGCAGGTATATTCTGCCAAAACCCAGCAAATTGCATACTTAAAGCTGTAAAGCAGAATAGAGCTGCCATTAACAAAACGCAGAAACGAGTCAGGCAGCTCTTAGAGTTACTTCTGTAGTGAATATACTGGGGAGAAGACAGAAATGGATAATTGCGTGTAGATAATAATTGTAAAAGGGTGGTGTGTCTCTTCATAAGTGTTGAATATTGTCACCGTTATTTTTCATGCTGTGTGGTCCTTCAGATGACTAATTAATTTCTTAGAAATCTGTGTAGCTTTTTTTCACGTCCACACTATCCAGTGAGTAATCAGGAACTCAGATGTTCTCTAAATTGTCACTTTTTAAAAAATGTGCCACTGATGTCCTTAAAAGAAATGGGAATAACATCTTGAGGTATTACACTCCAAAATGTGATATATAAAATTCATATCTGTGAGAAAATACATTTCATTTTCCAAGGTAAGTTTAAAAAGGCCAAAATTAGGTGTGTAAGTTAAACTATATATAGAGTCACTAAGATATTTTAATTTATTTTGGCATAATAGCAGCAAGGCAGTGTGACTGAGTGTTACCCTCGTAGAATTAATTATTGCCCTTTTCTCTGAAAGTTTTATGGTGGCTTTGGCTTTCATTGGACCAAAGCAGCCAGAGAACATTATTCTCTGACAACATTTTACTCTATAATTATTTATATCTGTTCTCTCTCCCTTGAAAGTAACGGGTGCAAGGCAGAACAGTGGATCAGTTCTCTGTTAAATAAATGTGCCACAAGAGTAAGTGTTTCTGGAGCACACAGTGGGAGTACGTTTCCAATGAATTTGATATTCTGATCTAGTAGAGGGCAAAAGTTGGCTTTAGAGTGGGATAGAAAATAGCCACAATTTAGTTGCGTTCTTGACTTTTTTGCTGGAATGCTCCTGACGTGAAAATTCTGTGTCTGCTCTCACCCAGCACTCGTTTTCTCACTGCAGCGACACAATGGTCACTGGTTTGTGGGGATGCCTCGCAGCTCTCAAACCCCACTCGCTGTTTGCTGAGCTCTCCCAGCAGTGTTTCACAGCTTATTTACATCTGCAGATACGTGCCCAATCTCAGGCAGGGTTCGACAGGTAAACACTGAAAAAGAGACCCAGCAGAAGGCTGGGTAGGCAGTGGACAGTGAGGAGCATTTATTTAGGATTTTTAAATTGTCTCAAGCTCTCTCCACACTCTGTGCGGGCCCAAGAAGAGGCAGGTTGGACACTACCTCTGATCTGGTCTTAGTGACAGCCACATCTCCAGGAGAACAGCCTGAGCAGGGAGGCAGTATTTCTTCCTTTCTCAATTCCATTTCAAAGCCCTTCACAAATATTTTTCTAATGGTAAGAGAATTTTAACATCATTAGTTACTTTTAAAGTTTTATTACCAGCAATACCATTATTGTTGTTATTATTGTTGTGTTGTTGTTGTTATTCAGTTTGACATAAAGTTGGAGACAAAGCACTCTTGTGGCTACAGGTGAAGAGGAGGGGAAGGCAGTGCCAGGAATGGTGAGTGACCCAGAACTGTGAGTCTTTCCCTGTGGGATGGGATGGGATGGGATGGGATGGGATGGGATGGGATGGGGTGGGATGGGATGGCCATGCAGTTGTGGAGCTCAGCCAGACTTGCAAACTGCAGAACACGAAGGCACAGTGAGGTACTTGGCAGATCTTACACAACACCCGAAGTGAGGCACTTCACAAACTTGAACTCAGTAAACTCTAACTGAGCCAACCTTTAACTTACCCAGACACCACAGGGCACTGACTAAGGCACTGCCTGCAGTTCTGTAGTCTGGGTTACAGTGGATGTGGGGAAGAAGGCAGGAGGAGAAGGAGCAAGGAGAAGGGTATGTGGGAGACACCCTGGGATCCAGTGTGCTCTGAGCTGCCCTTAACCCCAGGGCAGGGAGCCCTCAGGACACGGCCGTGTGCTTTGCTCCGACCCCCGGAGCCTCCTGGGCACAGCTGCTTTGATGCTCCCTGTGGGGACCACATGGACAGACAGACGGCGCCATTTTGGGTGAGGGGAACAGTCCGACATGTTGGGTGAGGGCACGGGGGGAACAGTCACCATTTTGTGTCAGGCTGTGGGGTCACTCTGCCATTTTGTGTCAGCCTGTGGGGTCACTCCGCCATTTTGTGTCAGGCTGTGGGGTCACTCCACCATTTTGTGTCAGCCTGTGGGGTCACTCCGCCATTTTGTGTCAGGCTGTGGGGTCACTCCCCCATTTTGTGTCAGGCTGTGGGGTCACTCCGCCATTTTGTGTCAGGCTGTGGGGTCAGTCCACCGTTTTGTGTCAGATACTAAATTCCCTCCAGTGGCATTCTTCGGTGCGAATGGGGGTGCTGGATCTCCCAAGTTCTCCTTCAAGTGTGGTTCAGAAAGTCTTTAAAGAAAGAAAATCACTTTTAGTATGTTTTATAAGATTTTTTTTCAGGTAAGAAATGTGCGAATAGAGGATTATGCTTTGCTGGCTGTTGATGTGCACTGTACCCACGTCCTGGAAGAAGTACTTGTTGGTTTTCAGTATGTAACACTCGCAGATTAACACAGGTTCCTTTTGTCATATGCTTTAAACCCAGTGAATATTCATCAGCGACGCTGAGGCGAAGTGAGTAAAATCTGGTTTACTTCATACTACAGACACTATTAATTCTACAACCACTTGTCCAAAAGATAACATTAGCTCAGACAAAGACACAGGGACATACAATGTGCCTGTTCACTACTGACTTAATTAATTGTACTCTCGGGACAGCAGGAGTTTTTCTGTTGCTGTTCTCCATCTTTTATTTTCTGCTTTCCAAGAACAGGCAGAGAATGTGTATTCCCGTGGGGAGAAAAAAGGAGCATAAGATTTAATTTAGTGGTTAAATAACACAAGCTCCACTTCAGCATCCCATTCCTGTTCAGAGGAGTACTCAATAATGGATATGATTTCTTTTCTGTGGAACATAAGTCAAGGTCTTGATGAAGAGGAGGATTTGTGTCAAAGAGAGGCCAGTGTGAAAATACAAATGTGTTCTCTTTTCCTGAATTATGCTTCCTGTTTTTGTCTCTGCCAAGCAAGCTAATAACAACAAATAGAAATACAGATAACCACATGAAATAAGATATTATTAAGTACCTGGATTTGAATTAATGGTGCAACAAAAGTATAATCCATGATATGGTTAAAAGTTATTTCATAAATTCCATTCGTTTCGGGTATAATCAGGGCAACGTTGCTGAAGTTTAGCTTGTGACTGAAGTAACAGAACTGATTAAGGGCTGTTATTGTGAATTTCCGTAATGAGGGGAGAACAGGGTCCTGAAATGTCATACCAATGTAGCCTGAAAAATACTTTTTTATAATTCCTTATAAACATTAGTGTCTCAGTAAAAGTCAAGTATTTAATCACCTGAAATTAGTGCAGGCCATGATGTTTGTTGCCTTTCCCTAGATTTGCTTCAAAAGATCACTTTTGAGCATTACTTGCCAAGGGCGTATTTATTCCTCATTAAATGCAGCTTGCTTCTGCTGGTGAAGCTGAGCCGGCATGGAACAGTGTGCAGGAGACAGTCAAAGCCGTACTGTGAGTGTAGGAATGGTTCTACATCAGCAGTGTGCAGGCCATAGTTTGGAAAT
Source organism: Pomatostomus ruficeps (assembly GCA_013400735.1). Lineage (NCBI taxonomy): Eukaryota > Metazoa > Chordata > Aves > Passeriformes > Timaliidae > Pomatostomus > Pomatostomus ruficeps. The sequence continues at coordinate 170,021 of VYZT01004115.1, read as the reverse complement.
GGACATCACTAGTGACAGAACATATGTATGGATTCGCCAAAACCCAAAGCAGGAGACTTAATTCCTTTTAGAAAACCAAGATCTATTTTTGTTTCTAAAGGTGGCTGGAGAAGGAGGGGAAGCGTGGCCCTGCGAGAAGATGGAGAGCACCAAGCTGTGACTGCTGTCAGACTTTGGATGAAGAAATTGCATGTTACTTAAAAAGGAGCATTTTGGGACAGTGTGCCATTAAAGAAATACTTCATATATCATCATCTAATTTTCTTCTAAAGAAACACAGCCTTCAAAGCTCTGAATGTTGGCAAAACTTGAAGGGCATATCTAGTAATGTCTTACCTTTGGGCAACATTCTGAAGGCTTTCTCTCACAGCATACGTTTTTTACAGTAATTGGTTCCAGTTTTATTTTGGTTTTCATCAGCAGATTCCATTACATTTTGTCACTCTGTATGGGGGGAATGTAGTTAGTGTTGATAAAAAGCATATTGGGTTGGTGGTGTTTATCCTTACCAAATTGTTTAGGCTCTCAAGTGACCCCTAAGCAATCTCTTAGCAGACCCATGTCTATACAGCTAAATAATTGATCTCTTATTGAGAACATGGCTGTGGGGAATTTGAAAGGAATCCACAAAGAAGGATTTGAGAAAGTACAGAGGAAGCACATAGCTCTGGCCTTCAGCCCAGGTGACTTCAGCAACGCACAACCTTTTGTCTTTAAATGTGATTTCTTTGAGGTTTTTACTGCTGCTAGATTTTCTTTCTCTTCTCTTTGCAAGGAAAAAGGCTGCGTGATTAAGTCTGCTTTCAACATTGGATGTGAAAGTCTGCTTAGAAAGCCCCTGCGTGGAATGGCAGCAGAAGAACAAGAAGTGCCTGGTTTTTGTGAGGACAACACGCCGTGCTGCTTCCCCTGCTGCAGCCACAGAGCCCTCACCAGCAGTCATTCATCTCCGTAGCCTGTGAGCGTGCCAAGATCCAGCAGTTATCTCAGGTAATGAGCGAGTTGAGATGCAGTGGTACTCTTTGTGGTTCCTGTCCTTCTTTCCTGTCGCTTTCTTATCCCACAGCCTGACTGAACTTGTGCGATGCTTATATTGAAATCAGCGGAAGATTCTCAGCGGGCTGAGATCCCACCAACATCTGTTTCTTCCTCGTCCATGCCAGCAGAGACCAGCATGAGGCCCTGTACCAGGAGACAGTCCTTGAAATCCAGGTGGAATCATGTCTTTCTTGTGTTAGCCATGCTTGTTCCCCAGAGGCACACAGGAAGCATTTCCTAGAGCATAATCCTAAATTCAGCTAAATCCATAAGCATACCGCTGCCATTCTCGCTGTCCTGTGTGCTTACACGTAGCCTTCTGAAATACAGTGTCTTCCCAAAGGATTCAGGTTGCCGTTTCTTACCCGTGTCTTCAGTTCCCATTTCATTGCTCAAACCCAGGAAATTCTGTTTAACTAGAAGGCAGCTGCTTCTTGAACTAACATGAAGAAAAGCATCCAGTTCTAACTTAGATGAGAAAAATATGAAGAATCCATTGCTTCCTGCTGTAAATCTCTTGGGGTAGTTAATACCTGAGTTAAAAGTATAAATGCCTTCTTTCTAGTTTGATTTTTGGTCTGGCCACAGATTCCAGCTTTATGTTATTTTTATCCCTGAGACAAAGAGTCCTTTGGCACCTGGTGTTTTCCTCTCATGGTTGTACATCTGTATTCCAACCTTGAATATTTTTTTAGAAGCTGAACAGATTGGCTCCTCAGAGTCTAATCATTGTATGGCACTTTATCCAGTTCCCACGTACGAGCTGAAGGTTTTTTGTGCACCTTCTCCAGATTTTCAGTAAAAACTGTGAAAAATGTGGACATGGAAAGTAAATAAAATATTCCACTATTAGTGTCCTTCAAATGATGTACAAGGATATGACCTCCTGAGGAGAAAGCCCTGTGGGCTGCACTGAGCCTAGAGCATCCCCTGCTGCTCCGGGCTCAGGATGGCACTCCCAGCCAGGGAACTGGCTGTGGAGTTTGTGGTTATTTTTGTTGTTCTGTGTGAGGCAGCCTTGTACTCCTTAGGTGTTGTTTATTCTTAGAAAGAAAAAAAAACCACCGAACACTCAAGTTGAAATTGTCCCAGAAAAAGGATTTAATGTTTTCTCACAGTATTTCCATTCTCCGTCTCAACCACTACAGCCATTCTATAAAAGCCGCCTGTGCAAAGCAGAAGGTGAAAATGTGAAAAAGAAAAAGGATACAGAATAAACTTTCTCATTTCATTTTATATCCCAAAATATGCTCACAGCAGCCATGCCTATAATGTCTAATTCAGGAAAAATACACCTGTCCTTCTCTCAGGAGTGTATTTTCAAAAGCCACTTTTCCCCATTTCCTGATTCCAGAGGCTAGGCTCTATTTAATTCCCACTAATTGAAATCAGAGATATTGTATTTATTCAGATAGAGCCCTCAGGGTCTCATGCATAGCAGGAGTGTTTAAGTGGTTGCATTTCCCAGTGGAACATGTTGAAGATCTTACAGGTCAGTGCCATAAAATAGCTGCTCTATTTCCATACTTAGGGGCAAATCCTCATTCTGATTTTCCTGGTTCCAAGGGCAGCGTGCTGGTTTGTCACTGCTGAATGAGGGAACTCACTCAGCCTCTCTTCTGGTTCCAGAATTATTCAGTCAGTAATTGCCTGGTGATATTATTTCCCCAAAGATCATTTATTTTATCCCCTTTTTTTCACCAGGTGCTTTCAGAACATATAAACAGAAGTAGAGTGGGACTGCAAGGGAGTCAGTACTGCTGGAAACATTAACAGCTTGTAGAGCAGGTCTGAGAGTTTGTGGTTCCTGCTGTGCCCAGGTCCAGGTGAGAGACACACTGGCCAAAAGGGGCACTTGGGGAATTACTGAGGTAGGTGTGACAGTAATAAACCAAAATTGTTCATTGTGGGGAGGGTGGATGGAAGGAAAGCCAGTTCAGGTATAAAGTGATCAACACTTGTATTCCCAGCGGGAAAGCCGTGCCAGTGACTCCCTTCTGTATTGTCTCCTGAGACAGAAGATTTCCCGAGGTACAAAAGTGTGTTTCCAGTGCTGAGATTTATCCTGCAACACTGTAACTGGCTCCTTAGTTTACGCTGAAGAAACAAAGGAAAACACACCTTTCGTTGTCCACAGAATGCACTGCATTTACTCACCGTGCCATCTTTAGCATCTCCCACCCATTATCACCACGTTAGGTTTCTCCTGATTCACCCAGCCCTCAATCTGTCACTCTTCCTTGGGATTTTACCAGTCCTGTTCGTTGTTCTGTTCCCTTGCCGTTGGAATTTATTTTCCTTGGGAGCAGCAGTGCCGTTCCCAGCAGCGCTGGCTGTGCCCTGGCCCTGGGAGTGTGTCAGTTTTTAGGCGATGCGGATGTTGCCTGATCTGTAATGCGCAATAAACAGGTTACCCTCTGGATGGAAGATTAAATCCATGCTTTTGTTAGCAAGTTGAAGCACAGGCTTTAGCTAAATTATCCCAAATGCCTTTGCCTGGCCATCTGTTTCCAACGGAAATGAATCTTGGGCTTTAATTATAAATCTCTTATGAATATTATTTTTCTTTTCTTTCCTATCCCAATCTGCCCTTTTGGAGACTGGTTGAACTCTCCCTGTGTTGTCTGAAAGGTGGGTGGGATCACCAGCGTGGCTCATGGTGTGATTCATTTTTTCTATTAGCCTTCCCGTTAATGACTTTAAATCTATTTATGCACTTGCTGCAAGTTGAAGCAAAAATCTGTGTTACCAAACTGTGTTTATAAATTTGCTGCAGACACATGTTATGAAGCAGTCTAAGTACAAACATGTTGAACCATATGGAAAATCCGCCCCAATCTTGCTGAATTGTTCCAATGTTTAATTACCCAGATCGTTAGAAGTGTGCAGCCTCTTTCTAATCGTTTTTTTAATTCTAATTTCCTCGTCCAGCCCTCAGATAATCTTACACTTCTTTATGTTTCCCGTGAAGGCGTGCATAGATTGAGACCAAACACAAAAAACTCCTAGTCCAGGTGCTGTTCTTCAACAAAGCATTACTCATCTCAGTAAGGATTTGTCATTAGAATGCTGTGTAGTTTATTATTTTTTTCCAAAGAAAGAGTGAAGTCATTCTTTTTCTCCTAAATTAAATGGGGGACGGGGAGGAGGACACAGAACCCTCTGGGCTGGGGTGTCAGGGCAGTCCTTGGTAAGATCCTCTCTGGAGCTCTTTCCTTTTTCCTGGTAGGTAAAGGGGAGGTTTTTACATCTTGTGCAGTGCAGGGCAGCAACTCCTTTCTGTGACCAAGAAAGAAAAGAGAAGCTCACTGAGTTACGCGTCCTGGCACCTCTTCCAGCCCTGCTGGGGAACTTGGCCCTTGCTAGTCGGCACGAAGACCTTGAGCAAGAGAAAAACCTTTTCCTGCCAAGCTTCCCTCCCCAGCAGAGGCCAACTTGCAGCAGCACAGCGTGGAGATGAGTCAGTGCGGGATGGACGTGGGTGAACACCGTGAGCCGACCTCTGCAGAGACAGCTGCACTCATTGCTTCATCCAGAACCACTGAGCTGGGCAGGTATTCAACACTCGGCAGGGAAATCCTGGGCTATGTGCTGCTCTTCTGCTCTAACTTTTACCCCTGCCACATTCAGGTCCCATCCGTCCCCCTCAGCTCTTGGTGCTTGCCATCAGTTAGGCTCATTCTCTTCAAAGGATTTCCAGTTTAGAAGGTGCCAGGTTGTCTTTTGATCTTCTCGAAGGTGCTTTCTCTCCAGAGCGACCAGAGTAACTTTTATCAAAACGTACTTTATTCACATGTTCTCATAGCCACCTTTGTCTGAGTCACCATCACTGGGGGGATTTAAAAGCTGTGTAGATGTGGCACTTGGGGACACAGTTAGTGGTGGCCTTGCTGCCACTGTTAAATCAGCCCGTGTGTTTTCTTCCTCTATGATTTTGCGCTGCTGAGTGCTCGTACAGAAAGTGTATCTACACTAAATGCTCCATACAGCTTTCAAAGGAGTCCTGAGAAGGTGTAGCTATTACTTTATAGAATGAGACAGGGAAATATCTTCACACTCACCCCTTTCACCCCATTTCTGTCCTAAGTTCAGTGAGTGAAAATGATTCACTCTGATTCATTCCCTTTAGTGCCCAAGCTGTTCTTCCCTGAAAAGGACAATATCTCTTTTTGTATTCTCCACAAATACTGTGGCTGGAACTTCTTCCTCCTGTGTTCCTCATAGAGAAGTTTAGCAGCAGCTCCTGTGAAGAGCAGGCATCTGAGGAGCACGAGAGAAAAGCTGGGATTGTATCTGGTACCAGCTCTCTGCGTCTCTGGGAGAGTAATAACCAGCCCTTGGAATAAGGGAAGATGCTCCAAGGATTGTTGAGCTGGACCTCTAAGCTTCTGGGCTGTGAAATGTCGAATAATACAGAAGCAGGAGATGGAAGATAACGACAGAGTTCCCCTCAAATGAAGGCTCTGGCTTTACACACTCGGCCTCAGGGGAAAAAACACAGATAGAATTGGCTTGTAAAGGAGGAAAGATGTTGATTCTTCATCCAGTTCTGAATGAAGAACTCCAAACAACAAAAGCATTCATGTGGATTTTTATACAAGCAGATGACTTCAGTGTATTCTCAGTCACTATGTGTATATTTAGTACAAAACCAGATATTTAGGCAACAAAAGATAATCCAAGACATTTGTATTATGATATAATATTAGCAAAGTTACTCTCATAGTAAGACAAATAGTTCTATTAAGCCTCCTGACCTTGGACTTTGGGCACTTCCACTTTTCCATCCATAAATCCTCCTAAATCAGTGACCTGTGGGTGTTGATGGCCCGTGTTAGGCCCTCTCTCCATACCAGCCTTGGGAAATGAAGCTTGGAATATTTGTTTCGGGTTCCAGCTGCTGTGCCTGGGGATGCGAGAAGTGTGCTCAGGCTCATTAAATCTGCAGGACTTGGAAGCTGTGCCCGTGGTGACACCGCAGACAATATTCCACATGAAACCCAGGCACCGGAACTCTTTGGCAAGAGGCACATGCAAGAGCTCGGGAGCAGTTCCAGAGCCGACTCCAACACGTCTCCTTGTTTTTCAGCTGCTGGCGAAGAGGTGGTTTGTACAAAAAAAGCCAGAAGTGAAACCGATGTCCTCGGGGAAGCTGGAGATGGAAATAGTTCTCATGTGAGGCATCACACACACATGGACTGGAGGCTGCTTTGGGAGGTTTCTCCAGAGACCAGTGACCTTTCCCATGGGCTGTGGGGAGCTGAGCTTTCTCCTGCCTGGGGTTTTGTGAGGAAAACAAGATACAGTGCGAGATGTAGAGTTCACATGAAGGATAAAATCCTTCTGGATCTGCATTTCCGCAGGCTAAGAGAGGACAGTGCTTTTTCAAACACAGATAAGCTAGCTATGCTACTCTACCACTTCAGTTGTTTCCAGCTCTAGGCAGAGATCCAGAGACATTCTGGATCCCTGACATGCAGTCTGGATTCCCAAAGAAGGAATCTTTCCCTTTAAGCCTGCTCATTTCTTCAGTCTAACAAACTAACCTGAAATACTCTTATTTCTTTTAAACTCTGCTTCTCAATCTGCTTTTGAATTGCTTTCAACTAGAGTGTGAAATTCCAAGCCACTGCGAAAAAGCTGTCCTAGGAATACTCTTGGCAGTACTGCTAGCAGAGAGTACAGGAAACCTCACAAGAGAGTTGGTTCCAGCAGCGCTGCCATCCACGTTTCACAGCTGCAGGGACATTCAGAGCAAATCCAAAAACTGCCTTTCCCTTCAGCAGAGCCTTGCTGAGGTGCAGTTACCCAGGACACGTCCCTGGAGGTGTCCGAGGCCGGGTTGGACGGGGCTTGGAGCAACCTGGTGCAGTGGAAGGTGTCTCTGCCCATGGCAGGGGGTGGGATAGGTGGTGTCTAAGGTCCCTTCCATCCCAAACTGTTCCATGCTCCTGCAGGCAGCCCCTGTGAGCTGCTCAGCATTACTGCACAGGTATATTGTGCAGTAATGCTGAGCATCATCAGTGCACAGAACACATATTCTGTTACTGGTGCAAGTTCTTGAATATCACCTTACCTGAAATGTCCTTGAGACAGAAGGGGTCCTCAGCACCCCGGTTTGGCCCCGAGATTATCCATCCGGAGAAGAGACCATGGAGGAGCCACGAGCTCTCCTGGAGAGGCCAAGCCATGGTGACTTTGCCACCAAAACAGAGAGGCCTTCATTGCCACAGCCCCAGAACGTGCAGGGAGCGAGAGCAATTCAGAACTGCATTGCTGACTTCACCCTGCGTGTCAGTGCTCCTCGGGCGATGCAGGAGCTCAGCTTTGGCTTGGATAAACTCTGCTGCAGCTTTAGGGCTCCTCAGGGAGCCCCTCGAGGGAAGGCAACGCAGGCACTGCAGCCAGGGGTGTGCACTGGCTCTGTACTGCCATCACTGCTCTGCCCTTGGGCTTTAATCTCGCTTCGCCTTCAGGTTTGCAATACAACCAGCACTTCTTAGGCTTGGTACTTTCAGAATTATTTTGCTTTTAGGCAGTACGGGTGTTATTTATTCATTGGTCTTACCGAATTTTGGGAATGACAGATATTTTTTTCTAATCCTGGCAACAGCAATAACCACATAACCCTGGACTTGCAACTTAACCCACCGGTGTTGATTTAGGTGAAACCGTCAGCGAGGTCTCGTACAGTTTAAAAAAATACCTGTGTAGCAGTGTGGTTGTGGATATATGTGAACACTGAGGCGTGGCAGGAAAGGGTTTGTCAGTACTTTTGCAAGTAATTTTTATGCAGAACTCTGACTTTCTAGTTTCTATTATATAATATTGGAATAATACAAATTTCATGAGGCAAATTAATTGCTGAGTCAAACTTCAAAATGGAATAAAACCAGAATAAAAGTCAACTAATATGCTTCTGACACAACTTTCCCAAATATATTAAACCTAAGCAAATACCTTAAGGTATTTCATATTTAATGTCTCAAGGTATTTCATATTTAAGGTATTTTAATATTCTTAAGGTATTTCAGGAATAGGAGATATCATTTTCTTGCAATGAATGACTTTGAAGCAGAAAATGGTAATCATGTAGAAGGGCAGAGCATTAACAAATACTTGATTGCACCAAATAATCCTCTTTAAAAAATTTTCCTGATTGTCCTGACCTTTTCTTTTTGTCACTTAGCTGATCTGCATGTGATGAGTTACTGGTCGAATTGGGTATAATAACAATTAAACGCAGCTCCCAGGTCTCCCAGAATGACTCAAGTAAAAGCAGATGACAGTTCGGAGGTAGCTATGCAATAGTGTTCACTGCTCAGGAAATAATTCATAGCAAGCTGTAGAGAGCACTGGGGAAAGCACTGGGGAGAGGGAGTATACATTTTTTCCCAGTTATTATATTATCTTCCAAAAAAACAGGTCACACACATAGAATGTTTGTAGTAAGTAAAGTCAGCACATGGTAAAAGAAAGTCCTGTGAAATGTCAGCGTTCAGAGAAAATTATTTCTTGTACCCTATTGCACACACGCACACGTCACCAAGAGCCAGCTTTTGTGGTGAATAGTAGCTTTCCTTACAGGTTTTTATTCAGTAAATATTAAATCTTTGAATTATGCCATATTGGTCAACTTAGAAGACTTAGAAAAAATCCCTTCTGGTCTCTTAATCCACCTGCTTTGGCAGCACACCCTGGCTGCAGAGGGCTGAGTGTTTGCTTCTCATACAGGAATCACAGCTTGGGTGTTATTTATTCATTTATTTCTCTGGCATCCTACTTTTCATGCTAATGCTTTTTTCACGGCTGCGTGTTTTTCAGAGACTTCAGTAAAGTTCCTTGTGAAGTATCCGTGAAGTATGAAAATCACTTAACTGATTAGACAGAGATACAATTTACTCAGTATCTTCAAGATAAAAGAGACTGAATAACCTTTTTTGCTCCCAGAGTGGATTTAACATCACAAAGAAGGAACATATGGTTTTATCTTTTGCTAAGGTATTACTTTTATTCTTTTTCCTTTGGGTTTTTATTTTGGATGTAAAATAAATAATCCGTGCAGAAAATGGAAAGTAATGGTGTAAGGACTGAAAGCTCTAAACCCAGCAATGGGCCGTGGAAGCAGAGCTGTGTGGAGGTGAAGGGTACCCTCAGGACTTACTTACGTGTATTTAGGTATTTATTTCTGTTTTAAGAGACTGCTTGAGTCCGATTACGGTCACTTTGCATTGATGTAACTGTCAGGCTTGATTTGTGAGCACAGTGATTGTTCAAAATCCCGCACAGGTGAAATACTGCCTGACAGTTCCCTTGTAACTCTGGGAAAGGGTTGTTCCATGCCATTTATTCTGCTGTGACTTGGAAACCGATGGGAAGGTGCTGGTGGGACGCCTGGTGTGGGCACTCTGTACCTCCTGTTAGTGGTACTGGTTGCTTGCTCTGACTTCCCACTCCAGGGCTAAACCAGAGGCTTGGCAGAGCAGGAGCAAGGAGAATCCAGGTACAACATGAAAGCAGCACCCTAGTGCAGCAAAAGCCCTGAGCAGCTCCTCGGGATTTGGTGTTACGGAGTGCAGTAGCCAAGGGAATGAGCTGGACCAGGCGGAAGTTGCCCAGCATTCTCATCCACCACGCATGGTAAGTGTGTTCTAATATTGTCTTCACGTATTTCATATAGTCAAGTGTGTTTTTCCTAGGAAGGTGTGGGAGTTGGTTGGGAGTGGCAATGTTTTTCAACAGTTGCTCATTCTCAGCAGGAGAAATGCTTGGAAAAAGTTGGCCTGTCCAGTCAAAACCCTGAGAAATTTCTGGGCAGGTGAGATGTGGAGGCACTCACTGGGTTGTAAACTCTGATTCTGCTTTGCTGAAATGTTATGAGACTTCTGTTCAGTGTCTGCGTGTGTTCAAAATGCAGTTTTACATCTTTGAAAGATTCCGTTGCTCCTCCCTCCAGCAGTACCTCAGCCCTCCCCGGGAGCAGGCTCTTCCTGCCAGCTCGGAAAGCCATTTCACCTTCTGCAAACACGAGCAGCCTTTGGAATAAACAGCTGCCAGGGAGACCAGCAGGCCTTGGGGCAGGTACTGCCTGTGCAGTGTGACACTCACCCTCCCACTCACACACAGGCTGCACAGATGCTCAGAAACACTCGCCCACAAAACCCTCCAAAATCTCCATTATTGCTCAAGAACTAGCAGCACAGACCAGTAAAACTACAGGTTTTCTTCATAGCTTGGCAGGAATCGCTGTAATGACTCTCAGCATGCAATAATATTTTCCCCTTGGAGTTTGGAGAGTAAGAGTTAAGAGAGCTCAAATCCTGTATTATTCTGGGCAGCTGTAAAGGAAAGTATTTTGTATTTGGTCGAGAGGAATTGCTGGAGCGTGTACTTTAAATTGAAAGTGCTCACCAAACAGAAGTGGTCTAAATTGAAACTACCATAGTTGGTCACGAGCTTTAATGCTTCCATTAGTGTGATCAAGGAGAGGGGAAATGAATACTAAAAAAGAAAAGTGTAACACATAGACACTCAGTTTGCTATCTTTACACTCTTTTAGGGAAATTATTATTGTACATTTTATCCGTGGAAAGGGAATCAAGCCCCTGTTTAATTCCTGTAGCGTTCCAAGTATTGCGGCTGCAACGATCTCTTACCAAATGTCAGTGGAACAGCTTCTGAGTTGATGGGAACTGTCAGGGGTTCTTAGGCTTTCTGGTTTTCACTGTATTGGTGACTAAGCTGTTAAAGCCTAAAACTAAAGGGAACTTCTGCGTGTAGCCACAGAGACAACGTTCAAAAATACTTATGGTCAAGAATAATGCAAAAAGAGAGAGAAAGGATATACAAGTGGTGGTTTAAATGCTTTTATTGCTTTGGTTTCTCTATTTCAGCAGCTGGTCCGGCTCTTGGAGTCCTTTTACATTAAATGGAAAGGAGAAAAGAACAGGATATCTGGGGGAAAATTAATAAAAGAGAAAACAAAATTGTAGCTTTTGGGACAGTAATGATCCTTTCTGAGTGCGGCAATTCAGATGGGTCGTAAGTGGGTCAAACAAAGATGACTGTGAAGAGCCCCAGCAGATACAATGCGTGCTTGTTCTGGGAGTGCATGGTCTGATCTCGCTCTCTGTTCCTGGGAAGTGCCCCAAATGCCGTGGTTCCTCCCAGGGACAGCTGGCATTCGCTGTGGTTCCCCGGAACGGCTGCAGGCGATCAGATAACCAAGCCTGCTGGCCTGCTATTCCCAGCTCTTCCTTGTTCCCTCGTGCCTTTTCCTTTAGGTCAGAGCCTTCCTCTCCGGCCAGCAGAGCCCTGTGTTACATAAGGAACACCCATTATCTTTTGTCTGCCTCCAGTAGAGGGAAAGTGGTAATGCTTCATGTTTTTTTCATGCCCCATCATAAATCTGTCACTTTGAAAAATAAAAAGAAGGAGTTAAATTAATTACTCTCATATTGATTCCACTTGGCCGGATTCATTAGGCAATCCTATCTCTGCATAAACCCCCAAATACCGCTCTGGGTAAAACCTGGCAGAGAAATGCGTCGGACTCATTTATATTTCATTGTTTTAAGTAGTTTCCTCTGTAAATATTTCATAGGTGATGTATATATTGAGGTGAATATCGAAGCAGAAAACTTTCCAAAACCTTGACTGCAAACTTTCAGCGTTCCTGATAGGGTAACCTTTCTTAATCAGAAAAGAACTAACAGCTCTCTCCCAGCACACGCTGATTGGATTTTTACAAATGGTGAGTAATTGCCTAAATGCCAGCACCTGTACAAATACTTGCCATTAACAAACTGCATTAATTAGGAAGTGCTTGCACACAGGACTGTAGCAGTGGCTCACCTGCACAAATCTTAGTATTCACATCAACATCTATTACTTGAACTAAAATTGAACTTTTATGTCACATGTAGAACAGGAGAGGTGCTCATTAATTTCTTCCATGCTTCTAATACTTGACAGCAAAACCATTAACTTACTATTTATTTATTATTATTACTGTTCCTTTACACTTCAGCTGGTTCAGAGAGACCGTTGTGCTCCACATTTGTAATTTACAGAGAGGATGGAGATGGCTCAATGTGAGTAAAGCCGTGGTAGCTCACGGAGTAGTGACCCAGGAAGAGTCTCGTGTGGTAATTGATAGCAAAACTAAACATCAGACTTGTAATCATGCAGGGGCCATCAAAATTAATTGTACTTGAGCGCAAACTGTTGAAAAGCTAAATCTCTTCAGGGAAGGATTTGTGGAAGTGCAGCATCCTTCGGGGAACCGTGCAAATCTGCATTGCAATGGCCTGTTTCCTGAGGTTTCCTCAGGGATCACGGAGAATTTATAGGGAGGCTGTGTTTTTTTGTAGTCCTGCTGCCTTTACCAGCTGCACAAATTCTTCCTTGAATGACTACATTCCACAAAAGCAATTACAGCAAATGCTGGGATTCTTATTTTCATTGCCTTTAGTGTTCTGCAGAGACAGCTTCTCTCTAAGAAGCACCCAGAGCGTGCACATTGTGTGAGGGAGAGGAGCCTGCACGTTCATCCCTTACACTGAGGGTATTTGCAAAATGCTGCTGTGTTTGCATGCACATGGTATGCAGCTGAACGGGAACAATGTTTGTGACTGCAAGAGAAATATTAAAAAGAGCCTTGACTTCTTGTGCCTGTCTTGTGTTGGACTGGATACCCAAGGCCACACAGACCAGAGATTTAATTCCTGCTCTTATCTCTTCTCGTGTTGCTGCCTGTGAATTCATTACCTTTATCAACACAGAAAAATAAAGTCTTTTCTTTTAAAGCAACAGCACAGTGAAAGAAAGCAAATCGTGACCTCGTTTGTTGGTAGCAGCGGTGAGATGAACTGCAGCTCTGACCTATTTCTCCAGAGTTACAATTATCTGCTGTAGTGGTACCATTTTGCTTCTGAAATCCTGGATTATTGTAATTGGAGATTTAGAGAAGCTCTTCTCTCTCTGCTTACAGACCTTGGTCCTTCAGGGGCAAGCCAGCATGAGGGATGAATGAATACACATGAGGGAGCAAGCACAAGGCATGGGATCAACCCAGAAGGAATTGATAATTTACATTTTAATATTTTATCTATATAATAAGTTGCCTATGTAATTGATACAATTTTGTTTATTTCCATGTACATATAAAATATGTGTTTATTTTAATAATTTTAATGTATATATATGAAAAAATGTACTTCCCTATCCAAATGTGTCCCCACATGGAATGATCTAAACCAGGGTCACGTGGTGAGGCGTCTGGGTTTTGTTCACTTGTCTGGCAAACTCCACTTTGCTGAGTCTCCCTGTGCACCATGGGAGTGATAAATATAAAAGACTTGAAGAAATCAAGTTCTTAAATATTCAAAACCAAACCCCATGGTGATAGAAGTTGACACAGCTACCTTTAAATCAATGTAATACTTGCTTCAATCAATGGAAGGAAAGTGAATTTCATTGCGTGAGGATCTGGTATTTATAATCTGATTTCATTTTTTATTTATTAGCAGTGTGTACAACCTTACAGAACAAACTTTTTTTTCCCCCTGAGTTTTATATTGATCTGTATCACCAAAATGAACAGAAAATATGTTCATATGTTTCCCGCACATCAAATTTCCATAGTAAATTTTCAACCTTCAGAACACACCATTGATTCCGTGGGTTCTTGGCCATGGCTGTGTTCGGTCACAGCTGGACTCGATAGTCTTGGAGGTTTTTCAGCTCCGGTGATTCCATGATTCCATGGTTTTTGTTGTTTCGCAGCTCGGGATGATGTGAGCGGCATTTACAGCAACACTGTGCTGGTAACAAACAGTCCTGCCAAGCAACCTTGCAAATCATGAGTCAGGTTCTCAGCCAGCACAGGACCACCTCTAAAAACTGAGTTTTCAGCAAAAAAAGCCCCAACAAACCAAACCAACAGAACCAACTCTCATCTCTTTCTTTACCCATTGCTTTCTACTGCATTTTCAGCTTTGCCCCAGCCCATAAACACTGACAAAACACGTAACACCACAGCTCTTCCACAGTCACGTGCCAAATGCTATAAACTGAATTGCCCACTGTCACCCAGCACAGTGCACAGAGCATTCAGGCCATGCATTTCACAGCAGTTTCACTTACTTTATTCAATCCTCTGATTTTTGCCTGCCTTCAGTCACATAGGAAATCATTTCCTTTTTGGTCACAGAGCTGCTCTGTAGAAGGGGATCACATAAAATGGTTGTTCAGGGCTGGCTTTTCCTCCAGTGCCTTTACCCTGTCAGGGAGATGCCACGAGCACCAGCCATGGAATCCATGGATTTTAAAGAGCTCTGCCGAGGCTGAGGTCGGGCAAGGACGAGTAAACTACAACTGGAGCTGCTCTTGGTGAGGAGCTGGTTTGTGTTTGGATTCCTGAGCGAAGTCAGGAGGTTCTGCTGGGAGGGAATGGTGCTGGCTGGGGTTTTGAGGGAGGCATTCATGGCTCCATCCCTGGAGGGCTGACACGCGGGCTGGGCCCCGCAGGAGGATGCAGGGAGAGCTCGAGGCTTGGGTGGAACACGGGAGAGGCTTGGGCTGAGGCAGCTGCCAAAGATGAAAAATCACTGCTGTTCTTTAAAGTACTCACACGAATTTTAAATCTTTTCCATCCAGGTAGCAAAGAAGGGATTGAGATTCCACTAATGGGAAGGAGATACTGCCATGGTTTGCTCAAAAATGAGAGAGAACATTTTCCTTCCTCCCGAGGGAACAGGCAAAAGGTGGGTGCCTCAAAGTCACGAGAGAGTTTTGCTATAAAAATGAGAACGCACACTAAAATCTCCAGCACTCACTGTAAGAGTGAATCAAACATTTTCCTCATTCCCTGAACACAGCAGCTCAGCAAATGCATCGGAAAAGGCAGATGAATAATCGAGCCAGCCTAGGTTCACAGCTGCCCAGGGAATTTCAGGTACTCTTGGAATCTCGTGGCTCCTAACATGGCAGTAACGTGCATTTCTTAGATAGGACTTTGTTTAGAATTTTCTTCTTTTTCTCTACATACAAATCCTCTTTTGTGATAATAAGAAATATACATTAAGATGTCTTCCACTTCATGATGAGGTTGTTATGGTTATTATCATAAGTAATTACTTTAATTCCCCTTAAAATGTATAGTTAGTTTCAAGGGCAAGAAAATTTACAAATGTCCACTAATTAACAATCACCCAGTATGTATTGAAGTAAAATTCCTAAGAACATCTAAAGAGATCTTGCTAAAGACTGAAAATTGTGCAGTTGGTAATAAAGATTTCACAATGGATAAGAATCACCAGCCATGCAATAATTAATACAGGCAGTCAGAAATATATGTGTTCTTTAGTACATCTGTAATAGAAGTACTAGTTGCCTTTTACCTGATGCAGTGTTTAATATTAATTAGTTTCTAGACTTTACGTCAAATCCTGGATTATGGAGAGTATCCCATGGGCATTTTTCAGCTGTTTATCTCCACTTTGCACAGTTGTAGTAACGGTAATTTGTTGCTAAGAAAAATATAAATAGATTTGTTGCAATGTCGCTCGTTTAGGGGTTTTTTTGTTATTAAAACTTAGAGATTTTGTTGTGACATTACTACATCCTAAAAACAAAAACAAGTGGACTTTGTAAAGTAGTAAATAGTTGATCAATTTTGAATCGGATTTTAAACTATGAAATTTTGGCCAAAATAGGAGAAGGTTTTGAATGCTGATTAAAACCAAATCTGTTTAGAATCTGTGTCCAGCTCTGCCCTCCCCTCCCTTTTTCCATGCTACCTCAAATGTTAGTCTAGGAAGAACTGGAAATAAAATTTCTCTTCACCATCTGTTATCTGACATTTGGAAGAAGTCCTTGTTTGGCTAGTAATGAGAGAATTAGGAGCAGTTGGGCTATAAACCATTGCCCTCAAACTTACAAATCCGGTACATTTTTAAAGGCAAAACAGACAATGCCCTGTGTGGAAAGAGCCTCATCCCCCAAGAAACAGAGGCTCATCCAGGCATTAAAATACCAAACAGATAGAGGAACCTTTCAAGGGAATATACATAGGGGAAAAAATTACTGAGAAATACAAGGTAAGAGAAGCTCAACATGGCCACAAAAAGTGTTAATGACCCAGGGATCATCTTTTCCAAAACTACAAGGAAGACACAACTATGAGAAAGAGCGTTCTCCTAACACAAACATCCAATGAGGAAATAGCGTACAGCAACATGGGATTATCCCCCGAAAGATGAAATTGGAAAGGATTTCCCATCCTAATTACGTCAACTTTATAAGGATCAAGTTTAAGCAAAATATCCCGAAGCTGACTTGACAACTTCACGGAGGAAGGCGAAAATCAAAAACAGCCCCAGATGTTCTGTGTTACGGGCGACTTCATATTACTGAGTCAAACGCATTATGTAAGCAGAGGACGGGGGACAGGAGCACGTGAAGGTCACCCAAGAGCTCCCTGCTGTGCTGGGCACTGGGAAAGCACGGAGCACGAGAAGAGCTCAAGCTCTGAGTCAAAGCTGGGGAAGTGCAGAATGCTGGGTCCGAGGGGGTTTGCCTGGGAAGGGGTTTTGCCGTGCAGTGGAAGGGCAGTGAGAAGCGAAGAGAAGTCTGGGACCAGGGCAGAGCTCTGGTGAGGAGGGGCTGTGGGAGTGGCAGAGCAAGGCAGAAGGGAAGAGCTGCTGAGGGGTCAGGCAGGGCTGGGGACAGTTTGCTGGTAGCCTTCCTTGGGGATGTGTGGTGATGAGGAAGGAAGGTGCTGGCTGGGTCCTACCTGGTGGGAATGCTGCCTTAACCCAGTGCTGCCTACAGGGATTTGCGGTGCTGTGGTACACCAGAAGATGATGGATAGGCAGATGAAGAGATATGTACTCTTTTTTGGGGCAGAAATAGAGGAGGTAGATCTTGCTGAGTGCAGCAGATTGTGCTTTCAACAAATGTGCACAGCCTTTGGGTAGGAAAGCTGTGAATAGTTCCCGTGTCTGTCTCTGCATGCTGTGTCAGTTGCTCACAGGAGATGATTAACGTGCCACAGCGCTGTCACATCTGAAGGGTACGCTGCGAAGGTCCCCTCTGAATCCCCACTTCCCACACACCTCAGGCACAGGAATTTCTGTGTGTGTAGGAGTCCAGCAGGCATCCTGCTCGTAAGAGGTGACTGTGTCTTTCTGTCACTGTACGAGATACACTCTGTACCCCACAGGAGTGAAAATGGAACATGGTTCTCCTCCAGACATCCAAAGGGAACATTCTGCCTCAGCTGTGGCTCTCCTCTTTCCATCCTTCCTATGGATTTAATTTGCTTGCCCACTGGAGAAAAGGAATAGGTAAGAAAAGCCTAATTGAGGCAAGATTAATGCAGTTCCACTGAGAATAAGAGACAGATTTATTCTCTCCCTCCCTTCTACGCATGTCCTGCTATGGGCTCTGCCTTCCCTAACATATGTACCTTTATTCATTTACTTCCTGCTGGTCACCTGGGAGAAGCCTATCTCATGGAATTTATTGCCTTGGCTGCCTGGTTTCTGTCCATGCTAATAGTAAGATGTAGTGAATGCTCATGTATTTGTCTTGTTCTCAGATGTGAGTGAAAGGGATTTATCTATGCTGAAAAATATGTACTTTTGGCTTGGTACAGCCAGGAGTTACCGTAAAGAAAATGTTGAAACTGGAGCCTCTGAGCTGGCAAGAAATGTGAAGCTTTGAAAGAGTGGGACCCAGAGGGGCTGCTGAAATAAAGCACCGGGTTCCGAAGGAATGGGCAGCCTTGGGATCCTGCTCCAGGGTTTTCTTTCTCTGAGCCCGCTCTCACCTTGGGCTGACAACGTTAGCAAGTGATGGAGGAAGGAAATGCTTATTCGAAATGCCTGCTTGATGAGAGGCTGTGAGAGGAGATGAGGAGAGCATAGGAGCACAGTTTAATTTAAGTGTAATTGACTCGGGCAAGAGGAAGGAGCCCGGGCCAAGCCCTGTGTGCGGTGTGTTCTTGGCTAAACTTGTCCTTGAGACTGGCAGATCAGAAAGTCCTGTACAGCTCTCTCTGGAAGGAACACATTTGAAGGTCACCCTGTGGCATCACTGTATTATTTTACCCAGAATTGTCAGACTCTCAAACCTGTCGTTGGCATTAATAAGCTGGAAACAGGGCCTGGGCCTTTTTCCCAAACAGCTGCATTTAGTGAAATTGTCTCTACTTTTCTGTATTCAAAATGTCATTTTCATTTTTACTTTGCAGCTGTCCTCTGCGTGTTCATGTACAACCTGCCCTTGACATTTCACAACTTCACATCTTGCCAAACACAAAACTCCTGAAACAAAGTGCTTTTGGGGTGGTGTGAGTGATGCTCCTGCTCCTGCTTCCCAGACTGCTCCGAAGCTGCCGCAGACAGCATGGGGACCAAAGGTACATTTGAAAAGCTCTCCGTGTTTCAGCTCTGCTCACCAAACACATCCTTAAATGCCCTTGGCTTCCCTTTCTTTACAGTGCAAGTTTTCACTTAGAGTCACTGCTATCACCTTTTCCTTCTTCTCTCAGCCTATGCCTGGGAATGACGGGAATGCTGGTGAACAGAGCAAGGAAATGAAAACAGCAATATTTATCTTGCTGCGCTGTGGCTTTCATTTCCTTCAAAGCCAGACTGCTTTTTAACCTGCAGTTCTCTTTTTTTAGCCCAAGCTTGTGGTTTTAGGGGCATCTACTCAGAGTGTTTTTATTAAGTTCTCAATTGTCACTTTCTTCAGTTTAATTCTATTTTCTCTCACACCTCATGTTCCTTAAAATTGGTTTTGGCTTGTGGAACTGTCTCTTAAACACCAACTAAAATATACTGTTATTTAGTGCTGGAAATGGCTCCTTGTGTTTGGGGACTCTTCTGTAATTTGTAGAAATCCTGAGGCTGTTTAAGCAGTAGAGGCCTGTGTGAGCCATCAGACTGCAGCTGACTGCAGGAGACTTACTCCTCCACTTAGTGCTCAAGGATGTTCTTGTTGAAGAAATTGTGGGTCAGCTCCTCTTTGTGCTTCAGTTTGTAGAGCTTTGTTCAAGACACTGAGTGTCCAGTTTGTTGTCATCATGATTATGTACATTTTTTATATTTACTGATGTTACATCCCTTTTACCCATTTGCTTCTGGCTCCAAGCAGCGATTTAACATTTAATTTACAAACAACAAAACCAACCAAACCAACCCCCAAACCCCACCAGATGCAAGTGATGGTGGCTCAGATAGATGCAGGCTAACCAATATGAGATTCCAATTGCCTTTATTTATCTGCTGCAGTAGATTCAAATTACATCTTCCTTTTTGCTGAGCAGCTCCTTGATATTTTTCTTGCCACCTTGACTCCTGCTAAGTGATTTTTGCCTTCTCTTTGCTGTTTTCACATTTCCATTCTGTATTGGTTCATGGGTCTCCTTACCAGTGTACCCTTGGCTCACCACGAGAACTGTCCAAGATGCCTTAAAACTTTTCACACAGCCAATGGGGCACTTAGGGATTTCCTCTTTTCCTGTGGGACAGGGAGGATTTCTGTTGGGATCCCGAATCCAAGCCAGGGAAGCAAACTGGGCCTGGGCATCTCTCCACTGCCTTCAGAACTCCTATTAGTCCGTTGATGTGTGCAGTGAACTAATTCTCTGCCATTTATTTGTTTCCCTGTGTGAGCACACTGATCACATTTAATACCTTTTTGGGCAAAGGAAATGAGATGGTAATTTGGGAGTTATTTCTGAACGACGATGTTCATTTTAAGTAAGAAAACTCTGTTGCTGCAAGAAGCTAGCGATTGTTTTCACCTCATGAATAGTCAGTGGTATTTGAAAATGATTTCCACTGATCCATCTCCAAATGAAAAAGTGGCATTTCTCCTTCAATCTGGGATCAATGCAGAGAGTTTATCTTAATCTTTCCTGATCCATCCAACCTCCCAGACTAATAGTTGCAATCAGGCAGTGGGCAGGTCACAGATACCGGCCCGGAGGGGTTGTGGTGACGGCGAGTAAGCAATTTCACAGCAATTTTACTGCGAGACAGGTCACCAAGAGACATTTTAACCCCAGCAATTATTTTTCACAATGTCAATGACATCATGAAAGGAGCCAGAAATGAATTTTTTTGGACAATTATAAGCAGAGATTGCTCTTGACCCTGATATTTATGGGGTGCCAGCCGTCAGGAGAGGTTATATGGGTCTCCAGAGTAACCCTGCCATAACTCCGGAGAAGTTCCGAAATAGCAATAATCCATGATTTCATTGTGCATGGCTAATTGTTTTTCCTGACAGAAAAGCTCAGGCTTGGCAGGTTCCTTTGTAACAACAAGATAGCAAAGGTTGTAAATCCCTGGGCAGCTATTACTGCACAATCAGACTCGGTAACTCATATATATCTCCCCTGGAAACACAGTAATGCGCTGCTAACGTCAGGCAAAAAATGGGATTTGGGGCCGTTGTGAGCTGCACAGAGAATCTTAAGGCTGTTTTTAAGAAATGATTAGTTGGGAAGTAGAGCAGTGTGCTATAGATCAGTATGATATGTGTCAGCGTGTGTATGTATGTTCAGTATGTGTACAGGGGCCTGCAAATTTACTCATGCAAAAACCACGATGTGAAATGCATTTTTTTTAAACACAATGGGGACAGAAGCACGACTGTTTTCCACGGAGAGATAATATTTCTATCACTGTTCATAAATGAACACAGCTAAGAGGAGAAATGTTGATGAATCTAAAATCTGGTATACTCTACTCAACTAATATTCCAACCAAGACTTTCTCTTCTCGCATGGAGAGGGAGGGAGTCTCCTCTCTTGGACTAAATCCCTGTTGCATCTTGGCTCTCTCGAGTTGGGTGCCTGAGCATCTAGTTTCCTTATCACTTGGAAACAACTATTTAGAGATGGGCTTGGCCTTGTCTTACTCAGATGATGGTTAAATGGGATTTGTGGTGCCAGAATTTAAAACAGCAGATATAGCATTCTCTTCTATTTAAAGCAGGCACAGAGAAGGGCTGGTGAGATGTCTCCCAAATAATAATTGTAATCAGATTTAGACGTGTAATTTTAAGTAATGCGTAGAATTTGGCTTTACCATATTTAAAAAAGAGAAAATCCAATCTGAAAAGCTGCCAGGGGATGGAACAGCCTGATCTGAACAAGCTCTGAACAGCCATTCAAGGATGACAGGGAAAAGGAAAACCTGTCTCTTGATCAGAGCCCGAAACCAAAGACTGAGAGGGGATGCAATTGCACTCTGAACTCAGAAATTATATTAACAGCATTTGGGGACAAGCTTAATGGAAATTAAAGGATAACACTGGAGCTGAACAAATGGCTCCAAGCTGAAAGTGGGTATGTGTGGGCTGGCTATGAAGCAGAGCTTTCTAACTGATAATGTTGTATTGGCTTGGAGTAGAATTTTAATCTGAAGGGGAAGGCAAGAGGGGAAGCCTGCCCATATTATAGGTGGCTGATACAGCCAAGAAAAGCCCTTCTGGTCCTGTATGTTCAATTCCTGTGTGCCTGCAACAAAGCCAAGGCCTGGGGCAGGCTGGCCTGCAAAGGAATGATGTCCAGGTAGTTCCCAGGCTCTCGGGTAACCTCTCCAGAAGGCCTGGCTGGAAAGCCAGCGATGGATGCCAGCAGGACTGAGGCCAGGCTCCCCTAAACCAGCAGCTTCTCGGGGTGAACTCCTCACCTGCTGGCAGCATTGAAACGCTCCTGTCAGGGCTGCCACAGCCAGAGGATCAGGGGGTCCCGGTGCCTGTGTCCCTGCAAGCAAACACCAGCCCGTTCCTGTGCGTGCAGGCACCTCTGAGCTGAGGCAGCACCTCGGGCACGCCGCAGATACCTCCAAGAAGAGCAGCTGCTCCTGTCTCAGGAGCATCAGAAGATAAACATTCATTTCTGGAGCCTCCTGTTCAGTCATTATGCAAATGGGGAGGTGCTTCTACCTTGAATCTCCCTGGTTCCTTGTTATTCCATTCACTTAGCTTAGTGTAACCTAAATTTTCAACTTGAGGAAGATTTCAACTGACAGGCCTTATTTATAATGCCCATAACTTCAGCCGTGCCATTTGCTTATAAATAATTTGTATAAAAGCATATGCTTTCCTTTTATAGAGACACAGGAGATAATTCCATTACCAGTAGTTCAGTTATTAAACATATTCATCCACCTTAAAAAAAAAAAAAAAGCAGAGCAAATGCGCTGTACTGGGAAAAATATTTGGGACTGATATTCAACCCTGCTTGTTAAGAGAAACACACTCTGAGAAAGTGTTTTAACTATGTGTCCTTTTCACACCAGAAACTCGTAATATTTCTAGGAGCTCCCCAAAATGGGCATAATTGGTGAAACCAGTGCATTACTGGTACTTGATGATTTTAATATTTTTTTTTCGCTTTGAAAATAAATTAGTAAACCTTGACTGCAGGGAGAGCAGGGAACTGCATAGAACCACTTTGCTTTAATCATCTAGAAAATACCTTCTCCTCAAATCAGAGGTTTCAAGGTCAAGTAGATGTCTTCTTATTTTTCAGCTCAGATTGGGAAGGTGATGAGAGAAACAATACAACCAGAATCCTGTTTCCACATGCTGAAGTAAAGAAGAAATCTTACATCGTGTATAAACTCATTTTTCTGCAGATGATGGGTGAGTTTATGCATGAGCTATTGTTGTTTACACTTGCAGAGATGCTCAGTTACAAATGCAGATGAGGGCTGTGTTTTAACCCTTGGGAAACAGCTTTCTGAACCCCTTGGCAGGGCTGTTGGACTGAACACAAAGCTTTTATCTCTCTGAATCTCTCAGGGCATATTAATCCTTCACTTAGAGGTTTGTCAGATGGAAAGCTGCTTGAATGGTTTGATATGTTTTTAATTGTGTCTGAATTGTATTGGTGCTGTGCACAGATCACATAGAGGCAGAGTCAGGACTCCCAGAAGGCTCCTGGGATGCTCTGGGATGCGCAGGACACGGCGCTGCTGCTGCTGGGAACAGCGAGGGTGGGGCTGAGGAGCGCAGGAGCCCAGGACACCTTCCACAGACCAGGCTGCTCCAAACCCTGTCCAGCCTGGCCTTGGGCACTGCCAGGGATCCAGGGGCAGCCACAGCTTCTCTGGGCACCTGTGCCAGGGCCTCCCAGCCCTCCCAGGGAAGGAATTCTCCCTGCTTGGCGTTTCCTTCTGCTGTGAGAGATGAGGGCCATGGCTGGAGGGGCCAGGGGTTCGACACAGCCCCACGTTTCTTATGCTCTTAGGCTCGCTGGATCCTACAAATCCTTACTGACTGAGCAATCTTCTCCCATGTAAGTAGCTTTGGGCACTCAGGCAATGCAGGAATCTGTATCTGTGCATCAGAGCCACGTTTGCTGTGGAACAAAATGGGTCACAGTCATTTTGCTGTAAGGCTTTCACTCAGCACATGCACACCAAAGGTGAGCTGGTTCGCTGCGCTGGAGGGGAAGGCAGCTTTTCTATGCCAAGTCCTTTGCCAGCCATTCTTAAAGCTTATCATTGCCAGTTCCTCTACACAGGACACTCATTTTCTCAGCAAAATGGGAGAATAGCAGCCTAATTTAATGCAATCCCTGCAATGTCTCTTTTGAAGCCCAGACAGGATTCAGAGATGTTCAGCCTGTTCCAGTTCTGAATGTCTTACTGAGTTTTGAAAAACTATTATTCAAATTTTCCTTTGATTTTAACTTCATTTTCTTCCCCCCTTTTTTTTACAAAACTTGTCAAAATAAAGGCGATATCTTTGAAAGTATTTTCAGAAAGAAAACTTGATTGCTGTTTTCTACCTAGTCCTGAAATCAAGCACAGAGAAATACAGTGGGCAAGAATTCAGGCCCTGGAGGAGCATTTCATTCTGTTCTGGAGGAAGGCAGAGAAGTAATTTTGTGCCACAACAAGTAAGCTTGGTCTCCTTTACAAACCAAAATGTACCATTAATGCCTTTAATGGCAATACCAGTTTTTCAGGCTGCCATTTGTACAGTTGCTCATTCTCACGCACTGCAGTGTGAAAGAATATGCTTCCTTTCAGTGTGAAAGAACAAAAAGTGCTGGAATCTCGAGTCCAACCATTTTTTCTCCACTTTCCCAAATGTGTAAGAAAGAAGAAAATATATAATGACTCTCATTAAAATGAATGATGAATGTGTGAGCATAAAAATTAATATATTGTCACAACAGTACAGAAAAATAAAAATATTTATGATTATACTTAATGCAGAACACCAGAGATTATGTGGGGACAGGAGAAAAGGTGTTTACATTTCATGTTTTTGCATTCCAGTTTTACATTTTATATTGATGATTGAATCGTTTATGGTAGGAGAGAAAAGTGAGAACATGGATAGGAGGAAGAAATGAAATGATAAAGCAAAGGAGAAACGTTGTTGGGGATTTACAGTGTGTGGTTCAATAAGCCCATGAAAGAATGTGCCTGGTTCTTTTCCTGCTTTAGCTAACCCCTGTAGGTGGCTCTGGAAATCTCTCTCCTCTTGTTTTCTTTTTCTTTTCCCCAGGGAGGACATGTAACTGTAGGACAAGTACAGAGAACTGGAGAACAACTATGTCAACAAGGAGGCAACAGAGGAACAGAAACCTGAATCAATATTCAGCAAAGCCTTTAATTATGCAGCTCATTTTGTACTGATGTAAGTAAATCCTTAATTGTGAAGCAACTGGTGCCTGGGGAAAAGGAGTGGAGAGACTCTGGTGTCCCCATAGACAGCAGCTGATGGGAAGCATGATACAGCGGAGAAAGGTAAAACCTTAACCAGTCTGGAATTCAGGAGCAGTGGAGGTACCCAAGGAGAAGAGAATATGGGCCTCAGGAGAAGAAATTATTTTAGAAACGTGTATATATATATATATATACTATATATTTATGGATTTGACCCATCTTTTTGTGGTATGAGAGATCCTATCTAAAAGGAAGTTACTGTGGTAAAGAATGTGAGGTTGTCATCAGGCCACAGAAAATCTCTTGACGAAAGCTCTATTTCCATGTTGGAGTTCAGGAACAGAGCAGTGTAAGATCAAACCAGCTCACATGCTGCAACACTTAGTGTAGCCTATTTTAAAAACAGAAATCAGATCTGGTCTCTCGTTGGGAATTTAAAAAGTCCTGTGCAGAAAGTTACGAGAAGTTCTGGATCAGATTCTGTGGTCAGCAGCTCAAGTGGCTTAAAATGATCAAAACTCCAGTAAAAAAACTTTCTGTCAGAAGACAGTTTGGATTGCTGTGGGTGTGTGTCTGTGCTCAAGCGGTCACAGCATGACAAACGTGCAGCCCAGAACAGCTGAAATGCAGGACCGGGGCAGCCAGCTTTGGGGTGAAACGTCACTGTCACTGGAGAATTAACTACAGCATGGCAGTCCATGAAGGGTAACACCAAATTATAGACGCTGTTCCAGAGAAAAAGAATTCCAGGGGTTCGTGGCTTTGAGCCCGCCTTGGTGGGAGCTGTGTCTCTGTCCGGGGTGCACACAAGATGTCCACGCAGGCCTGCAGGGATGGTCCACGGGCTGAGCAGCTCCTGGGAGTCAGGAAAAGCACAGAGCAGTGGCAGAGGCAGCAGCCTGGCAGCTGATAAACAGCACGTTCCTCTACCTCTCATAAATCTCCCCCAAGTTCATTTATTCTCCTCGGAGAATGAATAATGAGGAGCCTCCTCTTGCCAGTTATTGTAGCGCTACACAAAGCGGGTTGGCTGCCGAGGCTGCTATTAATAGCACTGAACGAGCTGCTAATTGGGCAGTTATGTAATGGCTTTGTTACGAAACCTAGTTTGGGTTTGACACCTTCTGTTTGCTAAAAACAACAGTAAAACCCCCAAACAAAGCCGGGGTTAGCAGTGTGTGACACGAAATAAAGGCCCAATAATTGCCAGTGTTTCAAAACTCAAATGGAATTAAAAAGGGAGGGGAAGATCAATTTGTTTCTGTGAATTCGAACAGAGGTGAGCTGCAAGTGAATCATTCCACAGCTCTGCGGTTCAAAGGGATACTTTAAAGTAACTTTCTCGAATACCTGCCCTGCAAATACTGATTAAAAAACCTCCAAGCGACCTGTTTCTGCAACTTGTGAAGTCTCAGAAACTATTTCTTTAATTTAAAAAAACTGCTTTGAATGAGCACAGACAGAACATATCTTGAGGAGAAAGAAGGGCCAGAAAATAGCTGTGTGACACACACTGGTACGAATCATGCCTTAGGATGAGGCACGAATCTCTGCTCTTGTAAATGACAATAGATAACCTCTACAGTTTGACATTTTGTAAGAAACTTGAGAAAGGAGAGAAACAGGTGGGGGATGACATTTTGTTCCCTGCTGTACAGAAGGAGAGAAGATTGCAGTGCGTTAGGAAGGAGGCTTTTATCCAGGACTCTGTTCCCAGGTACTCTGAAGGCCGGATATCACCGATGCAGGTTACAGCCCTGGGAGCTGCTCCTCCTGATGAAACCCAGCTCCTGTCCCTGGCCTGTGAGGTGCTTTTCCTCTGGATACACCAAACACAGCAGCATTCAGAGCCTGCAAGAAGCATCTCTGTGGAGGTTTGTAGCTGTACACATGTCATAATACAAACAGAAATGAAAATTCCTGATCAGCACCGTACCAGCGGTTGTTGTTTGGCCAGTGTTACCCACAGTCTTTTGGTGATGGGGGAAGTCAAGGCGGTCACTCCAGAAGGAGCCCACAGACCATGCAAAGAACACTTGATCTGTCTGTCTGCAAACACACATCCTCACCTTTGTGCAGAGAAGTACGGGGAATTTGCCTCAGTTGAGTCCCCTCTGAGATTTCAGGGAACTGGCCACAGATACTGCACTCAGCCCTGCTGACTGAGTTATTTTCCACTGCTTGTCACTTTACCTTGTCTAGGGCATGATAACCCCCCTGATCTATCCAGCACGGTGTGTTAGGAAGCTTTTATTCCAAAAAAGAAAACTCTGCCTAGTTCCTTCATTACTGCAGTTCCCAGGGGAGGCAGCCAAAGGGCTCACAGGCATTGGATGCACAGTGTCCCAGCACCACAGTAATTACAGCCAGCATGCCTGAAAAGCTGTGATAATTTAGGGTTCAGCAAGTGTTGAAAAGACGGGAAATTGGGTGGTCCAGATGGCTCCCACATGTATCCAATTAATTACCAAGATCTAGAATCTCTTATCCATTGTGTGTGTGTACATATATATCAGTGTGCAGAAATACATACAGACACTATTGACTTCATTAGGATACTTTGGAATTGCCATGTGGCAAATAATAGAAAAATCTGCTCCTAAAATAACATCAGCATGCTTTGCTGCTCCTACACATGAGCTGAAGGGAGTTTTCTCCTCAATGCGTGTTTTCACTGGTAGTACAGCTCGTCTGTGTTGTTACTGCTCCTCTGTAACCTCATTTGTGCGAGCAGGAGGAGGCACCCAGCAGCTCCCTGGAGCAGTAACTCTGTTTCATATTTCTGTTGTGCTGCTGCCCAGGGCATCCCATAGAATACAGACTTGGTCACCCATCTCGCCAGAGGACAGAGTTCAAAATTAATCCACAATCCTATGATTGCTTAATTCTCAGTTATTCTGAATTTGTACTGGTAGAAATTTATGCCTTTGCAATACTTCGAAAACTTCTAAAACGTTTTAAGCCCTGTCTAAATCTTTCACTGCTGTTTACATTTTAAAAATCTTAAAATATTTGAAATGGTGCTTAAAACGAGGTACAAATATGGCAGTAATATTTTCCTATGCCTGATATATTTTTTTTCCCTCCTTGATAGTGTTTTTTGCACCCTTTGCATTGCCTGCCTGCGGTGATGCTACACCTGCTACAACTCCCTGTGTATCCTGCTGATCCTTGTTTTTCCCAGGATAAGGTAAGCCAAGCCTTCCTGTTGGTGAGTGCATTTCCTGCTGGATTTATATATATTTCATTTTGTGTGCCAATCATATTTTAATTGATCTCTGAATGAAGGTTTTCTCATGGAGAAACTGAGAAGCTGCTTCTGTACAGGGATATCATCCAGGAAGTACCATATTTTTGTTTCCTCTGGATTTTACCAGGTGTTTTTTGTTTTTAAGAAATGGAAAGACCTCCGTGTAGTTCAGAATCAGAAAAATATCTAGATAGAAATGGGGAGGGAGCTTCTGTCAGCTGGAGGAGATGGTGTTTATTTCACTCACCTGAGCCAAATGTAAGCCAGAAGCAAACACTTTGCACTTTAATGTGTGTCTGGGGAGGATGTGGGCAGAGAACTGATGGGATCCTCTTTAATTTGATAAACTGAGAATGGCAGAGCTCATTATAGCAGCCCTTGGTACCATGAAAACAGGGAGAACAAGAGATGGGACAAGAAGAAACAGCTTCAGGTTGCACCAGAGGAGGTTTGGAATGAATATCGGGGAAAATTTCTTCATGGAAAAGTTGCTCATCCCTGGCACAGTTTGCCCAGGGAAGTGTTGCAGCCACTGTCCCTGTAGACTTGCCATAGAAAAGTGGGTGTGGTGATCAGGGACCTGGTTTGGAAGTTGTGCATATCCTTATTCTTAGGTCTGTTCATTTTATTCTTGCCATGAGCACTCCCTGCTGTCTGGGTCATGAAACCAGCTGCTGCATTTCTCCTCTGCTTGTTTAAAGCCTCCACAGAGCTGTGCTTTTCTCAAAACTCAGCTCCTTCCCAGTCAACAGCGTCTCCTCTGCACTTGTTTCTCTAAGATCTTCCCCTTCTCTGACCAAATCATTTCTCTCTTCTTCAGTCCATCCAAACCATTGTCATAAAAATATTTCCATTTTCTCACTGCCCTGACCATGTTCCCCTACTACTAAAATCTCAGCACTGACTTATTTTCCCCACAGAATCCCAGCCTGCCTCTTTATGGGCTCGGGTTAACTCTGTTCCTGCTCCCTGCTCTTGGAAAGCCTTTTCCAGTGCTGCGAATGCCTGTGGATGGGAAGCAGGGGGTGTTGTTAGTAATTTCCTTCTTCAGCTTCCTTCGTTGAAAAGATGCTCTGAATCTAAAATGTGGTACATGAAATTACTTGGAGTCACCTCCCTCATTTTTTTTAGGAAATGCCTGGGAATGTTTACAAAACACTCACCAAAAGCATTCAGAGTGAAGATTCAGGACAATTTCGGTGCTGGCATGCGAATGCAGACTCCTGTGTTTCCTGCTTCCTTTGCAGCCCTGGCAGCCTCTGTGGAGCGTGTCAGCCAAGATCACACTCAGTTCCTCACCTTGATGATATTGAGGTTGTCACAGCCAGCTTTTCCACGTGCAAATCTTTCTCTTGGATTGATATGGCAAGGTAACATTAAAACCAGTCCTGCTACCAGGCCAGGGAAATGCACGTGTTTCCCAGAGTCTGGCACCACTGAACCAGAAGTAACAAACCCCTGGGAACTCTGGAACGAGATACATTTCTCCTTTCTGAGTCAGCCAGTCACACAGGGTTCAAGACTGGCACTCAGACGTCCAGCAGTCATAGAATCGTGGAATCACAGAATGGTTTGGGTTGGAAGGGATCTCAAAGCTCATCTCATTCCAAGCCCCTGCCGTGGGCAGGGACACCTTCCACAGACCAGGCAGCTCCAAGCCCTGTCCAGCCTGGCCTGGAACGCTTCCTGGGATGGGGCAGCCACAGCTTCTCTGGGCAACCTGTGCCAGGGCCTCCCCACCCTCACAGGGAACATTTAATTCACAGCTTGAAATATCTTTTTTTAGTAATATTTATATTTCAAATCCATGTCATGAAAGCCGGTGGCAAAAGGTCTTATTCATGGAGTGTTACTGACTCTAATTGCTTGTAAGAAGAACTGTGTAAATAATGGAATATTTTGTTTGCTAAGGATTCATTAAAAATTACTCAGCTCAAAATAACCAGGACAAGTGCATTAAAAAGAAATCACTCTCTTCAAAAGCATTATTTTAAAGGAGTACTCTTAATTAAGAATACTTCAAAATAAAAAAAAAGAAAAGAAAAAAGAGGAGGAAAATGTATTCTTTATAATTCTGGGATAAAACTTGAATCCTATCAGAGCATTCCTTGTTTCTTTCCAGTGCAAACAAATGAAAACATCTGTTTTGCTCAGCCTGTGTGTTTGTCCTTGCCCCACATAGAAAGACATAAAAAATAAGGCATTAATTTTTCATCCCTTTCTCCCTGTGGTGCTTCCAGAGGCAGGAGCTAAGTGGCCAGCAATGCCTCCCAGCCTGTCAGGAGCGATGCTTTTTTAGGCCAGAGAGAACCTTTGGTCTCCTGCATAGCAGGAGCGTGACAGAATCACTGAGCTATCAAATCAGTTATTCTGCCAACATCTTTCTGGTTCACTGAGGAGTAAATGAATCCCACCTAAGAGTGCTCCAGCAGCAGGGGGAGAGAGAGCACACACACTGCCCTGCTCGGGCAGAGAGGTGCCTGCCAGGAGTGTAAGTCATAAATAAATAATTCCTTTTCTTCAGGGAACCTTCAAGGATCTACTTCTCCGAGCGCTCACGCACACACGGTGGGACAGCTGTGGCGAGAGAGCTTCTCCAGGGGAAGGAAACGAGCCCTGGGGCGGGTGCAGCAGCTCCACTGCGGATCTGCACAATCCACCACAGTCCTGGGATGCGTGGGACTGGCATCAGCTCTCCGAGTCAGCACCACTGGGAAGGTGCTGGTGAGGGAACTGCCCCAGCAGGAGGTGTTGGGACAGGCCTGAGGCCACCCTGAGCACTTGGAAGGAGGGAGTGAGTGTGGCACGATGTCACCAGTCCTTCTGCCCCACAAAGGCTTTACTTGGCAAAGTCCAGCAGCTCCCACAGGAAAATAAGGGAGGAACAACATGCGGTGCAGCAGAGAACTCCACACTGACCCGAAATCTGTGCCTCCAGTTCAGCTCTTACAATGAACTGCAAACCCATGTATTTCCTGTGTGATTTCTCCCAGTCGATCCTCTTTTTTTGCCCTGTTCTTACATCTTTCCTGGTTTCCACATACATTTTGGATCTTTTCATTGCTCTACTGCAATGCTGTACCTCCAGCTGCTCCAGTGTTGTCCACCAGTTGCCCCGAGGCAGGAAGTGCTTTGCCACAGGAATATGTGCAGCCCTGGGAAGGACCAAGATTTCTGTCAAACACCATAAAGTGATTATTTATCTAGACTCCAGATTACTCAGGTTTTCTGGGCATTTTCTGCCTAGGCCTCTGCTGTCAGTGGCCGATGCATTTGTTCACAAACTAAACATACATTATTCCTAGCAGCCCTCACAGTCCACACAAATGACCTCTCAGAAGCTCTCTTACTCCTGCAAAACATAGGAAAATTGAAAATCTGTATTTGCAAGGTCAGAAATAAAACAAAAACCTCACTAAAAGTAACGCCATACAAAGCAAAGAGCTCGCTGAAGAGCAAACTCTTCAAATAAATACAATTTCCTTTGCCACAATAAATGTTTCAGTATAAAGTTGAATACATAATTCATTCCACTTAGCTGTAACATTTTGCTAAACTTCAGGAATTTTAAGTGAACAGCTCTTCAGTTTTTTACAGGCTTGAACTGCTCTCTCGAAAACCTTTTGAAGAAAAATGTGCCCTGGGATGGCTTTTAAACATTTTTTGGTTCATTGTTGAAATCTGCCTTTCTTCAACAACAGATAAATTGTTTCTGTGGCCTTGATAGAAACCTGAAGCTCTACCCAGCTTTTAGAATTTCACCTCATGGACCAGATCCTTGGCTGCCGTCCTACCTGCTCAGGAGGAATTTGGGAAATGTATGAAGTGTTTAAACGGCAGCTACAAATTAAGCTTTTCTTTCAGCTCAGGAGTGAACTGCAATTAAGACATGATTGTTGTAAGGAGAAAAATCCCTCTCAGCTGAAGTGTTTCCAAGCTACTCATCACTTCCCTGGTGTCTCTTTTACAGAAATTCATCTAGTCCTGTGGTACTGATCTCACAAACAAATACCTTCTTTCCTTACCTCCCGTGGTAAAAGTCATGCTTGGTATTTCTGTAGTAACTCCTTGGCCCTGTCTTGTCTTCTTTCAGATTGGGAAATGTGTGAGGAAAAAATAAGGGGGGATTTTTAAACAAAAAAATCTCAGTTTGGATCACTCATCCTTATAATGACTTTTAAAAAACCACAAAAACATCACCAAGAAAGTGAATTGAAATCTAATTAAATAATTTCTTCTGAAATTTTTTTTTTTAATTTAATAATAAATGTATGGCACAGCAACAGCAGACACTTGGGCCAAATGCTTTTTGTCAGAATATACTGTTAGGGAAACAGTGACATAGTGCCAGGGGAATATGTTTAATATCTTCATGTCTGTGTTCATGGGGATAAGGAACCTGGCAGGAAAGTCCCCTCAAATACAATCATCAGCCCACCCTGGTGTTATTTAGGCAGATATTATACAAAAGTATGCACAACTTCCACGTTATTTTTGTGTTTGAGGGGACCTGGAAATACGCTGCTGTTCGGAGTGCTTTGTAATGCACGTTCCCTTCCCGGATGGGGGAATAGATCCGTTCTTGCTGGTCTAAATTGAAACATCTTCCAGTCTCTGTGCTGGCACTGCTGCACGGAGTGTTTCCCCGGAGAGGAACGGATGGAGTAAATGCTTTGTACTTGCTCATGAGTTCCAAAGTCCCTTTGCTGCCACCTTTATGTCATGAATTCAGTGTGTTTGTACGAGGCACAGCTGCCTCACCCAGAGGAAAACTCCCTTTGTACGTAGGCCCTGGCGTTCCTGTCGTGCGTTCACGTTCCTTTTGGGAAGGGTTGGCAGGTTTTAACTCTTCCCAGCGAGACCACAGCTCTGGATGCTGATTCTGGAAACTCCAGGGGTTCAGTGTAAAGCCCTTTGTTGGGTGTATTGTGTGTGTGTGTCTTCCTACTTATCAAAATGAGGAGGGAGATGCTCCGGGCTGCCTTTTGTGGCGGAGCTCCACTTGTAGCCGAGCGCTGTGCAGGTGCGCGTTTAACTCTTCGCTCGGCTCACCACCGCACAGGTGATAGAAAGGAACTAAAGCAATTCAGGTTGATCAAAAAGGATTAAATGCCCTTCGGGTGGCCTGGTGACCCCCCGTTCCGTGTTCGAGTGGTCACAGCCCCAAGGCTGCCAGAGCTCAAGGAGCATTTGGACAACGCTCCCAGGCACAGCGTGGGGTTTTGGGAGCGTCCTGTGCAGGACCAGGAGTTGGACTTTAATAATCCTTGTGCGTCCCTTCCAGTTCGGGACATTCCGTGGTTCTGTGGAGGAGCCCGAGGCAGCTGTTCGCTGTGACATTTCACACGTGTCCCCAGCCCTTCCCGGCGCTCTGCGCGGCAGGCGCGGCGTTATTCCCCGTCCTGGCGGTGCCCTCCCTGCGGGTGAATCCCGGGCTGCGCTGCCGGGGCTGTGGGGCGGCGCGGGGCTCGGTGTGCGCGGTCCCTCCCGCGGGGTCCCTTCCTGCCCCGCGGGCGCGGTGACGGTCGCGACCCGGCGCACGCGCGGTGCGTGTGTCACCCCC